>CM042249.1:8034388-8541888 GCA_023566225.1 Romanogobio albipinnatus | reverse complement strand
TAAAGTTATGTGTGTGTGTGTTTTCAGTTATAAATATGTGCTGTGTAAATTAGCCTATATATACCTTTAGAAATTATATATAGCCTAACTTTAAAAAACAAACAATAACCCATATAGATAAATTATAATAATTGTATAATATTAAGCATTTACTTAATATACATTGTAACATTAGGCTACTTTACTCTAGCACAGTAATCAGTTAAGCAATTAATTAATATCTTATATTAATATGTATGTAGCCTAGGCTACATCTAAATGTAGCAATACGTGGCCGTCTAGTAGTGACTACGCCACCCCGAATTACCGGGGAAATAATCTAATAAATAGGACACAAGTCCGTTTGCTCATGAGAGGCAAGAGACGTGAGTTCAAATAGAAACAGGCATTTTTTTTATTAAAGAGAGCAATTAAACAAACACAATCAATTGTCTCATTACGTAATAAACAAAAGTTAAGGCAACCAAAACAAAAGAATATGATCACGGCAGGGGCTGAGACCACAGAGAAGCAGGCTAGCTATAGCTGCATCTGGCAATGAAACACACCTTGAAGAATCACTCCACTACAAAATAGTGATTAAGAATCACACCACACTTTTAACCCCTATCTAGGGTGAAGGCCTGCAGCTAAAACCCACCAGCCTGCCTCCAGGGAAACCCAGCTCCTGCAGGATACAGAAAAGAAATAAATTTAGAAATGATTAGAGATAGACAAATCGAAATGAGACAAATAATGAAAACAAAATCAAGCTATGAGATAAATGATCATCTATAATAAATGATCATCTATAATAAAAACAAAGAAAAATAAATATAAACCAGTCACATTCATAAGAAATAAACAAAACACAATTTATGAGACCAAATAAAGTACTCCTTCTGGCCCACTTGAGCCCGAAAGAACGAATAAATTGCCTGAGCAATAGATAAAGTGAAGTCCAGCAGTACAATTCGGCTTCCACAAAGCAGCAGACGTGGCTCACAAAAGCATGGGTTGCTGACAGCAAGTTCGTTAAAGTAGCTGCTCAGCCTTGCTTTAACACGAGCAAAAGAGAACTCCTAAACACAAATAGTCATTAACTATCTAATTAAAAACAGTTGTAGATTAAAAGAAACGATAGTAAATGTACTCACCCTGATTCAACTTCGGCGCGCACACACACAATCACAGGCACATAGCATTCATATGCTGTTAGTGAGTCAATAAACAGCTGATACTCCGACGCAGAAAGTGAGGAGACGTCACACCAACGGAAGCCCAAAGGCGTGCCACACTAAAACGCATTGCAGATCGCTCAACCAAACGAACTACCCGAAAAGTTACAAAATACCATTAAAACTTACCACAATGAAGGTGTCACCACGAGAACGCGCACGGCCTCGATGGCCGAGTGTCACACTAAACAAATACAGATAAAAGGCACCATAAAACACTTAATACTAACATCTAAACAACCCCGACTGCACAGCTGATACACATACCTCCGCGATCTCTTGGAATGAATGACAAAGGGGCGGGCTTTCAATGACGTATCCCAGGGAGCATCCACAGACTCTATATACCCCAAGGGACAGAACCCTATTGGCCATATATGTAATGAGGGTGACGTGGCAATGAGTCACTCACTTCACCACATTTTACCCACCCTTTTGTGTCGTCGCCCCGACGATAGATTACAAATCACCACGTATTAGTCCCAAGGCCTAAACAACCTAGAAGTTATGCTGGATATAGACCCTGGAACACACGGGACATCTCTCATTCTCTCTACTGATCGAGGAAGATGGTAGAGATTAGGGTGTTGACCTGCAGTAGCTCGTCTCGTTCGTCGTACTGCTCCAACACCATCTCCCTCGCTTTGAACCGGCCGGGGAATAAACACCCCTGCCCGGCTCGAATCAGCATCAGGTGCCAACTCACCAGCTACCGAGGGTGCAGACACTATTGGTGGAGGCCCCACCATTTCCGGCGATGATGATGCCGGTGGCTGGCGCCTAGATACGACTGCTGGTTGCAATGCTACGGTTTGGCCTGACCCTGCCTCCCAATTATCAGAAACGGCCACCCAGAGGTCTACTTCCTCTACTTCCCCCAATGACGACGGCGTCCCTACTAAAGGGCTATTAGAAGGTACAACTCTTGGGGATTCTCGTTGTATACGAGTCCTCATCGATGAACGATGAACGTGTCGGATCTTACTCAGATCATCCGTAGGTGCCACAGCATATACAGACCCTCCATCCATAGGAGCTCTCACGATCTGATACACCACCGAGCTCCACAGGTCCTGAATTTTATGACGGCCTCTCACGCTGTGATCCCGGAGATAAATCAGCTGACCCTCCCTCAGTGGTGCATCACGAGCGTGTTGATCATGCAGTCTTTTACGTCGCTCAGCAGCAGCCTTCAAACGCCCTCGTGCCCCTTCAAACGCCACGTGCATCCTAGCTTGATGCTCTATCATCCACTCATGAACCCCACCCCCTCCAGATTCCTGGACCCCACCCAACAGGAAATCCACCGGGAGTCTGGGCTCCTGACCAAACATCAGAAGATATGGAGACGCACCTGTACTCTGGTGAGGGGTGGTGTTGTAACAGAACAAGATCTGCGGGAGGCAAGATGCCCAGTCCCGTTTACGGGAGGTCGGTAGAGTGCGAAGAAGGTTATGAAGGGTTCGATTGAACCGTTCACACTGGCCGTTGCCTGCCGGATGATAAGGGGTAGTTCGAGATTTTTCGATCCCATAGAACCTACAGAGTTGCTTCATAAGGGCAGACTCGAAATTCCGGCCCTGGTCGGAGTGAATACGACCTGGAACCCCGAACCTGAAAAACCACTCGGTCACTAAAGCCTGTACCACAGTCTCTGCCCGCTGATCTCTAGTGGGGACCGCCAGAGTAAATTTACTGAACACGTCTGTTAACACCAGCACATTCTCTTGTCCAGAACTGGAGGGCTCAAGCAGGGTAAAATCGATAGCTAGGATTTCATTTGGCCTAGAAGCTAAAACATGACCCATGAAACCCCGAGCAGTTGGCTGGACGTCTTTAGCCAGCTGGCATCTTTCACACTCCCGACACCACTGTGCCACTTCTGCCGACATCCCCGGCCAATAACACCGCTGACGCACTAATTCAGTAGTGCGTTCAACACCCTGGTGTCCATGATGTTGATGCAACTCAGTCAATACCTCATGCTTTAAAGCTGCTGGCAGAATCAACTGTAGCACCTCCTCACCCCCATCAGGGCGTGACACACGTCGATAAAGGACCCCATCCTTTTGTAAAAGACGGTCCCACTGCTGAAGCAATGTCAAAACAGGCTTCGGAAGCTGCCGGCGCACTGCAGCGCTGGGAAAAGAACCCTGTTCCCAAAATGCCAAAACCCTCTGAATATCTGGATCCGCCTCTTGTAACAAACTCAAATTTTCAAACGAAAAACTGGGCAATGCTGTAATTACTGCTTGATTCACCTGTACTACCGGTTCGGCCTCTGCCACCTGCCTTACCACAGCTGGAATTATGGTCCCTGGTAAGAAACTCTCCCGAATCTCCTGACAACCCAAATTCTGTCTAGAAAGGGCGTCAGCATTTCGGTTACTCCTGCCAGAACGATACCGAACCTCAAAGTCAAAGGCGGCCAACTGGGCCGCCCAACGTTGTTCGGTAGCTCCCAGTTTAGCAGATGTCAGGTGGCTAAGGGGATTGTTGTCAGTATAGACAATACACTTCTGACCCAATAGGTACTCCCTAAACTTCTCGGTCATTGCCCACTTGAGCGCCACAAATTCCAACTTCATGGAACTATAGTTAGTCATGTTGCGCTCAGCGGGCCTCAGGCCGCGGCTGGCATAAGCAATAGGGCGTACCTTACCCTCCTGCTCCTGAGAGAGGACGGCACCAAGCCCACTATGGCTTGCATCCACCTCCAAAATAAAGGGCCGGGAGAAGTCTGCATATGCCAGCACGGGGGAAGTAGACAACCTGTTCTTTAACCCTTCAAAGCTTACCTGACACTGTTCAGTCCAAGCACCAGCAAACCCCTGATCCCCTCGCTTTCTGGGTCCCAAACCAGTACACACTGCAACCAGCTTATGTAGGGGGGCTGCCAATTTGGCAAACCCCTCCACAAAACGCCGATAGTAACTGGCGAAACCCAGAAACGAGCGCAACTCGGCCACATTAGATGGCATTCGCCAGTCAGTTACCGCATCAATCTTCGCAGGGTCTGTTGACACCCCTTCAGCTGATATAACGTGGCCCAAATACCTCACCTCCCTTTGGAAAAACGCACACTTACCTAGCTTGACCTTAAGTCCTTCACGTTCTAACCTACTCAAAACCACCTCCAAACGCTCCAGATGTTGTGCTACCGAGGTGGAAAATACTACCACATCATCCAAGTATAAGAGCAAGGATTGACACTGTTGGTCCCCGAACAGACGCTCCATTAACCTCTGAAAGGTGCCAGGGGCATTACACAGGCCAAATGGCATACGGTTCCACTCAAAGAGTCCAAAGGGTGTGCAAAAAGCTGTCTTAAACCGATCTTTCTCTGTGACTGGAACCTGATTATACCCACTGGCCAAATCGAGGGTCGAAAAACATTTTGCACCGCTCAGAGAATCAAGGGACTCGTCTATTCGGGGCAAAGGGAACGCATCTTTCCTAGTCCTGGCGTTAAGTTGACGGTAGTCAACACACATGCGCAGTCCACCATCTTTCTTTTTAACCAGTACGATTGGTGAGGCATATGGACTACAGCTCTCTCGAATTATATCTGCCTCAAGCAACTGATTTATGTGGGCCTTTACCACCTCGTACTCCGATGGGGGTATGCGCCGGAAACGCTGCCGAATTGGAGTCTCATCCACCAAGGGGATATCATGCGAAATTAAATTCGTACAACCTAAATCCGTCTCCTGAGTAGAGAACACTGCCTGAAATCTACGGAGTAAAGACTTCACCTGACTCTGCTCTACCTCTGATAAAATCGACAAGTCCATGGCCTCCACCTGCTCCTGCACGGTAGGTGCTACTTCTGCGCATTGCGACCCCACAAGAGCCACAACTGGCTGGACCTCTGTAACACCTGTGGGTAAACTGATCACATAAACACTACTCAACGTGCCCATAGTTGACCGTGGATAGAGCACTACATCAGTCACACCGACATTAACAACAGGTATATAAGCTGTCCCTTGGCTCACCTGAACTACTGCAGGAGAAGCCAATAACCCAGCGGGCAAACCGGATTCAGGAGGCTCAAAGAGTACGGTTCCAGCAGAAAATTCATCAGAGCAAGTCGCTGGAACAAATTTAAGCATGCCCCCTGGGATACGGCAAGGCCTACGACCCCGTACACGGACTCTACCTATATGGTTGGTGCCAGATACATTAACGCTACAATATTGTAATGCTTGAGATACGAACTGCGGAGCTTTAGACACATCAGGCAAGTTAAAAAGAGCGGGGCCATGTTGACTAAAGAGATCCTGGTAGCATCGTTTTAAAACATTCATCCCAAGGACCCCTGGAATCCGATCACACAAGCCACCAGGAGGATCCTTAACAACAAGAACCCCACAATTGGAAATGACTTGGCCACAGAGCTCAATATCCAGCTCTATGTAACCAATATAAGGAATGGCAAAACCGTTAGCGGCGCGGAGCTGTAACCACTGACATGACTTAAGTCGCTCCTGTCCCCATACTGCAAATTGTCGCTGAAAACAGCTTTCCGTAATGGTGGAGACCATTGAGCCGGTGTCAACCAAGCACGGTACCGATACTCCACCTATGGAAGCGACAAGATGAGGACACGACGACATTAAACTAGATGCCTCAACAGAACCCGTCGGTAAAACTGAGCCGGTAATGTCCCCAATCGAGCTGTGACTCCGCAGCTCGATGGGCACTAGTTTTCCGACTGCACGGAAGTAGATAACTGCCTATCTCTAGCAGTAGGTACGGTGGAACGAGGAGCGTGTTGAAGAACCCGCTCCTCATTACACTCTCGGGCAAAATGGCCCGGTTTTTGGCACCTTCTACAGATTATAGGTCCACTACGAGGGACTCGATTACGCATCTCTGGGCCTGACAGTCGAGCGAAACTTTGAGTGAGGCGATTTAACTGCTCTTGCTGTGTTTTCAGCATTTCCCTTAACTCACCCAACTCGGACGTCTGAGGTGAACTACGAGCACCCACCCATGAATCTCCGTGAACGCCATACTGAATCCCATGTGCCACTGGAACGGATAAACTTCGGGCCCTCACACCCCCCGGCACCCCTTCCTGCTCCCATCGGAGGGCTTCACTCCTCACCTCTAATAAAGTAGAATTGGGTTGTCGGCGCACCAGCTGTTTAAGCTCACGTCTCAACATATTGTTATTAACATATTCAACGAACTGATCACGTAACAACGTTTCAGCATTTGCCATTACATTTGGCGACTGTTGCTTAACTCTCTCCAGGAGACTCATCAAGGCGAGGGAAAACTCCAAGAGTGTTTCCCCCTCCTGTTGTCTCCGGGAGAAGAAAGCTTCCTGCAAGGCTACATACGACAATGAACATCCATACAATTCACGCAGTGCCTTAATGATTCTCTCAGGGTCCCCTCGCTCTATCTCTGACCGATATCGGATCTCTTCTCGCGCCTCCCCCTCCAAATTGTCAAAGAGAAAGAAGGCCTGATCCGCAGGGGATAAATGACGGGCTCTCATACAAGCTTTAGCTTCCTCAACCCATTCATCAATATTTACCCCAGCCCTCCCACTAAATTTTGGACACCTTCTATCTCTAGGTACAAATACCAGCCTATCAGTAACTGGAATGTTACCAGTCGCCGCTGGAAGTATAGGGTCAGTAACTGTGGCAGAGGTGCTAGGTCCCGCAACATTGACACCCTGCAATTCAGAGGCCCTCTCTTGTCGCAATCTCTCATTGTCAGCTCTAAGCTGAGCTACAAGCTCTTTTAGTTCTTGTAGTTCTCCCTCCATTCTAATAGCACGTACCTACTTAATTTAGCAGAACTCAGCACCCACAACAAATGGTGGGTCAAGCCAAAAACTGCAATCGTCTGAGCACACGTCTGCTGCTTTGTTCCCCCTGAAGGAAAAGAAAAAACCAAACACACAAAAAAAGAAAATTTAATTAATAAAGCAAAATATACAACTCACGTCTCTGCCAGATATTCTGTGCAATCCTGCCGACTACGCCACTTGTAGCAATACGTGGCCGTCTAGTAGTGACTACGCCACCCCGAATTACCGGGGAAATAATCTAATAAATAGGACACAAGTCCGTTTGCTCATGAGAGGCAAGAGACGTGAGTTCAAATAGAAACAGGCATTTTTTTTATTAAAGAGAGCAATTAAACAAACACAATCAATTGTCTCATTACGTAATAAACAAAAGTTAAGGCAACCAAAACAAAAGAATATGATCACGGCAGGGGCTGAGACCACAGAGAAGCAGGCTAGCTATAGCTGCATCTGGCAATGAAACACACCTTGAAGAATCACTCCACTACAAAATAGTGATTAAGAATCACACCACACTTTTAACCCCTATCTAGGGTGAAGGCCTGCAGCTAAAACCCACCAGCCTGCCTCCAGGGAAACCCAGCTCCTGCAGGATACAGAAAAGAAATAAATTTAGAAATGATTAGAGATAGACAAATCGAAATGAGACAAATAATGAAAACAAAATCAAGCTATGAGATAAATGATCATCTATAATAAATGATCATCTATAATAAAAAACAAAGAAAAATAAATATAAACCAGTCACATTCATAAGAAATAAACAAAACACAATTTATGAGACCAAATAAAGTACTCCTTCTGGCCCACTTGAGCCCGAAAGAACGAATAAATTGCCTGAGCAATAGATAAAGTGAAGTCCAGCAGTACAATTCGGCTTCCACAAAGCAGCAGACGTGGCTCACAAAAGCATGGGTTGCTGACAGCAAGTTCGTTAAAGTAGCTGCTCAGCCTTGCTTTAACACGAGCAAAAGAGAACTCCTAAACACAAATAGTCATTAACTATCTAATTAAAAACAGTTGTAGATTAAAAGAAACGATAGTAAATGTACTCACCCTGATTCAACTTCGGCGCGCACACACACAATCACAGGCACATAGCATTCATATGCTGTTAGTGAGTCAATAAACAGCTGATACTCCGACGCAGAAAGTGAGGAGACGTCACACCAACGGAAGCCCAAAGGCGTGCCACACTAAAACGCATTGCAGATCGCTCAACCAAACGAACTACCCGAAAAGTTACAAAATACCATTAAAACTTACCACAATGAAGGTGTCACCACGAGAACACGCACAGCCTCGATGGCCGAGTGTCACACTAAACAAATACAGATAAAAGGCACCATAAAACACTTAATACTAACATCTAAACAACCCCGACTGCACAGCTGATACACATACCTCCGCGATCTCTTGGAATGAATGACAAAGGGGCGGGCTTTCAATGACGTATCCCAGGGAGCATCCACAGACTCTATATACCCCAAGGGACAGAACCCTATTGGCCATATATGTAATGAGGGTGACGTGGCAATGAGTCACTCACTTCACCACATTTTACCCACCCTTTTGTGTCGTCGCCCCGACGATAGATTACAAATCACCACGTATTAGTCCCAAGGCCTACGATTTAAAGAATATGCTTTTATTCAGCTGTATAAGGAAATGGGGGCGTTAATAGATCCGAGCTTAAAACTGCACATTTTGTTTACACAGACTATCCTCGCCTCATAACGAAGCCGTGAGCTCTTATCTGCTTGGAGCGATTTCAAAGAGTCCAGATTAACCGCTGATCACGACGACATTGTGTGTAAGTAACTTCTAATGTGTTTCTCATTCCTATAGTTTAATTTTACCGTGACTGTTTTTATTAATACCAGTCTCATGTAATTGTTTTCCAGCTGCCTGTAAGAAGTATTATGAATCGACACGCCGCAGATTCAGATACAGGCGGAAACTGCGAAGTTTAGCTCGGAGTCGATCAAGAAGAAAAAGGGTAAGATTTATTATATTAGAACCGTTTTTTGTCAATGTGAGTATTTTTCAGGTTGCTTATTGTCTTTATGGATTGTATTACAGTTGCTGGAAGCGAGAGTGTGCTGGATGAGGCGGACATTTGGAAGTCCGCGACCATTGAACTCATGTTTGACGAGGACGCATTGTTGACGGGGTGTCTGGATGGATTGTGCAGCCACGCGCTCTCGCAGCCTGGAGCACGCCGAACTTTACATTACATTACTGCTGCACTGTACATAGTTGTGTGTTTAACAATAAAGCTCTTTCTTTGAATAAACAGCTGTGTTTTATAAATGAAGCCCTTTCTTTGAATGAACAGCTGTATGCTTATAAATGCTCTTTCTTTGAATAAACGGCACGGTCCGTATAATTTTCCCATATATTCCTTGATGGAATGAATACTTCATAGCACAATAACATTAATATAAAACAAATTATTACAACATAAATTATATATTTATTAATATTATTGGGGTTTACATTTATAATGAGCCAGGGGGGCCAATAATGATTGGTTTGCAGTGATCTGCCAACCAATCACGAGGGATTTTTCTTTTTTAAATGTAGTGGCTTCAGCCAATAGTGAGTGAGTAAATTCAAGCCTGGCCGTTGACTCTCTGGTTTCGCTGCTATTCATATGCTAATTAGAGGCGTCGCACCTCCGCGCGGTCTCTCAGCGGGGGGCTCTCCACCTACGTCATGGTTCGTTTACGACAATTTGTGGCACAGACGAACGCGACGTTCGCTGCGTCTAAATTGTCGAAAACTGCCGAAAATTAGGGAGATTTCCGGGAGTATACAGGCGTTTACGGGGTCGAAAATCTCACTTTTCATGCAGTGTTACTATTCTGGGCCATCAAGTTCCAGTCCCTCTGAAAGCCTATGGAGGAGTGAGACAGCTCTCAGATTTCATCAAAAATATACTAAATTATGTTCCGAAGATGAACGAAGGTCTTACATGGTTGGAACAACATGAGGGTGAGTAATTACTGACAGAATTTTCATTTTTGGGTGAACTAACCCTTTAAGGTTTTTTTAGTTAGTGTACATTCTAGCATAGCATACAGCTACCCGATAAGCTTAGTTTATACACCACGGCTGCATGCACCCTACATCTTAAAAGCCCTAGCCCCGCTTTAATGTTTATACAATAAAAAATAAAACAAATCCTGTTGTATTTATTTTGTGCACCTGTTCTGTGTATATATATATATATATATATATATATATATATATATATATATATATATATACACACTCACCTAAAGGATTATTAGGAACACCATACTAATACTGTGGTTGACCCCCTTTTGCCTTCAGAACTGCCTTAATTATACGTGGCATTGATTCAAAAAGGTGCTGAAAGCATTCTTTAGAAATATTGGCCCATATTGATAGGATAGCATCTTGCAGTTGATGGAGATTTGTGGGATGCACATCCAGGGCATGAAGCTCCCGTTCCACCACATCCCAAAGATGCTCTATTGGGTTGAGATCTGGTGACTGTGGGGGCCATTTTAGTACAGTGAACTCATTGTCATGTTCAAGAAACCAATTTGAAATGATTCAAGCTTTGTGACATGGTGCATTATCCTGCTGGAAGTAGCCATCAGAGGATGGGTACATGGTGGTCATAAAGGAATGGACATGGTCAGAAACAATGCTCAGGTAGGCCGTGGCATTTAAACAATGCCCAATTGGCACTAAGGGGCCTAAAGTGTGCCAAGAAAACATCCCCCACACCATTACACCACCACCACCAGCCTGCACAGTGGTAACAAGATGCATGATGGATCCATGTTCTCATTCTGTTTATGCCAAATTCTGACTCTACCATCTGAATGTCTCAACAGAAGTCGAGACTCATCAGACCAGGCAACATTTTTCCAGTCTTCAACTGTCCAATTTTGGTAAGCTTGTGCAAATTGTAGCCTCTTTTTCCTATTTGTAGTGAAGATGAGTGGTACCCGGTGGGGTCTTCTGCTGTTGTAGCCCATCCGCCTCAAGGTTGTGCGTGTTGTGGCTTCACAAATGCTTTGCTGCATACCTCGGTTGTAACAAGTGGTTATTTCAGTCAAAGTTGCTCTTCTATTAGCTTGAATCAGTCGGCCCATTCTCCTCTGACCTCTAGCATCAACAAGGCATTTTCGTCCACAGGACTGCCGCATACTGGATGTTTTTCCCTTTTCACACCATTCTTTGTAAAACCTAGAAATGGTTGTGCGTGAAAATCCCAGTAACTGAGCAGATTTGTGAAATACTCAGACCGGCCCGTCTGGCACCAACAACCATGCCACGCTCAAAATTGGTTAATTCACCTTTCTTTCCCATTCTGACATTCAGTTTGGAGTTCAGGAGATTGTCTCGACCAGGACCACACCCCTAAATGCATTGAAGCAACTGCCATGTGATTGGTTGATTATATAATTGCATTAATGAGAAATTTAACAGGTGTTCCTAATAATCCTTTAGGTGAGTGTATATATATATATATATATATATACACTCATACACTCACATAAGGCAAAAACTGCCTTATGTGAAATTTACATGTTTGCAAACAATGTGTTATTCGAGTGTTGATTATCCTATAACTAAACATGAATATCAGCTGAATATAGGCTCATAGTTTGGGCTCTGTTTTTAACCTTTAATATTATAGTAATAATGTGCAAGTAAGGGCTCCCTATATAGTTTACAGCATTATCTTTAAGAAACGTTTAGTTATAATTTAATTCATTTAATGACAGACCCAATTTTTTCAGTAAACCACTGTTTAATAAAAAATAAATAAAAAGCCATTTTTTAAAACTGCTGTACCGAACCTGTACCGAACCGTGACTTCAAAACCGAGTTACGTACTGAACCGTCAGTTTTGTGTACCGTTACACCCCTAATATATAATATTCTTTATTATTTACATTATAGGTACATTACTATGTTATGATTTTGTATTGGTATTATTACTTAGTTTATCAATTGAAATAATTTACAATATGTTAGGCATGTTATTGCTCCCATTATAGCAATCAATTACATATTTCAAATAAATGTTGTTTGTGTGTACTTAGTATGACAATGAATTCATAGTTTATTTTTAAACAATTGCTTGTCCAGAACCATTAAACGAAACATCACGATAACAGCTTTTGATCAGGCATTTAAAACAGCTACCACATTGGGTCCTAAGCAGACACTATTTCACAGGGGGACAGGATTTCTCATGACACCGGCTCAACCGGTTACTTTTTTCAATAATTATTTTTTGTAATTGCAATTTTTTTAAACTATCCACTCATCTAATTTAATATATATTTTTGTCATACCTTATGATTATATTTTTTATTCATTTATTGATTTCTCTATAATGAAGTAGTGTGTACTTAGTGGATTCTGGATTGTGTTTAACAAATAAAAGAGTGACTATTAGTTCCACAAACAAAGACGTATAGATATTCTATAGTGATGTAGAAATATATGAATGATACATTTATAACTCTTTTATTTTGTCAGTTTGTTGTGATTGTTTCAGTTATTTCTGAATTTAATAAATATTTAAATATTTAAAGGTGTTAGCTGTAATCTTACACTGCAAAGTGATAACTTAAAAAGGATTAAATTCATAATTATCAAAACATGAAAAAAATGTTTTACTATGGTTTTGTGCATGGTTTTGTGCATATTTTAAATCAATGGGCCTCATTCATGAAACTTTCGTAAATATATGAGCAAATTCTGAGTAATTTGCGCGTAAAATGGACATTTACGAAAACTCTCCTCCAGATTCACAAACGCTTCGTATACCACGGATTCGATAGTTAAACGTGTGTATATTAATGAATCCCAAACATTCGTAAATAGGAAGCGTGTTCACGCTCATTCATAATTAGCATAATCCCCGCCCATGAGTTACAACTGCAAATGACGTGTGCAGGAACGCTGTGGAAACTTCTGGACTTCTTTCTCAGGTCTGGCTCCAGTATTTTGCATAAATGCTAAAGAGACTAATTGGCCGTTTGCCTAGCAATAAATATTAAATTATCATTTGTCCATCAAAGCATTTTAGCCAGCTAAAAATGCATGGTGCTCTTCTGAAAACGGCCAGAAAAAGAAAAAAAAAGTGCTTGAAAGCACTTTGCAAGGGCAGCGTTTTCCATCTGAGATACTTTGATTGCTATGAATATGATACAGAATATCCATGGCGGTAATGTGTTACTAGTATCTCATTTTGAAGAATTTTACTGAATATAAAAAATGCCGTAAAAAGCAATATTAACTTCTCCATTATTGTTGTTCAGTCGGAGTACAAGTGG
The DNA here is from genome assembly GCA_023566225.1 of Romanogobio albipinnatus. Taxonomy (NCBI): domain Eukaryota; kingdom Metazoa; phylum Chordata; class Actinopteri; order Cypriniformes; family Gobionidae; genus Romanogobio; species Romanogobio albipinnatus. The sequence goes on along the minus strand of CM042249.1, from coordinate 8,528,506 downwards.
GATGATTGGTCGGTGTAGTTTTTGTCCCACCCCTCCTCCACTGTGATTGGACGGCCAGGTAAAAAGTGACAGTGACGAGCGCTGCCTATTACCCAACGTTGAACAGTAAAAAAAGAGAGCGACGGAGCAAATCAACTCTTGAAATATTATTATGGTACATAGTGTATCAAAATGCAATGTCATCAGTTTGCCTAAATTAGAACACAGAACGTTCAGATGTTTTACGCACCATTTACACGTGGTAGGGAGCAGGTGTAAATTTCTTTCGTACCAACTAACATTTTGAAAATACGAAAAACATTTTCATGAATCCGAAAATTTACGTCAGAGCAGCTTTACGAACGTTTTACACACAAATTCATTCTGCTCGTGTTTCGTGAATGAGGCCCAATGAGTTTATAAGGACAATAAACAAGGAGTGGATACGTTTGGTTTACTCGTTCTATATATTTTAGACATAAAGAACATATCCGTGTTTGTTGATCATTGCCTGTATTGTGTGCTGTAGTTGCACAACTTTCAGTCGATAAATTAATTAAAGGATTAGTTCACTTCAAAATGAAAATTTCCTGATATTTTACTCGCCCCCATCTCATCCAAGATGTTCCTGTCTTTCTTTCTTCAGTCAAAAAGAAAATACGTTTTTTTTAAGAAAACATTCCAGGATTTTTCTCCACACCATAGACTTCCATGGCAACCAAAATGTTGAAGGTCCAAATCAATGCAGTTTCAAAGGAAGGGCTTCAGAGGCTCTGCACGATCCCAGACGAGGAATAGGGTCTCATCTAGCCAAACCATTGGCCATTTTCAAAAATATTAGAAATGAATATACTTTTTAACCTATATTGCTCATCTTGCGCTGCTCTACAGCGTGCCAAGGATTGCACAATCGCATTGAAAACGTCACACTAGACGTAGGCGGAAGTACCGCCCCAAGTGAATGTGTGAGGACTAATACAAACGCCCTTTACCAAAAAATACTCCATCTTCAACTTCAAAATCGTCCAACATCGTTGTTTTACCTTTTTTGTTTTGTTAAAGGGCATTTGTATTAGTCTTCGAATGTACGCTTTGCAAACACAGGGGGGGGGGGGGGTACTTCCGCCTATGTCTAGTGTGGCATTTTCGCGTGATTGCGACCACTGGCGACCCGCAGAGCAGCACAAGATAAGCAATTTAGGTTAAAAAGTATATTAATTTTCAATATTTTTTAAAAATGGCCAATGGTTTGGCTAGATAAGACCCTATTCCTCGTCTGGGATCGTGCAGAGTCTCTGAAGTCCTTCCTTTGAAACTGCATTGATTTGGACCTTCAACATTTTGGTTGCCATGGAAGTCTATGGTGTGGAGAAAAATCCTGGAATGTTTTCCTCAAAAAAACTTATTTTCTTTTTGACTGAAGAAAGAAAGACATGAACATCTTGGATGAGATGGGAGTGAGTAAAAAATCTGAAAATTTTCATTTTGAAGTGAACTAATCCTTTAACTGTGAACACACACACCATTAACTTAATTGAATGAAAGGTAATATTCAGCAAATGCACTCACACAAATAACTTTATTCGACTGTTTCAATATGCATTGACACAGATTACTTTATTTGAATGTTTCCTTGATATAACATGACACTGAGAACCGCATAAAAAAGCATAAAGAAATGCATCATTGCATGATGACGTCAGGAACCTATGAATCAGCTTTTTGAACCGGCTCATTGAGCCGAACTGTCCGAAAAGAACCGGTGCGCGGAAATGAATTGAACTTTGCATCCCTAATGTATACCGGATGCATTATTGTAAAAATGTTTAAGTGTTACTGTATCATATAGGCCTATGGATGCTGGTGTATTCCATTATGTTTATTTGCTGTATCTTTTATTAAATCACACTGGCACTGGTTGCGCTGGGAGTCTCAGAAAGCAGAGTTTAGGATCTACACAAAGCTTATCATTTATCCAAACAAAAAACTAAAATCCAAGACCACTAAAATGAAACCAAGAACTATGACCAACCACAAGTACAGCATTAAAGAGCACAAGACTTGACTAAGACTATGGCAGACAAAAGGGCATATACAAGAACAAACAGGGAAACAAGACTGATTAAAAACACCTGGAAACAATCACCAAGGACAGGAATAGGAAACATAAAACAAGAACTTCAAAGTAAAAACCATGCACAGAATTACAAAATAAGAGACAGACAAGACCAAAACTGAAAACATGGAAGAAGGATCAAGACAAATGTTAAAGTTGGTATTGCTGGATGCATAATTGACAGTGCAGAGATGGAGAAGAGAGTTGAAGAGTCTCTAAAAAAGGCATTTAGAGGCAACCCGTTGCATAATGGGTGGCAGATAAGTATTTCTGCGAAGTGATTGGCTGGTTTCACATTTGCGGGTTGGCTTGGAGACTATATGAAAGAGCACAAGAGTGTTTTAGTGAATCACTTGTGTCAGCAGATATATTATATAGGAAAAGCCCTAAGGAGGAGTGAGGTAAGAACAGGAGAAATGAGAAGAGATGGAAATCTCTTCTGAATGTAACTATGGATGAGTGGGAGGAATGGGAACAAAAAAAGTGAATGGAAATGTGGAGAGGTTTAACAGAGATTGCTGCAGGGGGGGGATGGGGGCAGTTTCCTGTAAACATGAAGCTGAATTCATTTCACACCAGTGAGTAACTGGGGATTGTGGGACAGAAGATGTTGATGTAGCCTAAACATGGTGAAGTCTCAGGTCTGGATGCTGAAGTTTCCTAGAAGAAATAGTGAGTCGCTGTCTTTTGGGAAGAAACAGAAGAGAGTGTCCAGTTGATTGTGGAATGAGTACGTAGGAGGCGGCCGATAACCACAGGACATAAACCACTCGTGAAAACTTCCTCCTACAGCCTTCAATTTACAATCACAAAACTGACATAGACCTCTAGCTTTTTTTGCCCCTATCTATCTATCTATCTATCTATCTATCTATCTATCTATCTATCTATCTATCTATCTATCTATCTATCTATCTATCTATCTATCTATCTATCTATCTATCTATCTATCTATCTATCTATCTATCTGTCTGTCTATCTGTCTGTCTGTCTGTCTGTCTGTCTGTCTGTCTGTCATCTGTCTGTGTCTGTCTGTCTGTCTGTCTGTCTGTCTGTCTGTCTGTCTGTCTGTCTGTCTGTCTGTCTGTCTGTCTGTCTGTCTGTCTGTCTGTCTGTCTGTCTGTCTATCTATCTATCTATCTATCTGTTCTATCTATCTAGAAGGCTTTTAAAGGATTTGTCAAGCCAACATCAATTTTATTTTTAGTTTTATAATAAAACATCTATTTCTGGCAGGAAACAAATGTAATTTGTCATTTCCATGAGATGAATCAGTCAAACTAAGAAAGCACACTCATATATGGTCATTCTCCCCATGAGAAAGTGAGGAGATAGTCTCCATTGGGAATTGAAAGTAAGCACAGAATCCTAGGAAATCCTATGCCATCCGCGTGACATTATGTCATACTCATAATGATAAAAGCAGCTGTGTCTCTGTCTGACAATGCACTGGCGAAGATAAATTAATAATGGTGTCACTTCTTGGCTATTTTAACTTTTCCTAAATGGTTTTCTTCTAAAACAGGAGCTGTAAGCACAAGAATGTCACGTATGAATGATTCACACTATAATGACTAAAACGACTTCTACTCTATCATCAGAATGTCAAAGGGTTTATTTGTACACACAAAAAATGAAAATTGATCTTGGAAATGAATTCCTACCATCCATAAGAGTCTGGACTGAAAGAGCATTTGATATCATGTCACTATTACGTAATTTAAGCCCACATCTGGCATTTTAGTTATTTGGTCTTAAATGAGTAAACAGAATGTGTTAAAGGATTGAGGTTCATTCTCATGTTACGAAACACGTTTGAGCTTCTGCAAGAACCAATGAAGTTCATTCTCGTGTTACGCAGCACGTTTGAGCTTCTGCAAGAACCAATGAAGTTCATTCTCGTGTTACGCAGCACGTTTGAGCTTCAGCAAGAACCAATGAAGTTCATTCTCATGTTACGAAACACGTTTGAGCTTCAGCAAGAGCCAATGAAGTTCATTCTCATGTTACTCAGCACGTTTGAGCTTCAGCAAGAACCACTGAGGTTCATTCGTGTGTTACGAAACACGTTTGAGCTTCAGCAAGAGCCACTGAGGTTCATTCTTGTGTTACGAAACACGTTTGAGCTTCAGCAAGAGCCACTGAGGTTCATTCTTGTGTTACGAAACACGTTTAAGCTTCAGCAAGAGCCACTGAGGTTCATTCTTGTGTTACGAAACACGTTTGAGCTTCAGCAAGAGCCAATGAAGTTCATTCTCATGTTACGAAACAGGTTTGAGCTTCAGCAAGAGCCAATGAGATTCATTCTCATGTTACGAAACACACTTGAGCTTCAGCAAGAGCCACTGAGGTTCATTCTTGTGTTACGAAACACGTTTGAGCTTCAGCAAGAACCAATGAAGTTCATTCTCATGTTACGAAACAGGTTTGAGCTTCAGCAAGAGCCAATGATGTTCATTCTTGTATTACGCAACACGTTTGAGCTTCAGCAAGAACCAATGAGGTTCATTCTTGTATTACGCAACACGTTTGAGCTTCAGCAAGAACCAATGAGGTTCATTCTTGTATTACGCAACACGTTTGAGCTTCAGCAAGAACCAATGAGGTTCATTCTAATGTTAAGCAACACGTTTGAGCTTCAGCAAGAACCAATGAAGATCATTCTCATGTTACGCAGCACGTTTGAGCTTCAGCAAGAGCCACTGAGGTTCATTCTTGTGTTACGAAACACGTTTGAGCTTCAGCAAGAGCCAATGAAGTTCATTCTCATGTTACGAAACACGTTTGAGCTTCAGCAAGAGCCAATGAGGTTCATTCTTGTGTTACGAAACACGTTTGAGCTTCAGCAAGAGCCAATGAGGTTCATTCTTGTGTTACGAAACACGTTTGAGCTTCAGCAAGAGCCACTGAGGTTCATTCTTGTGTTACGAAACACGTTTGAGCTTCAGCAAGAGCCACTGAGGTTCATTCTTGTGTTACGAAACACGTTTGAGCTTCAGCAAGAACCAATGAAGTTCATTCTCATGTTACAAAACACGTTTGAGCTTCTGCAAGAACCAATGAAGTTCATTCTCGTGTTACGCAGCACGTTTGAGCTTCTGCAAGAACCAATGAAGTTCATTCTCGTGTTACGCAGCACGTTTGAGCTTCAGCAAGAGCCAATGAAGTTCATTCTCATGTTACTCAGCACGTTTGAGCTTCAGCAAGAACCACTGAGGTTCATTCGTGTGTTACGAAACACGTTTGAGCTTCAGCAAGAGCCACTGAGGTTCATTCTTGTGTTACGAAACACGTTTGAGCTTCAGCAAGAGCCACTGAGGTTCATTCTTGTGTTACGAAACACGTTTGAGCTTCAGCAAGAGCCACTGAGGTTCATTCTTGTGTTACGAAACACGTTTGAGCTTCAGCAAGAGCCACTGAGGTTCATTCTTGTGTTACGAAACACGTTTGAGCTTCAGCAAGAGCCAATGAGGTTCATTCTTGTGTTACGAAACACGTTTGAGCTTCAGCAAGAACCAATGAAGTTCATTCTCATGTTACGAAACAGGTTTGAGCTTCAGCAAGAGCCAATGAAGTTCATTCTCATGTTACGAAACAAGTTTGAGCTTCAGCAAGAGCCAATGAGATTCATTCTCATGTTACGAAACACACTTGAGCTTCAGCAAGAGCCACTGAGGTTCATTCTTGTGTTACGAAACACGTTTGAGCTTCAGCAAGAACCAATGATGTTCATTCTTGTATTACGCAACACGTTTGAGCTTCAGCAAGAACCAATGAGGTTCATTCTTGTATTACGCAACACGTTTGAGCTTCAGCAAGAACCAATGAGGTTCATTCTTGTATTACGCAACACGTTTGAGCTTCAGCAAGAACCAATGAGGTTCATTCTTGTATTACGCAACACGTTTGAGCTTCAGCAAGAACCAATGAGGTTCATTCTAATGTTAAGCAACACGTTTGAGCTTCAGCAAGAACCAATGAAGATCATTCTCATGTTACGCAGCACGTTTGAGCTTCAGCAAGAGCCACTGAGGTTCATTCTAATGTTAAGCAACACGTTTGAGCTTCAGCAAGAACCAATGAAGATCATTCTCATGTTACGAAACACGTTTGAGCTTCAGCAAGAGCCAATGAAGTTCATTCTCATGTTACGAAACACGTTTGAGCTTCAGCAAGAGCCAATGAGGTTCATTCTTGTGTTACGAAACACGTTTGAGCTTCAGCAAGAGCCACTGAGGTTCATTCTTGTGTTACGAAACACGTTTGAGCTTCAGCAAGAGCCACTGAGGTTCATTCTTGTGTTACGAAACAGGTTTGAGCTTCAGCAAGAGCCACTGAGGTTCATTCTTGTGTTACGAAACACGTTTGAGCTTCAGCAAGAGCCACTGAGGTTCATTCTTGTGTTACGAAACACGTTTGAGCTTCAGCAAGAGCCACTGAGGTTCATTCTTGTGTTACGAAACACGTTTGAGCTTCAGCAAGAACCAATGAAGTTCATTCTCATGTTACGAAACACATTTGAGCTTCAGCAAGAGCCACTGAGGTTCATTCTTGTGTTACGAAACACGTTTGAGCTTCAGCAAGAACCAATGAAGTTCATTCTCATGTTACGAAACAGGTTTGAGCTTCAGCAAGAGCCAATGAAGTTCATTCTCATGTTACGAAACAGGTTTGAGCTTCAGCAAGAGCCAATGAGGTTCATTCTTGTATTACGCAACACGTTTGAGCTTCAGCAAGAACCAATGAGGTTCATTCTTGTATTACGCAAGACGTTTGAGCTTCAGCAAGAACCAATGAGGTTCATTCTAATGTTAAGCAACACGTTTGAGCTTCAGCAAGAACCAATGAGGTTCATTCTCGTGTTACGCAACACGTTTGAGCTTCAGAAAGAGCCAATGAGGTTCATTCTCGTGTTACGCAACACGTTTGAGCTTCAGCAAGAGCCAATGAGGTTCATTCTCATGTTACGAAACACGTTTGAGCTTCAGCAAGAGCCAATGAGGTTCATTCTCATGTTACTCAGCACGTTTGAGCTTCAGCAAGAGCCAGTGAGGTTAATTCTTGTGTTACGAAACACGTTTAAGCTTCAGTAAGAACCAATGAGGTTCATTCTAATGTTAAGCAACACGTTTGAGCTTCAGCAAGAACCAATGAGGTTCATTCTCGTGTTACGCAACACGTTTGAGCTTCAGCAAGAGCCAATGAGGTTCATTCTCATGTTACAAAACAGGTTTGAGCTTCAGCAAGAGCCAATGAGGTTCATTATCATGTTACGAAACAGGTTTGAGCTTCAGCAAGAACCAATGAGGTTCATTCTCATGTTACGAAACAGGTTTGAGCTTCAGCAAGAGCCAATGAGGTTCATTCTTGTGTTACGAAACACGTTTGAGCTTCAGCAAGGGCCAATGAGGTTCATTCTCATGTTACGAAACACGTTTGAGCTTCAGCAAGAGCCACTGAGGTTCATTCTCATGTTACGAAACAGGTTTGAGCTTCAGCAAGAGCCAATGAAGTTCATTCTCATGTTACGCAACACGTTTGAGCTTCAGCAAGAACCAATGAGGTTCATTCTTGTATTACGCAACACGTTTGAGCTTCAGCAAGAACCAGTGAGGTTCATTCTTGTGTTACGAAACACGTTTGAGCTTCAGCAAGAGCCAATGAGGTTCATTCTTGTGTTACGAAACACGTTTGAGCTTCAGCAAGAGCCACTGAGGTTCATTCTTGTGTTACGAAACACGTTTGAGCTTCAGCAAGAGCCACTGAGGTTCATTCTTGTGTTACGAAACACGTTTGAGCTTCAGCAAGAACCAATGAAGTTCATTCTCATGTTACAAAACACGTTTGAGCTTCTGCAAGAACCAATGAAGTTCATTCTCGTGTTACGCAGCACGTTTGAGCTTCTGCAAGAACCAATGAAGTTCATTCTCGTGTTACGCAGCACGTTTGAGCTTCAGCAAGAGCCAATGAAGTTCATTCTCATGTTACTCAGCACGTTTGAGCTTCAGCAAGAACCACTGAGGTTCATTCGTGTGTTACGAAACACGTTTGAGCTTCAGCAAGAGCCACTGAGGTTCATTCTTGTGTTACGAAACACGTTTGAGCTTCAGCAAGAGCCACTGAGGTTCATTCTTGTGTTACGAAACACGTTTGAGCTTCAGCAAGAGCCACTGAGGTTCATTCTTGTGTTACGAAACACGTTTGAGCTTCAGCAAGAGCCACTGAGGTTCATTCTTGTGTTACGAAACACGTTTGAGCTTCAGCAAGAGCCAATGAGGTTCATTCTTGTGTTACGAAACACGTTTGAGCTTCAGCAAGAACCAATGAAGTTCATTCTCATGTTACGAAACAGGTTTGAGCTTCAGCAAGAGCCAATGAAGTTCATTCTCATGTTACGAAACAAGTTTGAGCTTCAGCAAGAGCCAATGAGATTCATTCTCATGTTACGAAACACACTTGAGCTTCAGCAAGAGCCACTGAGGTTCATTCTTGTGTTACGAAACACGTTTGAGCTTCAGCAAGAACCAATGATGTTCATTCTTGTATTACGCAACACGTTTGAGCTTCAGCAAGAACCAATGAGGTTCATTCTCGTGTTACGCAACACGTTTGAGCTTCAGAAAGAGCCAATGAGGTTCATTCTCGTGTTACGCAACACGTTTGAGCTTCAGCAAGAGCCAATGAGGTTCATTCTCATGTTACGAAACACGTTTGAGCTTCAGCAAGAGCCAATGAGGTTCATTCTCATGTTACTCAGCACGTTTGAGCTTCAGCAAGAGCCAGTGAGGTTAATTCTTGTGTTACGAAACACGTTTAAGCTTCAGTAAGAACCAATGAGGTTCATTCTAATGTTAAGCAACACGTTTGAGCTTCAGCAAGAACCAATGAGGTTCATTCTCGTGTTACGCAACACGTTTGAGCTTCAGCAAGAGCCAATGAGGTTCATTCTCATGTTACAAAACAGGTTTGAGCTTCAGCAAGAGCCAATGAGGTTCATTATCATGTTACGAAACAGGTTTGAGCTTCAGCAAGAACCAATGAGGTTCATTCTCATGTTACGAAACAGGTTTGAGCTTCAGCAAGAGCCAATGAGGTTCATTCTTGTGTTACGAAACACGTTTGAGCTTCAGCAAGGGCCAATGAGGTTCATTCTCATGTTACGAAACACGTTTGAGCTTCAGCAAGAGCCACTGAGGTTCATTCTCATGTTACGAAACAGGTTTGAGCTTCAGCAAGAGCCAATGAAGTTCATTCTCATGTTACGCAACACGTTTGAGCTTCAGCAAGAACCAGTGAGGTTCATTCTAATGTTAAGCAACACGTTTGAGCTTCAGCAAGAACCAATGAGGTTCATTCTCGTGTTACGCAACACGTTTGAGCTTCAGCAAGAGCCAATGAGGTTCATTCTCATGTTACGAAACAGGTTTGAGCTTCAGCAAGAGCCAATGAAGTTCATTCTCATGTTACGCAACACGTTTGAGCTTCAGCAAGAACCAATGAGGTTCATTCTTGTATTACGAAACAGGTTTGAGCTTCAGCAAGAGCCAATGAGGTTCATTCTTGTGTTACGAAACACGTTTGAGCTTCAGCAAGGGCCAATGAGGTTCATTCTCATGTTACGAAACACGTTTGAGCTTCAGCAAGAGCCACTGAGGTTCATTCTCATGTTACGAAACAGGTTTGAGCTTCAGCAAGAGCCAATGAAGTTCATTCTCATGTTACGCAACACGTTTGAGCTTCAGCAAGAACCAATGAGGTTCATTCTTGTATTACGCAACACGTTTGAGCTTCAGCAAGAACCAGTGAGGTTCATTCTAATGTTAAGCAACACGTTTGAGCTTCAGCAAGAACCAATGAGGTTCATTCTCGTGTTACGCAACACGTTTGAGCTTCAGCAAGAGCCAATGAGGTTCATTCTCGTGTTACGCAACACGTTTGAGCTTCAGCAAGAGCCAATGAGGTTCATTCTCATGTTACTCAGCACGTTTGAGCTTCAGCAAGAGCCAGTGAGGTTCATTCATGTGTTACGCAACACGTTTGAGATTCAGCAAGAGCCAATGAAGTTCATTCTCATGTTATGAAACACGTTTGAGCTTCACAAGAACCAATGAGGTTCATTCTCATGTTACGAAACAGGTTTGAGCTTCAGCAAGTACCAATGAGGTTCATTCTCATGTTTTGAAACACGTTTGAGCTTCAGCAAGAGCCAATGAAGTTCATTCTCATGTTATGAAACATGTTTGAGCTTCAGCAAGAGCCAATGAGGTTTATTCTCATGTTACGCAGCACATTTTAGCTGCAGCAAGAACGAAGAGGTTTGTTATCGCGCGTCAAACAGTTTCATTGAGTTTCTGTTTATGTTCGTTTATCAATGTTAATCTGTAAATAAAATTCTAAATTACATTTTAAATTAAAGTTATGAAAAGGCTTCACAAAGGTCATACTCACTAAACTCACTGTCAAAGAGCCTTGAAATCGGTCAACACTCATTGAGTAGTGCAGCCAACACATGGGAGGAAGTACCACTCTCTGGGCACTGCACTTAATTGGTTCAGTTTTTTTAAATTGGCCTAGTGGACCAAACAACATGATCAGAAGCCTATGATCAAGATAAACAATGTTCAGGAATCACAGATGAATCAATTATACTGTGTGAAAGAATTAAAGCATTTGTGTTTTTTGCTCACAAACTGCTAACTTACGGTGCGCTGCAAGCCATTTCAGCAGACTTAGAGCTTTCTAATGTGTGAATGAAACCCCATGGAATCTCTCTATTAAATTTCATTACCTGATGTATCAAAGCCTTATATATTTAAAGTTCATTGTGACCATGCCTCCAAAGAGACGCCATAAATGTGTCAATAAAGTAATCTAATGACTCAATGACTGTATGTTGTTATTTGCTAAAAATTGCAGCTCATTGGCGCTCAGTTGTGCAGCCAGGTTGTTTTGAGCCAATCATGTAAGCCAAAAATATGAAAAATGTTTCCCTAGCCGCTGACAGCAGAAGTGATGTAAAAAGTGAGGGAAAATCTATTTGTGTCATCTACTACACTACATACTATAATTTATAGCAGTGCCCACAAGATTCATAAGGCTAAAACCAAAGAGACAACTACTTTGGGCACATTTTTTTAGGATGTGTTCTTTCAGTGCCTTTATTATGTTCAAGTCCTCCATGATTGTGTTTGGAGAAAACTGAGCAAACTTCCATGGAACATAAGCAATACCATAACACCGTCCCAATATAATCATAAACTGATTGCATATATTGTTAAAATGAAATACATTCTTCTTTGAATTATGCCAAAGGAATAAAAACCCAAATTGTACTTCTTGGGAACAGCTTTGTGAGAGTGCTCCAAAAACTGAGCTCATGCAGTATACAAGTTACAGAAGGCCAAAATTGTCAAGAGGAAATGTGATGACCTCCTAATGTCAAGCTACATGGGTCGGATTCTGGATGCGAAACTGAGAAACTCAACAAGAAAGGAGAAAAGAGGAAAGGTGCTTCTTGAGAGTTATTTGACTGCTTGCCATGGCCTAGTTATCAACTTCCCATTACTCCCTCAATCATTTCACAGCTCCATCAACATTCAAAGCCCGACCAACAGGGAGGTGGCCACAAAATGACCAACACACCAGATTAATTTAGCAGAATGACACTGTAACATTTTCCATTTGACATACAGATGGAAGCTGTTATGGGCGATTTTGTTATGATGCAGACTTATCAGTGCACAAACAGATTATCATATCATGGCTGAAGTGTGACGGCCTAAGCCTGATTCATACAACTGGGCAGCAGCAAATCATTTTTAATAATCAGAGGGATCTTCTTTTTAATAAAAGTTATTTCAGATTCATGGGAGTGCAATTTGACTAACTTTTAAAAAATTAAGTGAAGTACATTTTCCATGCTTGAACTTTGACCAGTGAGTTACAAGTTTCTCAAATAAATCCTAATAAATAAATCAGCAAGGAGGAATGAATATAATTTGGGCCTAATGGGTGAATAAATAAAAAGCAGGTCAGGACACTTAAATCAAATTGTGATATATACTAGTGTCTGTGAATATTAAACCGCAAAACGTCTCGGTTACGTATGGTAACCCTCGTTCCCTGAAGGAGGGAACAGAAACGTATTGGGATCATTTCAGAGAGTCACACTGCTGTTCCGCAAGACCCACTCAGCAGACTTATTGAACAACGCTGGGAAAGCGTGCCTGGAAGGGCCACTGCGGAAGCCACATCATGCCCGGAGGGAGTTAACATGTGGAGAATACACGTATGGACTGGCCTTGGGCAGTACAACATACGGAAGTCCCAGGGGTGTCCCCGGCCAAGTCGGCGGGGGAGCAACACTGCACTGAGACGCCAGAGAAACTCTACCAAGGGAAAGACACGGGCTCGCTGTAGAGAGCCGTACCGTGGAAGAATACACACGGGACCACCGTGGGGGTCACAACATATGGAACCCAGCCTAACACAAGTTCCACCAATGCTTACGAGTGTTAAACCTGGCGTCGGATGCTCCGCCACATCCAACTGCCGCGGGTTGCGGAGGACTCGTCAGGGTTCGCCTATCCTTAGGGGAACTCGACTGGAGCAGATAAGCGCACGTATCCGTTCCATGGGCAAGGGAATGGTGCAGCAAGCCGACACTCGAATGGGCACTCCGGTGTTACTGACTATGGGAAGCGAGCACACGGGAAGCTACCGGCTCTACACGCAGGCTATAGAATCTAGCGAACGTGTTAGGTGTCGCCCAGCCCACAGCTCTACAATTATCTGTCAGTGAGGCGCCACGAGCCAACGCCCAGGAAGAAGCTACACCCCTAGTGGAGTGGGCTCTTAACCTGAGCAGGCAGGGCACGTCTTGCTTTTCATACGCCAAGACGATGGCATCCACTATCCAGTGGGCCATCCTCTGCTTGGAGACAGCCTTTCCCTTCTGCTGTCCTCCATAACAGACGAAGAGCTGCTCTGAGTTTCTGAAGCTTTGCATTCTCTCCACGTATGCCCACAGGGCGCGGACGGGACAGAGAAAAGCCAGGGCTGGGTCTGCCTCCTCCGAAGGCTCACCACCTGGTCCCGGAATGGAGTGGTGGGAACCTTGGGCACATATCCAGGCCGGGGTCTCAGGATTACATGAGAGTTACCCGGCCCGAACTCCAGGCACGATTCGTCGACCGAAAATGCCTGCAGGTCCCTTACCCTCTTGATAGAGGCCAATGCAGTCAGGAGTACTGTCTTTAGGGACAGGATTTTAAACTCTGCCAACTGCAAAGGCTCAAAGGGCACTCTCTGTAGTGCGGTTAGCACCAGAGTTAAGTCCCAATAGGGTATAGAGGGAGGGCGAGGCGGATTTAGTCTTCTCGCCCCCCTCAGGAACCTGACGATCAGATCATGCTTCCCCACAGACCTACCATCTACCATGTCATAAACCTTGAGGGTGGAGGGAGACAGCCTTTGTCCAATCCATCTTGTAGGAAGGAAAGCACTGAACCGATCGTCCATCTCTGGGGGTCTTCTCGGCGAGAAGAACACCAATCGACGAACAGGTTCCACTTCAACGCATAGAGGTGCCTCGTAGAGGGAGCTCTAGCAGAAGTGATGGTGTCTACCACATTTTGTGGTAGGCCACCTAGAACCTCCGCGTTCCGTCCAGGGACCAGACATGGAGTTTCCAGAGGTCCAGACGCGGGTGCCAGAGGGTGCCCCGTCTCTGAGTTAGGAGGTCCTTCCAAGGTCTGGCCAAGGAGGTGCTGTCGCGAGGAGCACTAGTTCCGGGAACCAAGTCCTGTTGGGCCAGTACGGAGTGACCAACAGGACTTGCTCCTCGTCCTCCCTGACTTTGCACAGTGTCTGTGCGAGAAGGCTCACCGGGGGAAACGCATATTTGTGCAGGTCCCGGGGCCAGCTGTGTGCCAGGGCACTCCAGATCAGCTGGACCGCCTGGGGATGGAGTCTCCACTATCTCGGGAGCACTGGTAACCACGACAGCTCGTCGGCCGCACGGTTGAGCAGGCCTGGAATGTGAATGGCATGAAGCGACCTCAGATGCTTCTGACTTCATAAGAGGAGATGGAGGGCGAGTTGTGACATGCGACGGGAGTGTAGACCACCCTGTTTGTTGATGTACGCAACGGCCACAGTGTTGTCCGTACGGACCAGAACGTGCTTGCCTCTGAGCGGCTCCTTGAAGTGGCTGAGTGCAAGACGGACTGCTAACAACTCTAGGCAATTGATATGCCACTGCAGTTGAGGCCCGTCCACAGACCCAAAACTGCACGCCCATTGTACGTGGCACCCCAGCGGGTGCATGAGGCATCCGTGGAGCCAACAGCATGCCTGGACACTTGTTCTATTGGCACTCTGGCCCGCAGAAACGAAGGGTCCGACCACGGGCTGAAGGTTTGGCGGCATGTGCTGCTACAACAGCAACTGAACGCAGGATTGTTTGGTGGTCAAGATGGTCGTCGGCATTCTAATATTATAGAATGCTCAAACCTTCAGGTAATCCTAAGATTACCTATGTGTCTTAACAAGCATCAGGTAAGTTACAGTTTATCATTTAACTCCTAATACTTTTTCATGGGGTCTATCGAGACTAACTCACGCACCCACGCTGTCTTCTCCTCACTATGGGCTATCGCAGCCTTCTCTGCACACTGGCTTATCATTCTCAGTCGCCACGTCTTTCTTGTACCCTCTCTTATCAAGGCTTTACACACGGCCTAACCTGGCAGTCATACAGCCTACGTGGTTTTTTTCGCACCCCGGCCTATTGAGGCAGTATACACGGCCTAACGTGGCAGTCATACAGCCTACGTGGCTTTTCGTACCCCGGCCTATTGAGGCAGTGAATATATGGCCAACGTGGCAGAACATACAGCCTACGCAGCTTTTCGTACCCCGGCCTATTGAGGCAGTATACACGGCCTAAGTGGCAGTTCATACAGCCTACACAGCTCTCTGTACCATGGCCTATTGAGGCAGTGAATATATGGCCAACGTGGCAGTCCATACAGCCTATGCGGCTTTTACAGTAGCATAACAATTCCCTCTGTTTATTGGTTTAACACCTATGTCAATATCCATATCTATTGCATGTTCAATGTCCATATTCTAAGTAATCCTCATGCAAATACTGGTGGTGGTGTCACAGCGTCACATTCTCAGATTATTACTCCCGTTCGTCGGTCTCTATAGCTCTTATTCTTCGTCAATTAACGTGGCCTTCGTCTCCAGGTGGCCTTCGTCTCCAGGTGGCCTAATGTGGCCTTCGTCTCCAGGTGGCTTTCTTCTTCAGGTGGCCTTCGTCTACATGCGGCCTAACGTGGCCTTCATTTCCATGCGGCCGATCAAGGCTCTGTCTTGTGGCCGTTCAAGGCTTTCGTCTCTACCTGGCTGATAAAGGCCCGTCTGCAGCTGTTCAAGGCTTTCGTCTCTACCTGGCTGATCAAGGCCTGTCTGCGGCCGTTCAAGGCTTTCGTCTCTACCTGGCTGATCAAGGCCCGTCTGCGGCCGTTCAAGGCTTTCGTCTCTACCTGGCTGATCAAGGCCCGTCTGCGGCCGTTCAAAACTCCTTTCACGGTTTCATTTTATCATGCTCAATTTATGGCTAAATAACATCTGTCTTTTCAATGTTTCAGGAATCGCAGCATTTACGACGGGCGAGTATACAATTCTTTCACAATTTTTGGGGGTGAGTAGGTCCCGTCCTGGAGGAACTAATTTCCTCCACCAATTCTTGGGGGTCGGCTGCGCAGGAAATGCAGAGTCCGTTACCCTCGTGACGAGCGCTACGGACGGGGCCTACGCCAAAGAACCCCTAATTTAATACTTGCTGGTCTGCTAGTAAACTTGCGATGTTATCATACTTCATCTGGTCTCCTGAGTCTTCCTGGTAGAAATGTAGGCTAATTGAGTAAAAGTACAAGTATTGAGAAGTACTTGAGTGATGCACAAAAAACTAATAGTTAATAATTACTTTATAAAAATGAGAACCCATAAAAAAATCCATGTTAAAAGTCTATACTAAACAAAAACCTAAAGTGTGAATGTATTTGAATGAATCCATTATTGGCTGGAATGTGGAGAATCTTCATTGGACCCCTAAAAAGACTTTTAAAACTACACAAATTGAGACTTTAACAGTGATGGCAGTGGTCTTGTAAAATTACACAATGAATCTCATTGAGACAGACCAATTAAAGTCCTAATTACCACATTTATGGTACCTGGGAAAATGTCTGGGATTGTAATGTTAACATTATTGAACAACGTGTTCAACAATAACTGTTACTAAAACAATGTGTCATCTTTCATTGGAAGCAAAAAAGAGGGGGAAAAATGGAGTGAAGTACATTTTCCATGCTTGCCCTTGATCAATGAGCTACACGTTTCTCAAATAAATACTGCAGGGCTCCCAAAAGAGATATAATGTCTCAACCAAACAAATCGCTGGTCCTGCTACTTCAACCCTCAGAATCTCTCTTGCCTTATAAGGATGATGCCCATCCGTTAGAAGAATGCATGAGCTGATTTATTTGGAAATCAGCTTTCTCAATATTTCTCAAAAGTACAGCATTTTCAGTTATACGGAGCTGCAGTAAAGTGGGCGGGGGGATCTGGAGGGGGGACATACAAGACTATGATGTTGAATTTAATGAAAACGGTGGGGCCAGTGCGAGCCAGGGCTTTCAAAGGGCCGAGCTGGGACAATAGCCTCGGACCTGTAGCCCCAGCCCAAAACCACACTGCGTTTCCACCGTCGGGCCACCGTTTCACTAAAACCCACCCACCTGTATCACGCCTCTCTGGAACAACAGTAGAGATGCACCGATTGCAATTTTCTTGGCCGATTCAGATTTCCAATTTTTTGTTAATGAGATCGGCCGATTTCGATTTTCTTTCTAAGAACTATAATTGACAGCATATACAAACAAAAATCCACTTTTTCTTCAAAGCAACATTTTTTTTTAAATTGTTTTATTTTTTATTCATTACAACAGGATCTTCTCTCACTTAAACAACTCTCAAAAAATAAGTGTTCTGTGCCTGGAAAGAAGTAGAAATAACAAATAACTGACAATCAGTTGCTTTATGAAACAAAACATTATAAATTTACCTTTTTCTCTTTTTTTACTGAAGTACAAAGGATCCTTAGAATTAACAAACCTGAAGTGTACAATACTCCGCCAAATAATAGTTCAGTAATTTGGGTAATAAATGTTGCCAGCTAGGGATGTCACGGTACCAAAATTCCAGTAGCGTAAAAACCAATACCATAAAAATGTTATGGTACTTGGTACCAATTTCACAGCTAAATGTTATATATATATATATATATATATATATATATATATATATATATATATATATATATATATATATATATATATATATATATATATATATATATATATATATATTTTTTTTTTTTTTTTTTTTTTTTTTATAATACTTAATAATAATTTTAATAATAATACGTCTCTACTACTAATAATCATTATGCTTAAATGGTTGATTATTTTTCACTTGATCTTTTTTTTTTTATAACAATGTTTACTTTTAAACAGAATACAGCCTTTAAATGTTTATGTATTATTTACTTATAATGATTATCATCATAAATAATAAACTATATATATATAAACTATATAATATATATATATTTCTGAGATCAAAAAGTGTTGTGTGGGTGCCCTGGAATATTCCTTGGACTTGGGGGCAAAAGATTGAGAACCACGTTATCTTCAATAAATACACTGTATTTTAATTTTGTTTCAATCTTATCCCCAACTAATCTAAGAGACTAAGGGAGAGTTAGAGAATATTTAAAGAACTGTACAGGGGCTTAACGGGTTCCTTGTATGGCAGTGGTGCTATTTAGCACCTTAACCCCAAAGAACTGCTGAGGAACCAATTTTTTGTGTGTATAATATTAATTGTGCCAGATTTACTAACAGCTTGTGTCAGCACAAAGCCTCTTTTGGCATTAGAAAACTGTCAGGATTCAGACAACCAGTGAAAAATTAGCACTGAAAAGGTATGGACAGTTATTTTTGCGGCTAACCTAATTTGCCCTGTTTAGTTAATCTGGTGATACACGATATACACTCACCTAAAGGATTATTAGGAACACCATACTAATACTGTGTTTGACCCCCTTTCGCCTTCAGAACTGCCTTAATTCTACGTGGCATTGATTCAACAAGCTGCTGAAAGCATTCTTTAGAAATGTTGGCCCATATTGATAGGATAGCATCTTGCAGTTGATGGAGATTTGTGGGATGCACATCCAGGGCACGAAGCTCCCATTCCACCACATCCCAAAGATGCTCTATTGGGTTGAGATCTGGTGACTGTGGGGGCCATTTTAGTACAGGGAACTCATTGTCATGTTCAAGAAACCAATTTGAAATGATTCGAGCTTTGTGACATGGTGCATTATCCTGCTGGAAGTAGCCATCAGAGGATGGGTACATGGTGGTCATAAAGGGATGGACATGTTCAGAAATAATGCTCAGGTAGGCCGTGGCATTTAAACAATGCCCAATTGGCACTAAGGGGCCTAAAGTGTGCCAATAAAACATCCCCCACACCATTACACCACCACCACCAGCCTGCACAGTGGTAACAATTCATGATGGATCCATGTTCTCATTCTGTTTACGCCAAATTCTGACTCTACCATCTGAATGTCTCAACAGAAATCGAGACTCATCAGACCAGGCAACATTTTTCCAGTCTTCAACTGTCCAATTTTGGTGAGCTCGTGCAAATTGTAGCCTCTTTTTCCTATTTGTAGTGGAGATGAGTGGTACCCGGTGGGGTCTTCTGCTGTTGTAGCCCATCCGCCCCAAGGTTGTGCGTGTTGTGGCATCACAAATGCTTTGCTGCATACCTAGGTTGTAACGAGTGGTTATTTCAGTCAAAGTTGCTCTTCTATCAGCTTGAATCAGTCGGCCCATTCTCCTCTGACCTCTAGCATCAACAAGGCATTTTCGCCCACAGGTCTGCCGCATACTGGATGTTTTTCCCTTTTCACACCATTCTTTGTAAACCTGGTTGTGCGTGAAAATTGTGAAAGCAGATTGTGAAATACTCAGACCGGCCCGTCTGGCACCAACAACCATGCCACGTTCAAAATTGCTTAAATCACCTTTCTTTCCCATTCTGACATTCAGTTTGGAGTTCAGGAGATTGTCTTGACCAGGACCACACCCCTAAATGCATTGAAGCAACTGCCATGTGATTGGTTGATTAGATAATTGCATTAATGAGAAATTGAACAGGTGTTCCTAATAATCCTTTAGGTGAGTGTACATTACTAAGACACTTTTGTAGTACATAATTCATTTATTGGATAATCTAAAATTAGTTTCATGTACTAATTTGATGAAGAACTCACTTGTTCATGCAGGCATTGTCTATATTTAGTTTTCTTTTCAACCTTTTCAGTCTGAAGCAGTGCTGGATGAACTGAAGTGTGGATCCACTGTTACATTTGTCAGAGTCCTGCATGGGTCCAATTTTGTAAACCCGCACCCGCCCGTACCCGCAGCGCTTAAAACCGCATCCGACCCGTTTTCCGACAACAGCACTAAATAAAATCCTCACCCGACCCGACCCGACCCGCTTAAAATAGAACCGACACCCGACCTGCACCCGCAATAAAATCAGTTTAGCATTTCACATTATAGACACACTTACAAAAATGTTTATTGCCAGCATACAGAAGTTATTACACGACCATTAACACAAGGACAACTTCAGCCGGGACATTCTAAAACGCTTAACGTGAAAACCGCTTAACGTGGCTTAATGTACTAAGACACTGTTATTAAGAGACCAAACTCAGGAAACATAATACTAATAATGTATACTATGTACAAAAAATCAGATGAGCCCAGAATATGAACCCAACGCGTTTAATTACACGTTAAGAGTTTTCCTCCCATAGAAAACCATTATAAGAAAACGCTTAACGGCTTAATGTACTAAGACAGTGTTATTAAGAGACCAAACTCAGGGAACTGCTTGTGCTTGGTTTGTTACCACAGTTATCTGCGTGCTTCCTCAGCGATGAAGTTCCACAGTTGCGGCTATCTTTTCTTCAACTCCTCAGGCTCCATCTTGACGACTGCAGTGCAGGCAGATCGCGTGCACGCAGTTGTGATTCTTCTAGGAGGGCGCGCACGTGCGCCGCGCAGCCACAAATAAACTGATATGGTTTTGAAATTATTTTATCAACTTGTAATACAGGCAAGGCATATTTTTGTAGATGTGTTCCTAAAAATATGCATATATTTTTTAGGAACACATCTACAATATACATGCATATATTTTTATATATTCGTTTGCACATGACTGTTTAGACCCGTGTTTAGACCCGTGTTTCTCCCTTGTCCGACCCGACCAGTTCCCGTATCCGACACAGTAGAATGTTTTTCACCCATTTCAGCAATATTCGCGGGTCACAAGTCGGGTACCCGCACCCGTGCAGGACTCTGACATTTGTATCTGTATTAACAGCGATCACTGCAGCGCATGAGGCCAGAAACCAAGAAAAACACACACTTAGAAAGGTGTGCTTGGACATTCTGCTATAAATGATGCCTTGTGTTCCCTGAATGAAAGAGTCAGGGTGAGTAAATTACAGATGAAATTTTGGGGTTTAATGAGATTCATGTTGAAATCTACTTTATTATCTGTTTAGTAGCCTACTGTTAGTTTACATTCTTCTAATCAGGCAGAAATGATTTTCAACACTGACAAAACTAAATATATCTCTAAATGCTCCTTAGATTCCCTAGGATATTCTGCTGCCCTCATGTTTTTCCATGATTCACCCATGATGCCATGATTAAATCCAAAGGAATTTCCGCAGACTGCCAGCTGGGTCAAATCGGCCATGGCATGATCAGACATTTTCTATTTTATCCCAATAGTTTAATGGTTCTGAAGCGAAAAGCTACGTGTAATGTGACGTGGAAAGGAAAGTATCTGTCATGCCTGCTGAAGATCAAGAGGTTGTTGCAATACTTATATTTTCTGAGGAAAATGAGTGAGCGGTGTTTGCATCAAGTGTGTTGGTTGCTTAAGCCTCTATAATATTCTGGCCCTGTCTGGTCAATAGAAATGCTATGAATGTGTTTTTAAACTTGTTTTAATGTCTGCCAAATGAAAATCATAATTCTAGCCTATTAGAAGAAAAGTAATAGCACATTGTCCTCAACGAGACGCGGAAATGTCTGTAGCACGAATGTTGTGAGGAGCAGACTTGTTCAAATCATAACCCTGTGTATGAACAATAGCAATTACGATGCTTGTTTCAGCAAGTCTTTATTTTTCCTCTGAAATGGGTTATGAAGGCATACTCTGATAATGCTTTGATCTATGCTTTACAACATCATGTCTTCTAGAAAACTCTCTGGTTTGCATCAATATTTCAGAAAAGCAGCCTCAGCCATAGCAAACGCAGCAAAAGAAGACGGCAGTCCCTTGTAGTACACAAGATCAGGCGTGAGACGTGTTTACTGTGATCTGATATTAAATGCTCATATGGAACCATGAGAAAGATGCTACTCAGAACTTGTTGTACCCCTTGCAAATGAACCCCTGATAAAACAGGGTTGAAGGATTGTCGCTCAAAAGAGTTCAGTAATGTGAGCCCAAATGTTGGTTTGTAGTTGTACTACAAACAGGCAACAGGGTGTTTCAAAACACACACTGGGAAAATCATATATCTTTATTGTCACAGGAAGCTGTAAATCTGACTGAACTCCCACCTAGAGAAAGTATCATTTTCGTGGTAGCATGCTTCTGTGTGGTGCTCATTCCCAAGAGACACACACCACATCATATACACCGGGAGAACCTCAACAGATGGGCTAGATGTGGAATTAATTATCCATGCCTTGTTATACACATTTGTCCATGCAGCTAACGTTTGTAATTGTAACGGTTGGTTTCAGGTTTTGTTTCACGTTTATGTTTTCATGTCTTGTGTAATTTCAAAGTCATGTTTCCCGGTTCTTGTCATGTGACCTCCTTGCCCTAATGTGATCATGTCATGTGCTTCCCTAGTTTCATGTGTCTTGTTCTGATTGGTTCCCTTGTCTATGTTCTCATTTGTTGGTGTAGTCATGTGTCCATAGTTCTCATTGGTTCATTGTTGTGTCATGTGGTTGAGTTCTGGTTGTTCATTGATTGTCATAGTCATGTGTTCCCCTAGACTCTGTAGTCCTTATGTTTACCTTGTCAGTTTGTTGCGTATTATCCCCTGTACCATTGTTGATGAGGTCATGTTTCTTGTCGATTCTATGCCATGCCAAGCCAAGTCAAGCCTATGTTCATCGTATTCCTGTTTACGTCCTGGATTTAACAAATTCTGCACTTGGGTTCAACTAAAACTTGCCTCCAGTGGAATATTATATTCTATGGTGGCCCAGCAGTGCATTACACAACAAAATTTAAAAAGCATACATAAGTTCACAACACAAGGAAAAAGCCACAACACTTTTTGGGGTTTTGGTTTCCTTGCCACTGTTGCCTCTGGCTTGGCGTGCTCAGTTGGGGACACTAAAATTTTTCAACTAAACATCGAAATAAATCTAATTA
Source organism: Romanogobio albipinnatus (assembly GCA_023566225.1). NCBI lineage: Eukaryota > Metazoa > Chordata > Actinopteri > Cypriniformes > Gobionidae > Romanogobio > Romanogobio albipinnatus. The sequence continues at coordinate 8,505,777 of CM042249.1, read as the reverse complement.
ATAAACTAAATGAACCATATAATAATGAACCATATATTACTGATCTAATTATTGATCTAAAGCCCACACTGTCACGGTATGGAAATTTAAACTGATGACATCAAATGACTATACAGCTTCATAAAATTATGCTGCATTATTTTCCTGTTTAACACTGTAAAGCTGCTTTGGAACAATCTGCATTGTTAAAAGCGCTATATAAATAAAGTTGACTTGACTTGACTTGACAACAGAATCAAGCCACAACACAACGGAATCAAGCCACAACACAACGGAATCAAGCCACAACACAACGGAATCAAGCCACAACACAATGGAATCAAGCCACAACACAACGGAATCAAGCCACAACACAATGGAATCAAGCCACAACACAATGGAATCAAGCCACAACACAACGGAATCAAGCCACAAAACAACAGAATCAAGCCACAACACAACGGAATCAAGTCACAACACAACGGAATCAAGCCACAACACAACGGAATCAAGCCACAACACAACGGAATCAAGCCACAACACAACGGAATCAAGCCACAACACAATGGAATCAAGCCACAACACAACGGAATCAAGCCACAACACAACGGAATCAAGCCACAACACAACGGAATCAAGCCACAAAACAACAGAATCAAGCCACAACACAACGGAATCAAGCCACAACACAACAGAATCAAGCCACAACACAACGGAATCAAGCCACAACACAACAGAATCAAGCCACAACACAACGGAATCAAGCCACAACACAACAGAATCAAGCCACAACACAACGGAATCAAGCCAGAACACAACAGAATCAAGCCACAACACAACGGAATCAAGCCACAACACAAAGGAATCAAGCCACAACACAACGGAATCAAGCCACAACACAATGGAATCAAGCCACAACACAACGGAATCAAGCCACAAAACAACAGAATCAAGCCACAACACAACGGAATCAAGCCACAACACAACAGAATCAAGCCACAACACACCAGAATCAAGCCACAACACAACGAGTGCTCCCGACCACTAGGGGGCTCGGAGTGCTGTGAAGTTAGTTTTCCTTGCATTGTTCTATAGATTCGCCAATCTTACAAATATATAGACACTACGATCAGTTTTAAGTGTGCAATTGTATATCGACATGAAATATCAATTCAAAATCACCTACGTGCATTATAGCTGCATATTTATACTCGAGAACGCCGGCGCATGATGCCTAAGGGAACGTCTGCCAATTCCACCAAGTGATTGAAACGTATAATTTGTATGAATTAAAATGACTTTTTTTTATGTTCAAATTCCTATGTTGTGCATTATTGAGTCAGTTTTACCAATACAATCAAGCTGTGGAATTTTAATATGTCTGTTTTTAAATGTTAAAAGTTATTTTAATTAATACAAATTATAAGTTTCAATCACTTGGTATTTCATGTCGCTACACAATTGCACACTTAAAACTGATCGTAGTGTTTATATATTTGTAAGACTGGCGAATCTATAGAACAATGCAAGGAAAACGAACTTTACAGCACTCCTAGAGCCCCCTAGTGGTCGGGAGCATTTCCGTTGTGTTGTGGCCTTTTTGTTGTACTGTGGCTTTATTTTGTTGTGTTGTGGCTTTATTTTGTTGTATGCTTTTTAAATTTCGTTGTGTTGTGCACTACTGGGCCACCTTAAAATTCTCTTAAAAACTCATAACTCAAAGCTATTTGCACAGTGTAAAAAATAACGCTCACAACATGCCTTATTTTGATGTGATTTATGTTTATTTTGATCACGAATTTCAATTATTAATGTCAATTATTTCAAGAAAGACTTGTGGACAACATTTACATTTATTTACATTTATGCATTTAACAGACGCTTTTATCCAAAGCGACTTACAACTGAGGAGTACAGGAAGCGATCCGCCATGAAGAGGCAACAAAAAATAAAAAGTGCCTGAAGTACTAAGTTTTGGACATTACCCAGAGAACGCACGCTAGAACAGGGAAGGAATAGAGGAAAATAGAAGGAAAATTATGTTTTTTTTTGTTACTCTCAATAAGAGGTTAAGTGCTCACGGAAGAGATGAGTTTTCAGCTGTCTTTTGAATGTTGTCAGTGATTCTGCGTTTCGGATGACGGTGGGAAGATCGTTCCACCAGCAGGGAACGGTGAATGTAAATGTTCTGGAGAGGGATTTTCTGCCTCTCTGTGTTGGTACCTCAAGCCGTCGCTCCTTAGCTGAGCGAAGGCTTCTGGTGGGGGTGTAGACTCGTAGGAGCAAGTCAAAGTATGCAGGAGCTGAGCTTGTGGTGGATCCGTAAGCGAGCGTCAGCGCCTTGAACTTGATGCGAGCAACGAGTGGTAGCCAGTGCAGAGAGATGAAGAGAGGTGTGACATGGGTCCTTTTGGGCTTGTTGAAGACAAGACCTGCTGCTGCATTCTGGATCATTTGGAGCGTTTTGATCGCACACGATGGAAGTCCAGCCAGAAGCGCATTGCAGTAGTCAAGCCTAGAAATGACCAGGGCCTGGAAGAGAAGCTGTGTTTCATGCTCTGTTAGGAACGGTCTGATGTTGTGCAGCACAAACCTGCATTGCAGAGCTGTCTTTGAAATGTGGTCTTTGAAGGACAATGGTGATAAGACCAAATAGTGAACCAATTTGTAGTTTATTTAATCTAATTTCTTCAAGCTGCAGTCCGTAAGTTTTGCCTCTGTGTTGCCATCTCTGTTTGAAACCTGCAATTGCAGTTATTTGCGAAATAATCATCTTTACGTGGGTTGTGCATCGGCATGGCTCCTAAGTACGGATTCATCTAATGTTTTGAGAATCAAATTTTTTTCTTCTGTTGTTCTGACTGAGAAATAAAAGCATTACAATAAATCGCGCTACCAACGGTGATTCAATCTAACGATCGCTTGGCTCACATCACATCAAACCGTGGAAATTATTATTATTATTATACTTTGTTCTCAAATTGTTAACAACATCAGCATTGCGTGACTATGTGTATTTAGTGTGTATTAGCGTTACCTGTAGATTTCAGTTTCCGTACAGTCTAATCTTTTGCTTTTGACTACGGGTGAATCTCCAGTTGTCACTGATGACTGTCATTTGGGCATTTCTGGATTACAATCCGCCATCAAAATGATAAGAATTACTCCAGCTGCTGTGAGAAAAGGCTATAAATGATCCGCCACCTGCAGCATCCTCACATGCGATAGCCAACTAGCCGGACTCTTTATGTATTCAGATGTGTGACGTAATGACATGCTCGAATTTCCCACAGAAATCCACCAGCACCACTGGTGGTAATATCACATTATTACAAGCGTACCATTGTGAATCGGGCTAAGGTAAGGAGATCGTTTTAAACACTATCTGAATGGTTATGTACTTTTTAACCAAAAAAGTTACGGACTGTAGCTTTAAGCTTTGTATTTTAAAAGAACTTCTGTATTACTCTTAGCCTGACGTTGTCATACTCAGATTCTAGTCAGAATATGAGTCTGATACTGCTCCATTGGACTGTGATTATGGGGCGTGTCTCAACCGAAATGCCTCTGCACTCAATTGGATAGACCTACAACCAATCAGAGCAACGGAGTAAGTGACGTATGTTGAGTGACGCATAGTAGTAGTGGGAAGTTTGGATCATTTTACAGATCTCGGATCTTTGAATCACGTTCAGCAAAATGAACAAATCTTTTTTCAAGTAATTTCATTAACTCATTCACATACAATATAAAAACAGACATCACAAAGGACAAAATGTGTTAACATTTAAAGAAAAAAAATCTGATTTTCATTTACAAAATGAATCCTAAAATTCTGCATTAGTAATAGGGATGTCCCGATCAGGTTTTTTTGCCCTTGAGTCCGAGTCATTTGATTTTGAGTATCTACCAATACCGAGTCCCGATCCGATACTTCTATAATACATAAAAAAAGAATAAAGAAGAGTGAAAAAACAGATCCAGGATGTTCCTTATTTTTTTATTTAATTCACCTTATTTTAACATTCAACAACTCTGTTAACAAACAGAGCACTTCTGTGAGGTAGCTTGAACAATCAAGTAATAAATAACATAAATTCTTCACTTTTGGACTTTAGTGCAACAGTAAATATAAAAGCATTAGCATTTTTTCCATTGATTGCTGGATGCGCTCTGCGGTGTGCGATCCGCAAAATTCCTGGACGTAGGGTCGCACGGCGTAACAAAACTTGAGTCAATCCATTGTGCGGTAAGGCTTAGAGACATGGGAGCTACGGACGAACTCCAGATGTCTGTGGTGAACGAAACATGGGGTACATCTGATAACAGGACAAGTAGTTTGTCAGAAATCTTCTTATAAAGGGCTGGCAGAGCTTTCTCTGTGAAATAGTGGCGAGATGGCATTTCAAATCGAGGTTCTACGTGCTCCATAAGCATAAGAAATCCAGGGTTCTCTACAAAGGCGAATGGCAGGTCACTCATTGCGATCATTTGGGCTATCTTGGCTGTGATGTCCTGCGCCTTCGCGCTGTCACAGGGCAGCTCTTTATCTCTCCTCTTCAAACTCTCCTGCAGCGTGAGCTGACTCGTCTTCGGCTGGGTTGCCTGGGTAAACTCGCTATATTGTGTCGGGTGTTTGTTTTTGAGGTGCCGTATCAGGTTTGTTGTGTTAAATGTAGCCTTTTCCTTTCCACCTCTTTCCTTTCAATCCCCAGTTTACATATCTCACAGTTTGCTATGGCAATATTGTTGTCATCAACTTTATAATACCTCCAGACCACAGTCATACTCGCGCTTTCTACTTTGCCGGCATTTAACCAATAGCGTCTCTGCAACACAGTGATGTCATGCCGTTTCTGTGTGGAGTCAAAAGGGTCTAACTCTGTGCCACCGCATAACTATAGATGTGTTAAAAAATAATGAGAATATATATATACATATATATATATATATATATATATATATATATATATATATATATATATATCCGAGTCCTGATTGGGAGGTAATGTCCGATTCCAATCGAGTCTGAAACCACATGATCGGGCCCGATTTCCGATCACGTGATCGGATCTGGACATCCCTAATTAGAAACTAACTTTTCGCGCTCCATCAGTCGCTCCGATGATCTCCCACTCACGGCTCATTCTGATTCAGTCAGACTTGTGTATTCAGTGAATCGTGGTGACTCGTTCTGACCGGATCATTTGAATCAGTGAGTTGTTGACTCGAGAATCGTTCAGTGCGATTTGTGAACCGATTTAGCAGGCTAATTGTGAAGAAACTGGTCTTCTTCAGTTCGGAAAAACTAGGAACGACTGTGTGTTGAAAGTTATGTTATAATGTTACTATGAGACATTTGTTCACACTGCAGTGAGATAGATCGATAGCCATGGTAAAACATGGTACTCGCGTACTAAATCCAGAAAACCAGATTTAAACAATAAGACTAACTGTGTCGAGCTTTATAACAATCATTAGTTTCTGTCGATGAATGTATCCAAACAGTTGCTCACCTGTCTGATAAAACACAGCATATATTAAAGCGTCTCTGGTGTTTCCAGGATTCTACAAAATAAGAATCCTGGAAATCCTGGTCTTGTCCCACCCACATACAATGGTTCCGACGCCCATGTATATATATATATATATATATATATATATATATATATATATATATATATATATATATATATATATATATATACTGTATATATATTAGTGGTGGGCCGTTATCGGCGTTAACGTGCTGCGTTAACGTGAGACTCTTATCGGGCGATAAAAAAAATATTGCCGTTAATCTATTCTCAAAGTTGGGTTGGGAGCTGGGTCTATACTACGCAAGCTATGATGAATTTCACCTTGATATTTTAGCGCGGATGTATACCTAGCCGAATTGCACTGTAAGGGCGAGAAAACGAGTCTTCGAACCTGTGTGTATGCCAACTAGTGTTGTCAAAAATATCGATATTTCGCTATGTATCGATACTGAAATATCTGAAACTAAACGATACTCATTTTCTACAGTATCGATATCAGCTGCGCTCTCCCCTTCCGACCGACAGCGAGTTGATGCACACCCGCCTCCTCTCATTCAGTCCGTTTAATCCTCTGAACATTGCGAACGGGTGTTCTGTTGGATTTTCCCTTGTGTGTGACCGGTCTGAATTTCACGCGGGGTTGCACATAACGTTAATTCTACTAATTCCCGCAGATTTCGCGCTCGCATCTGAAGCGCACACACACATACCGTAATAAAGCCGCCTCTGACATACAAGTGCAAAAATGAGCTCCTTTTTCCAGCTTATTAATGGTCAAATAAACTCAAAAATGTCTCAATGCCCATCTTGGTGAGTTTTAACGTAAACACAGTCGTAACCAGCTCACAGGAACAGTGGGATCCATGTGTGCGTCAGGTCTTAAAGGGACAGAATTTATTTATTATTCAAACTACAAAAAGACAAACGATCACTTGCTAGCACACATATTCTGAATGCCTTCGGCAGAATTCAAATGAGCCATTTTAATCTAGATTAATTCCAAGATTACAGTGAGATTAATCTAGATTTTAAAAAAATGTATGCCCACCATATATATATATATTTATTTATTTATTGCAATACTGAGTTTAGAAAATGAACATGATTTCTCATCTTACAAATCAATTTTTTCAAATTTTCACTGGCATGTCTCTTAGGTGTCAAGGGGCTAGTGCATCTTTGAGCCTACATTCAGAATGAGTAAAATACTTAAGTATGGGAGAGTGGGGCACAACCTAACGCTTTTTGACTTTCACAGTTTGTGTAAATCCAATTGGGGTTCAGAGTATTTATTTTTTCACACATTAATTGCACACATGTCTAGTACAATTATGTGGTTTTGGTTCATTAACACAGTGTATACTTTTTTCTTGATTTACCCCAAAAGAATGGAAGTGAAATGTGACAGCATGCCCCACAGGTGGGGTACATTGTAACATGTGGTGGGGCACAATGTAACATTACCAAATGACCGCTTAAAATGTTTTCTGATATAATCAAAAAAAATATACAAGACAAACTAAAATATTTTGTCAATAAAATACAATTATTAACTTTTACTAAATAAAATAATGGCATTTTTTTATCATTAAAAATATACTCATTTTTGAGTTTGACCACAAACACATCGCTAAATACAGCTAAACAGCATAGTTCAAAACATAATAATAATTAATAATTTCTGAACATTAACTCTCAGTCATTATTCACCCTTTTCTCATGGTTTCTCAAAATAATTCATAAAAGTATAGAATATATAATGGCATATTTCTAATAGGGGCTCATTGTAAAACAGTGTTACAACACACCCCATCTGCACAACTCGTGTCTTCTGCTGGTTAGATCAGCATTAAAGAACAATCTCAACTGTTAAATAACATAAGATTACAATAATATCGGATTTGTCTTATTTTCAATAAACACAAAAAAAACCTAAACTTAAGTAAGGAATTGACTTTTGCTAAGGTTAAATAAATGTTCAGTAATATCTTCCAAAGATGTTTTAATTTTGGCGCAATTTTTTCTCTAAATAATGTTGATATGGCAACTAGTAAATACACTAAGTTTTGTCATCCTGGCATGTGTGGAAAGGGTTAAAACATGCGTGTTACAACTAACCCCGCGTTAGTTTGCGCCCCGTTAGGTTGTTTTACTGTTAAAATCAGATACTCTAAGATTTTTACTCAAGTCCTATTGGAATTGGTGACTTTAAACATGTCATTTTCGCTGTAAGGTATCTGTACTTTTATCCAAGTATGGTTTTCATGTGCTCTTTACACCTCTGCTTCAGAATGTAGTGAAGTAAAAGTAAACCATTTCCAAAATAAAACTACTTTGATAAAGTTTTAGAATAATAATGGATATTAGAGCGTTAATGAATTTTGTCATAGCGGTCTAGATCTGCTGCGCACATTGCTGCTGTGTAAGATATGCTGACGCTTTATAAATAGACACATAAATCCCGTAGGTAGCAGGTCTAGGCAGGTGGAGCTGGGGGAGGTGGTTTCAGAGGAACTCATATGTTGAGCAAGCAATCTCATTGGTTACAGAATCAAGCTTGTATAGTCGTTGTAAATGATGTGATTGCTAGCAGATTGCATGTAAAGGACCTATCAGCCGGCTATTTATACTAGATATTTAGCCTAAAGACACAGGCTTCTTGTTCTGTATTTAAACACAAAAACCTGCAATTACCCTGAAACCTAAACGCACAATTATGGGGTCTATGGCACTATAGTGTGGATGCATAAACCATGGTGTAGTAAATTGAAAAACTGATTTGATAATCATCTTCTATGACATAATCTCCTGAGCGACTAAACATTTCCTATCTGGGCTTCGAAAGTACTGTAATTACTCACTAATGTGATGTACTTTGTTGCTTTTTTGAGTTATACGGAACAAAAAAATTGTAGTAGGTGAAACGATCAAAGATCTCCGCTTTCCTTTGAGACAGATGAAAGAGTTGAGGAAGTGCACAGAGGTATAGAGCGTTTGAGGCTAACGCATTTAAAGGATTTTTTTTCTCATTAAGATGGAGAAAAAACAGCCCACATAAAACAATCAGCTCTAATTGAGAGCACATGTATTCGAGGAAACACCATTAAAACAGGAGACCCCTTGGGGGACTTCAGAACAAACCAACAAACTGAGGGTTAGAAAGAGTTTCAGCTGAAACGTTTATGAATAAATGTTCATTTTGAAGGAGAAAAGATGGCTTTTTTAGGCCTTCCTATTAACTCATGTTGCTTTTTATTCCACTTAAACATGCCAGTCTTCTTATTATAGCCGTTATAGGGAAATAAGAAGAAAGTTCAGTAAACTGTAAAACTGTTCACGCTACAAATCAGTGTTTATAATTCAAATAATAAGTAAGAAATGCCAGTACCTGGAAGCGAATGACACATTCAATTTACAAATGAACGCATGCACTATAACATGGAAACTAAGGTGGATCGGCTGATATAATGTCTCAAGCGACTTTTCAATGACTGATGGCTGTTGTTAAAGCTGCTGTCTGTAACTTTTTTTGTGTTCAAGATTTACAGAAATGATATAGTGAGAATGTACAACATGAGTCCATTTTCCAAACCGTGTTTTTGTATTACCCTGAATCATTATGGTACACTTATAATAAGTGTTTATATTGGGACTATTTCAGATCAGACTGGTAGGAACTGCTGCGGAGGAGCACAGTCCCTGCGTGACTCGCCATAGACATAAACAGAGAGAAGTAGATCCGGCCGCAAGACGCATGCAGTTCTGTTTATTAACCGCTAGAGCGCAAAAAGTCACGGACTGCAGCTTTAACCATTCCTTATTCCTTGAGAGTTTCTCAACACCACTTCATGTTGAATTTATGTTTTCAGAAATAGACAACGAGGGTGTTTGGATGTAACGCTTCAGCCTAAATGGGTAAAAATGGCTTTGAAAAGATTTGCTCCTGTAGTAGACAACAGCATCAGAGAGTTACATTTTGATGGAAAAATACTGAAATGTAAGATTTTACATTTTCAGTGTCGAAGCACTAGTATAGTATTGGAAACAGAGAGTTATATAATCCAGCATTCCAGACTTTTGGCAATGATTTTGATGGAATGATTTGAGGTCCAGTGAAACAGACGAACAGAAGTGTCGTGACAATGAGCCTTTGTGTCAAATCAATCTCAGAGCACATACGATGATTTCTTACAGTGATTACTTGCAGTTTTAATGTAGCAGAACAAAACTTACCTAATGAACCTCTTTGGCATTTACAAGAACTCCTCCACAGTATTGTTTTCTTTGGAAATACAAGATCCACTGCTCTATAGAAGTCACCTGAAGTGCTGTATTACACTGTACAAACTGGCAACTTGCAACTGTTACCATAAAGAGCTACTTCTAGCCAATTTAACCCACAGAAAAATAGTTTTGTCTTTATAAATTAATGTGTTATTGAGATGTTGTGGAAATTACCCTGTGGGTTAGTACACTGTAAAACCCAACAGTGATTCTAACTAACACTTTACTTAAATGTCTTAAAGGTCCCGTTCTTCGTGATCCCATTGTTCAAACTTTAGTTAGTGTGTAATGTTGCTGTTAGAGCATAAATAATACCTGTAAAATTATAAAGCTCAAAGTTCAATGCCAAGCGAGATATTTTATTTAACAGAAGTTCCCTTTCAAAGCCTACAGCGAACGGCCGGCTTGGACTACATCCTGGTACTTCCTTCATAAATGACGTCAGTAGAACAGTAGAACAGACTAACCTCCGCCCACAAGAATACGCGAAAAAAGGGGGCGTGGTCTTGTTGCTGTCCCACATGTGGAAGAGGAAGTGTCGCATGGAGAAAAGGAATTGTTGTGTTTGACTGTGTTTGTCGCCATGTCGTCGAGACGCTGTTATTTTCATCCCGGAGTCAAATCACCTTTGTTTGGCTTTCCCAGGGACGCTGTAGAGATCATTAAGCGCGCATATATCTCCCGTTAAGAGGCGTGACCTTTCCATGTGCGCTAAGCTGCTGTCGAATCACAACACAGGAACCGTGCCACGTTCGCTAAGCTGCTGTCAAATCACAACACGGGAACCGCTGGCACAATCAGAACTCGTTACATATTTCTGAAGGAGGGACTTCATAGAACAAGGAACTCATCAGCCGTTTTTAGGACAGTGAAAACAGCGGTATACAGATAAGTAAATTGTGTGAAAAATACAGTTTTTTTACACGCGAAACATGAACACATGTTATATTGCACACTGTTAACACAATCAAAGCTTCAAAAAAAACACGAAGAACGGGACCTTTAACTTAATTGTGCAAATCTAGTAATCTGTGCTATTCACATGCTATGCCTTTTTTTCTAGAAAACCCAAGTTTAGATTAATTGATTGGTTTGAGTGCCATTTTGTCGAGCAAAAAAGGGTTTTGAGGTGTGGATTTTTAACGCATGTCCTGCACTTCTATAGTTGTTTTGCATTCACTGATTTCCCAAAGTCATCTTGAATGTTGAATTGTCAATACAACTGAAAGATTTGAGAGAACATCACATAAGCTGACTTCATAAACTGATGTTGATTTCCTAAAATGTTTTTGCTTGAACTCACCATTATGGTGATCAGTGTTCCCTTTGTTTGGGCACTAGAAACTTCATTTATTTGATTGTAATTCTCTTCCTATTAATGCAGTGATGCAACAAGAAATCACAGTTATATGAATGATGTACAACCCACTGTAGATACACACACATTATATACACATTATTTATCATACAGCATCTATTGCACTTTGGATTTCAATTTTTCAATCTGTGAATAATATTTTATACTATACATTGTATATTATTATTACTATTATAGCGTAATGTATATTGTTTAGTGTATGTTTAGGTTATATTGTTTAAAGTATATGTATATTGTAAGTATGTGTATATTGTTTAAAGCTGTGAGAACTACACTCACATTGTGTAAATTATTTATTGTTTATTGTAGTGTATACTGTGCTGTGAGTAATTGTGTGCACATCAGATGTGTAATCTGATGTTGCTTTAAATGTTGTACATGTCATGTCATGACTGCTATGTTGCTCGGAACTGCACCTAAGAATTTCACCTACTGTTGCACTTGTGCATATGTAGAGTGACAATAAAGTGATTTGATTTGATTTGATTTGATTTGATGTATAACATAACTATATTTCATGTCAAATAAAGATCTTTTACATTTCTGTTTGCTAACACTTATGTCACAAACACCTGTGAACCTCTAAATTGTGTTGACATAGTCCCTCTATATTTGTAACAATAAGTACATTATCAAGTTCTCTCAGTTCTTTTTTATTTACTAGGAGCACTAACTAAGCATTTGTCAGCACAACATACTATTCCTATTTCACTTTACTTTTTTAAGGCAGCAGTTTGCATGCTTTTCAAACATAAGTCTAACTAATGAGATTTTACAGTGTATGTGTGAGTTTTGATATGTCTAACAAAAAAAAAACTGTTTTTCTTAATATGAGGACATTTAATAATCTGAAGATCCTTTTTCCACTATAAAGAAACTTTGGTCCCTTTTTATATTAACTACTAAAATTGAAATTATTTGATACGGCGCACTTATTGTGTACTTACATACATTTTTACATGGTATATCTATTTTAACAAACATTTTCATGATTCATCACATTTTTTTTCTTTTGTCAAATCAACTTAGATAACTAATGTGGTTCAGATAACATAATATTTTGAGTTTCTGTTAATTAAACCAATCTCCTTCACTATATTAGCTCAATTTTTCGTTTTTCTTTCCCCTTTTGTTATACCTTAACCCCACCCTTAACCCTACCCATACCATCAAACCTGTCCTAACCATACCCGTTTCCCAGCTCAGTAGCAGCAAAAGTGTTTTGCAATACAATATGAACATTATTCATATTTTTTGATGCAAGTAAATAGTTAAAGACGTCTAATATAAAGTGTGAACGAACCTTTTGTGCAACGGAAAGGTTATGGATATTAAAGGTTCTTCATGGAACCATACCACCAATACATTTTACAGATTGTAAAATCCCTGTTATACATGAACACAGAACATTGGATCTTGGACAATATTCATAATTAATATGCATCAGAAAACTAAACTCGACTATATGATTATGCCAATGATTATGCCAATGTTGTTAAAGGGTTAGTTCACCCAAAATTGAAAATAAAGTCAGTAATTACTCACCCTCATGTTGTTCCAACCATGTAAGACCTTCGTTCTTTGATTGTTGTTCAATTTGAGCCTCTGACGCCACGACGCATGCACGAAAACGGCGTTCTTCTTCTACTACTACTGATCTCAGTTTTCGCGCATGCGTCGTGGCGTCAGAGGCTCAAATTGAACAACAATAATAGTGGGATAAAGTCGTTATTTTTGTTGTTTTTCCGCTCAAAAAGTATTTTCGTCGCATGATAGACTTAATACAGAGCCACTGTAGTCATTTGGACTCCTTAAATTACGTTTTTACTTACTATTCTGGGCCATCAAGTTTCATTCCCTCTGAAAGCCTATGGAGGAGTGAGACAGCTCTCAGATTTCATCAAAAATATACTAAATTATGTTCCGAAGATGAACGAAGGTCTTACATGGTTGGAACAACATGAGGGTGAGTAATTACTGACAGAATTTTCATTTTTGGGTGAACTAACCCTTTAATATCATATGTAATAAATGAATCTGATTATTTTATGCCATTTTAATTCACATTTCTATCACAATCCACTGTAAAATATGATATGATCAATAAGCCATGACAACATATGTTTTTACATGGCTTTTACTCAAAAATTTTGTTTTTATAAGTTATACAAGATTCAACTGATTTTTCCAAGTCAGGTTAATGTAATTCAAGTTGAAATGACTTAAAGTTGATTGTCCTTAAAACTTTAAAGCAGCAACCTCAAAATGAAAGAACAGACGACAACAGCAATTAAACATTTTCAGTAGTTTTATTGAAAAATGCCTCTTCTGATTCAGAAATAAATAAGAAAATAAGGCTGTGGAATTCACAATGTGCAATTCAGACATGAAAAAAAGCTATTCTATGTCCATAGACTTGCAACAAATTCCGACTGCATTTCAACTGATATCACTGGAAAAACAACTATATTCTGATTGTAAACGTCCTTACTAAATATACAACACAGGCATGCAATTCCTCTTTTGGAGCAAGTTGGTATACAACAGATAAATATTCGGTTTAGGATAAGAAAACAAAAGCCAGGTCTAAGAATCAAAGGAAGTTGAACCGTTTGCCATTTTCCTTGAGAGAGAGAGAGAGAGAGAGCGAGAGAGAGAGAGAGAGAGAGAGAACAACAACAAATTGCACCGCAGCAAGCACGTTTACACTTTCAAATGTGCAAGGAATCAGTTCATAGTGTTTATAGGACATGTTACTGAACAAATACAGAATGCAGTTATGTTACAAGCAGAGACACACTGTGGAACCGTCGGCAAGCACACGGGTTTCTCACGAGGAAACGAGAGTTGAATATCCGCCTCTCTGTGCTGTTAAATGATCTGGATTTAAATGCAGTTTTTGACAGTTTCACTTTATGTTTCTATTCTTTCCGCTTCCTGTCTTGATAGCGATCTTTTTCCACGCTGGTTTCGTAAACCTGGCGACTGTGTCTCGATATCTTCCGACGGCTGGGCTGGAATGGGCACTACGTAGGTTTCAGGTTCTGGCTGGTAGGGGCCTGCTTGGAAATATTATTTGGCCAGCTGAGCATGTGCTTTTGGGTTCCAACATGTCATTTCAACTCTTCATTTATACAAAGTGTTAATAATAAAGACAAAAACGTAAAGTCTATATCAACCCATTCGCCAGTTGTCCACAACTTTGCGTTGGATTTTTCTCCTACACTAGAACTAGAGCTACTCAAACATACATGTATAAAAAGAATGCATTTGTGGAAATTTGCTTATCTATGTGAGGTATCATACAATTCTATAAATCACAATACAAAAAAAACCCGGATTTAAGCAAACACACTGAAAACTTCATGGTTGCATATACTAATGGCACACGCTACATTTGTAACCTGAGCGTTGCCTACACGTATCATCAGAGGTGACAAAATGAACCGTCAGCGGTCAGCAAGAAGCGAGTTATCGGTTGCAAGCTTGATAACTTTAGCCCACTGTGTCATCGATTAACATTTACAAGGCACAATTAGTTTATTTACAGTCCTTTCACCCTCTTAAAGAGCAACCGCCGTTGAACGCTGTTAACATAAACGCTCAATGTTAGTAGTTTCACATGCGTCCTCAGCAAAACGAAGCTCTTTCTTGCTGCTCTAGATGCAAACAGGCCACGGGTACGTAACCATCACTGGCTCCAGTATGATATAGTAGCGCTCAGCTGGTGTTAGTGGCAGTCCGGTCCTTTCTTTGGTTTGAGTGTTTTTTTTTGTGTTTGTTTTAGAGTTGGCCAGCAAATATTCAGCAATCATATCCATGGTGGTTATCCTTATTAGCTCATGAGCGAGTGCTAACATCAGGTAAGGGATCAGGCAGTCTAGATAGCATACTACGCAAAACCTGAAATGGGTTAAAGATCGGGTTAGTTCATCTCAGTGGCAAAACGACTACCTTCAAGTGTAAAAAACAAAAAAACAAAGGCTAAACATGCAGTTCTTGATTGATTAGCTATATTGTTAAGCAAACTCAAGGCAATCATATCATTAGTCGCTTACGCTAGAGCTCTGTTCCAAACCTAGATAGTCTTATAAAAGATTCAATTTTATCATTTCATCTGGATATGAACATTGAAAGGTTTTAAGGTGAAATTATCTAATGGTGTGTCTCTCTCTAGAAAATGGTAATCTGTGACAATATATTATGTTGAATATCAATGTTTTTGTGTGTATTTGTGGACACGTTCATGATTTTAGATTTGTGAAGTCAAAAATATTATTTTGACGTTAAAAGATAAAAGTAGACCCTTGGGGTAAGATGGGACAGAAGCGGCATGTTGCTACTAGTGCTATTACTTTTTTGAAAAATGCAATACTTATTGTAATTTCAGACATTCTTTAAGAGTTGCCAGCCACCGCCAGCATTTTTGGTCATTTTTACAAAAGCTTCATGGCCCAAAAAATATTTTATTGTATGAATATATTCAGATATATCTGAGCATGCAATATATTAAAAGAAAGAACAGACATTCTGTTTTATTCTAGCTTCATGCAATATTTTGTTTATCAACACTTGAACGTAGGTAAGTTTCATAAAAAAAGCCAACTTTTTGAGCAAAAATCGGAGAAAATTGTGTTTTTGTCAAAAGACCTATTCGGACAGTAATTGTTTCTCGTGGGGTCGTAAGGTATTTTCATAATTGACAGGGGCTAGTCAGTCGTTTTATTGCTGTCCGAATTCAGAATGTCAGTGTTTTTTTCTTCCACCACCTGCATAAAAATCTCCAGCCGAATGACCTACTGTTTTTAGACAAACACCATATATGTGTGGTAATTGAATTGCTGTCCGAATTCATATCGCTGAGTTTTCAAAACGAGATTACTTAAAAATTTAATGTTTATATCCTTTTTGACCACTGCGGAGCACCGTATCATTGCGCTTTTTCGTTGCATTTTAAAGATCTAGCCTACACTTTTATTACTGAAATGCTGGAAAGTATTTACAAGAATAATCTTTTATTACCGCTCAAAAGAGAAAGAGAAGAAAAACACGTAAACATTTTTAATGGGCCGTTATTACGGCAGTAGTTTATCATAATATACGTTAAATCAACCAAGTAGCATTACGTTTACCTCATGTAAATAAGAGGCTGTATTAACTTATTTCTGCTCATAATTTTTTTTAAACAGGAGATTTAAATAATTACATAATGAATAATTTCCTATTATAAAATTAAATATGAATTTATTCTTATTCCAAGCATATGACGTTTTATTTACAGCAGACAATCACGCGACTGACCACGTGAGCAGCACGTTCCCAGGTTCGTAGGATCACAAAACTCGCTCCTCCACCATGAGATGGCATGCAAATTTATTTTTACGGACGTCCACATGAGAAACGATTACAGTCCGAATAGGGCTAAAAACTACATACAGATCGGATTCAGTCCTGAAGCTCGTCCTGGGTCGACGTTTCATTCAGTAACATTAGATAGTTTTGATTTATATGTTGTTTAATGTTTATAAACGCGTCATTTTACATGTGAATCTGCTTACATATGCTATCGCTCATTTCTGCTTCTTCTTCGCCTGTGTTTTGATCAGGATATTCGGTACTCGTTCAGGAGATACATAATAGGGCTACCATATAACAGTGAAAACATGGAAAACAGGAATATTCTGTCAATGGTGGTGAAGAGTTGTCTCATAAATTACAGAAATTTCCGTCAATGTCGGGGAAAGTGTTAAAAGTAGTAATGCACCAAAATGTCGGCACCCGAAAATGAATTTTCTGTCTCGGCAGAAACAATTCTGTTTCAAAATCATCAACTAAAACAATGATGTTTAATTAGCGCTTCTGTGATGACATCCTCTGGTGTCAATACGTTTACAGGGACACCTACTGAAATCATTCCAATGGATGAATCCGAAAATACTGTTTACATGAATGCTAAATAAAGTGATATATATATATCACAAGCTTCAAATCGGAATTGATCTTATGACACTCACTGCACGAATATACTGAGTTTCCTGCTGTTGGCATGTCCACTGCTTACTATTTATCTATTTTGGGATCAGGAGACGATGAGCACACAGAGCAAATGTTTCTATTAATTTCCCTTAATAACTAATCGTATCAATTTATTTACAGTTGTATTTACAGTTTTGCACATTGTTCTTAAGGGGCATATCTCCCATCTTGGTGAACGTAATTTCACCAAGTACAATATGTTCCTGGAACAACATTCCAATCAACCTGAGTCGATCAGATTTGAGGGACAAGTTTACAGTTTATGTCAAGTGTAGGCTTACAGTCAGGATTATGTGCTTCTACATCATTGTTATCCACCTATCAATTCCCTCTGAATTTTAGGGATAAGTTATGGGTAGGTTTAGGGGTAGGGATAGGGTTTTTCTGAAAGAAATGTTGTTCCAAGTAACATGTCTTACTTGGCAAAATCACAGTGACCCTCCCATCTTACCCTATATTTTAGCTAAATGAAAAGTAATGCAAAAAAAAAAAGGTGCTCAATATTTGTGTGTGCTTTGTATTATAATGCTTATTTGTGTCGTTGCCTGTAAAGAGTGTTCCATTTCTGTTTCATTCAGAATGTTGCCTAAGAAGGTAAACACCTTGACAAGAGCTCAACTAGGATTTGGAACAGAGCTTTTCAATCAACCGTACTGTGCTTACCTGGGTAACCTTGTCCATTGTAAGGCATGCCGACACACTGGGAGGAGTCACAGTATCCTGGAGGTCCAGGTGGTCCCCTGACTCCAGACCCACCCTGCTGCCCTGGTGGGCCACGGGGCCCTGCTGAGCCTGAGGGACCAGGGGGCCCAGTCTGAGACTGCCCTGGTGGCCCTGGGAAAAAAAAAAAGAGAAAAAGATGGCAGAGGAGGTGTAAGAAAGCACACTTTACTTCGCCTCTAGGTTTTTCACTGGATGTGGAAGGAGAAAACTGATTTCAAGCACTGTAATTTAAATATTTTGTCTGCTTAATTAAAAGGAAGAAGGGGTAAGTTCTTCCCCCCCAACCCTTTTCTGTCTAGACGGTATAAACCGAACTGGAATGCCGTCCCTTGACTCTCGCTCTTGTGCGCTCTGATGTCAGCACATGTGTTGCCAATAAAGCCTCCACAGAAAACACAAGTCAAACTACAAACAGTGAGTCACCGCAAGCTTCCTCCTACTGTACGTAAATGACGGCTGTGTATTTCATTCACAGAGAGCTCTTGGCATCGTTTCCACGAGGGAGACGTTTCCACTTCTTTACAGTTTTCTGCGAGAGGCTCGTTCCGGCAAATGCTGGATAGAAATTGAACGTGTCCCCTGGAGAAAGTGTAGAATTGTGTTTGTTGAAGAGAGTGTTGTTGCAGTTACCATGGAGCTAATAATTCATTCAGACTCTTTGTGTTGCGCTGGGATGACTGTATCGAGAGTGACTGAGCTCAAAACACCGAACATGTCTGTACAAATTCCTCTATTAATTACTGGATTACTTTGATCTTCTGATGATGGCTCAGCATGGAAACTACCATTTTGGCCAGCTTTGCTTCTTATGATAGTGGAAGCGCCTTGTTTACTGAAAGTATAATTATTTCCAGGATTTTGTGTTTATCAGGTTGCTGATTGTTGTTGTTATAAGTTCTGTGACAACTTTCGTATGGGCCCCTAACAGGTAAGGGGTTTAAAGGACAATTAGTTGTATTCAGTAATATTCAGAAATTGTATCAATTTCAGCTTAGTAACACTATGGGATGGGAACACAAACTGGATAAACACTTTATTTCGGCTTTAGACATTCTAAAAACTGTAAGTAACATGTCAACTAGCAGTCATTAGAGTATTAGTAAACTGTCTGCTTAATATCTGCTAACACTTTATTTTGATGCTCCCCACAGAAAGTCTACTGACTACGGCCCTGTTTGTATTAAGATTTAGTAAAATGGATCACAAGCAGATGAGGCACATTTCTGTTTACACCTGGTCTCTTTTGTCCACTATTAACCACTTCTTCAAGGGGAGGGGAGGGTCTATGGGCGGGTAAATGCATGGGCTTTTTCAGATCTTTCAATCTAATGGACAAAATAAGCTCATGCAATTTACATATGAACATGACCAGAGACGACGGAAAAACACACCGAGAGCATCAGCTTTCGTTTCTGCTCTGACAGGCGCAAGACCAGCCGAATCCAGTGAGTGTATGTTAGAAATCAGGAATGGTGAGAGAAAATGTTTATGTTTTTCGTCTTCAAACCAATCTTGTCTTCAGCCGACAAAGTTTAAATCCCATCTGGCTAGTTGGCTTCCCATCATGTTTATTTGTTAGGTCAGTAGGTGAAGAGTAGGCATCTTTCGTGGCTGTTCAAACACATCCATTCACATGAGTATCTACACTACGAAAGCAATCCGGTCGAAAGGGTTTTCTACTACCTCTGGAAGTGATCGAAAGTGGACCAGCTCTAAATGTTTTAGACCCTGTTAATACCTGTATTTAGCGTCACCCTCTTTGAGATCATCTTGAGATTTTAATACCAGATGTAAACAGACCTAACCCGAATCCTAACCTAACAGTCTGCTAATACTCTAAGAGTTAATTGACATGTAGTTGCAAAGTTACTTACACTCTCAGAAAAAAAGTTACAGTGGAGGTACAATTTTGTTCCTTCCTTTAAAAGGTACACAATGGGTCCTTAGGGTACAATTATACCATTGTTTACCTCTACCCAAAGCTGTCCTGCAGAGTTTGGCTCCAACCCTGAAAGACATCTATAGAAGCTATTATTGAGAATTAACAGAGGTTTAGAGGTTGATGTTTTATTGAAAATGTTTGGTAACCATTATGGTGATTAGTGTTTCATTTAGTTGGGCAGTTTGACTCTTGGCTTTTTATGTGAGTTTGTGGTTTTTGTTACAGTGTTAACAAAACACATAATCTGTTCAAATAAAAACAAGCCATAAACAAAAGTTATCATGAAGAAAAATATTTGACTGAACTCATCACTGACTAAAAGTATAAATAAATATTATTCACCAACAATACTTTCTTGCCACAGATCAGGCATTCTGAATTTAGATTTTTAAATACATTCTAAGGGGAAAAAAGTTTAGACGCGCACAGATATCAAGAATCAGCATATGAATCTCAACAATGGTGACAATGCTGGGAGCCATGAGTTTTATACTGGGGTGGCTTACGAGGGTTGGAGCTAAACTCTGCAGGACATCAGCTCTCTAGGATCGTACTTGCCTACCCCTGACTTAGAGGTACAAAATGTACCCTTAAGGGTACCACCCCAGTAAAGGTCACTTTTTTTGTACTCTTTTTTTTTTGAGAGTGTATAGTTAGAAGAATGTATAAAGTGGACTATCAAAATAAAGTGTAACCAACAACATTATTGTCTTTTGTAGATCATACATTGCTATATTGAATCAACTAAACTGAGCTGATTAATGACACTATTGTCTTCTGTAGAGATGCTTATAGCCACATTGAATGTTTCATAGTTTAAGAACTTTGCAACATTGACACTGTTATCTTCCTCTTTATTCCCATGACGCCGCTCTGAAAAAAAATCTGTATCGTACAAAGTGTTATATAAATAAACTGGCACGGTAAATCTGCTCAAACTGTGGAATCTAGGAATGGTAATCATAAGAGCATTAACCAATCTGATTTGACTTTACGGTTCTGTTAACACTTCTTTAAGTGATTTTGAGCTAGAAAGAATGGCCAATGTTTAGACAACAATTATTATTGAATTCACTACCAGTCAGTTTATGAGATCATTTCAGATTTATACTGAACAGTAATAATGAATCATTTTGACTGTTGGTTCACAAAATAAGCCAACAGGAAATAAGTGTGCTGACTGCCATGACAGCAGCTCTGGCGCTTAAATTTGCATTCAATGCAATGTTTTGTCATACTATTTCCAGAACTCCTAATGGAACCATATTGAATTTCATATTTTTGTTTGTTTAAATTCTTGCCAACAGACTTGAGACAGTCTGCCTCAAATCAAAATGGACAATTCTTAGTTTTTTATGGAATATTGCTGAATGTATCATAAATGATTTATAAGTGATAAATTATGTATTATTATAATTTTTTGTATTCATCGTAATCTTGAATCAGAATGATTTCCCCTCCCTCTTCAGCGCTTCTCTTCTCTGATGATGAGGGCGGGGCAACCTGCCACTCCAATGAGATCTACCAATAGCAAACCACAACCATCCAATAAACTACCCACAGACAAAACAAGCCCGCCTTACATTTGTTCTTGTTCCAGAAGCGTTTCACTTAGATATATGTCATAATAGGCAAGAAAAGACAATTGCAACTATTGTTTCATGCCGACTTTAAAAATAACTATTTAAAATACACAACGCATTAAAAAACAAAACGCAAGTCTTCAGCAAATAAGCCTGTCATTTTCTTCTTAACAAAAAATAGAAAATATTTGAGAACATCTTAAGGAGCTGATATACTCACGACGAAAATCTTTTTAGCTTTTTAGATCTTTTAAAAAGATGTGCCCTGTGAAAAACATCCCAACAGTACGCTTTCCACTCAAAAACAAAATAAACACACTATAAAAATGAGAAAATAGCGGTGAGAAAACAACAGTTAAGCAAGCATCTGATCATAGCGTTGTGTATATGCTTGCAGCACTCCAGTAAAGTCACGTCTATACACTTTATACAATAGGTAGTTTAAAAGTAAGCAGCTTTACAGTTTTAAACATAAAAAACATAGTTAATGTTTCTTTCAATTACAATTACAGCTTCAATTTCTACTATTAAGCAGCTCTCCAGTGTTTTTACTTGCGTAAAAAGAAATGAACCAAAGAAGATTTCAAAGTTGAAAGTGGGTGGAGATTTCAAAGAAGGTGGAGACCCAGAACCACACCAACCTATTACATCATCATCGCAGACCAATGGTTGTTCAAAGGTGTTTACCAGCCTTTTCCAGAAAGTTTGCTTTAGCAAGCTGTTACGAACTCTCGAATGAAGTTCGTTTTGGCCTGATTTAGTTCGAAATGACATCACACCAGTTCATTCTTTGATTTCGAGTATATCTGGAAATTTTTTCAAGAATTGTACTAAGGAACATTCTTACAAACTACTTTTTTTGGGTGAATTCGGCCCCTGATTCTCAATTCTACCTATGATACTTGAAGAGGCTAAGAGTAGACATAAACAGCACAGGAAGGAGAAATACCCTAATTATTTTCATATCTGA
Organism: Romanogobio albipinnatus; assembly: GCA_023566225.1. Lineage (NCBI taxonomy): Eukaryota > Metazoa > Chordata > Actinopteri > Cypriniformes > Gobionidae > Romanogobio > Romanogobio albipinnatus. The sequence continues at coordinate 8,483,342 of CM042249.1, read as the reverse complement.
GACTCAAAAATGATTTGTCTGACTTTTGCTACAGGCCTATTGAGGCAAACACTTCTTCTGACTTCCTTTTCAAAAAACTCTTACGGTTCTCTTAATCCCAACTGTCACAACACAGTTTGGTGAGGGGTTAGCACACTTTCGAGCCAAGCTATCCAAACAATCCAGGGAAAAAAAGTTGTTCTTGATCATTTGGAAAAACTAATACCAGCAGTTGTGTAACAGACCATTCATTTGGTAATGATTCATCATCATGTTCATCTATCATGCCTAAATACTCTCAGAATGATAAACATTGTGATATGGAAATGACTCAACGTGGAAATCACAGTTGTTAACGATCATTAGAGTTGGTTCCATTAATCAGGAGGTTTTGGATAGGCTGCATCTGAAAGCCTTGAAACGACAAGTGTGCACACGAACTCTGGATATAATTAGCAGTGAAATGGAGCGGTTAAAATGAGGTGGCGTTAGGTTGCACGAAGACATACCAGGAGGTCCAGGTAATCCTCTCTGCCCTCGAGTACCAATGCCTGGACTTCCTCTTTCTCCCTTCTCTCCCGGCGTTCCTAGGATGTTAAGGGGAAATGCATTAAAAAATGTAAACCATATGTTGGCAATTGGCAGTAACGTCAAGCACCGAGTATATACATCTGGAATATTTTAAGGAAAAATGGTCGACAATCTATTAGAATCATGTGCATCAAATATTTCTTTCAGTTTTTTAGACAAATTTTTGTTGGGGTGGTGGATTTGAATTAAAATCCAATTATCTACTTTGCACAAAAACTGTTTACACTTAGAGAAAATGTCTGGTGTTATGTGCAAACCTTGGAATCACAATGTTAGGTTAAAGTGTGTGGTTGTCGGGGTGTTGTTATATGGTATAGCTAAGAGGTTTGTGGTTTCCCACCCTCGAGTCTCTATGATATTCTGGTCCATTTTTTATCCACCAAGCCACAGTGTGAATGCTTTATTTTGATTGCTTCCAATGTGAAGTGCGTGCATACCCCTTTCTCCCGGAGACCCTGGCAACCCTGAATTTCCTGGGAACCCGTTGGGTCCGGTCTGACCTGGCTCTCCACGGGGTCCCTGGTTGCCAGGTGGGCCTGGAGGACCGGCAGGACCGGGGCTATTGCTCCTGTAGTTACTGGGGATCTGGTTCAGCATGTTATCGATTCTGCTCATTTGTCCTACAAGCCAATCAAACATTTACATTTTTAACAAGAACAAAATCATTGGCAAATAAAAAAAAACCCGCTGAGACGGCTTACTGCTGACTAGTTGTTCGCAAACTTGTCTTGCTACTGAGCGCATCATGTTCTGAGACGCAGTATCTCCCTGGAAAACAGAAAGCAGAGCAAACTTGATTTTTAGTTGTGTTTGCACATGCAAAAGCATTTCTGCAGCAGCAACATTAGTGTAGGCAACACTTTAGTATGAGGATCACATTCACTATTATCTACAACTTTTGCCTAAATAATCTCCTAATTTACTGCTTATTAATAGTTAGTAAGGTAGTGTTTGTAGCATTTGAGTTTTGGTATTGGGAAGGATTACGGGATGTTGAATAAGGTCATGCAGAATAAAGCATTAGTATGTGCTTTATAAGTACTAATAAACAGCCAATATGCAAACTAATAAACTCGTTAAAAAGTGATAATTGTTCCCCATACTAAAGTGTTACAGTAGATTTTTACGAAACTGTAAGACAATATAAGATTTTGATTTTAATATTAGACTTTGCATATAATATAACATTACTAAAACAAATGGCCACTGAATTGTATTGTGTTGTAGTCAATATTAGTCCAACTTTTCTGAATAAAAGCCTAAATGAAATCTGTTCATCATACAAAGCGATTGTGTCTCTTCAGAAAATTTCGGCCTAACCGCTCAATTCATGTGGATTAGTTTTACGATCTCTTTATGAACTTTTTGAAGCATCATAGTGGTAGCTGCGTAGCTGACAATGGAGGGGCAGAGACAGATTTCATCAAAAAGATCTTAATTTGTGTTCTGAAGATGAACGAAAGTCTTACGGGTTTGGAACAACACAAGAGTGAGTAAATGATGACAGAGTTTTCATTTTTGGGTGAACTAACCCTTTAAAGTCATGCTTTAACGAAATACACATATTTTGATGTGTTGACTAACATTTTAAAGCACATGTAAAACACTTGATTGTACATTTAACTGTAGTGTGTTATTCAGTATATTTTGATTGCACTGAGGCACTCCTGTGATGAAGTATATGAAAGTGAAACCTACCCTTTCACCCTTCTCTCCTTTCATGCCAACAGGTCCCTGTGATTGACAAATGAGAAAAGAGGAGTCAGAAATCACTCAAAGCAGATCTGTAACCAGTGACCATAGGTTGAGTTATATTCACTGGCACACATATACATGTGTAATCTTTTGATTAGTGAATTGATCAACACCCCCAAATATATAACTTTAAAACAAGTAAATGAGAATCAATATGAGCCATTGAACATGTACATACAGAGAGGCCAGTGTCTCCAGGTTTTCCTGTTTTTCCTGAGTTTCCAGGCATTCCAGGTGATCCCGGAGGTCCCTAAAAATGGATCTCAGTAAGAATTACTCATATATGATATATTTATCAGTTTCTGATAAACAGCCTGAACTCACAATACCAACTCATTCACAATCACTAACACTGAGAACCAGCGTCAAGTTGACCTTAAATAAACAGTGTTCGTGATCTATTAGACATTACAGTTGGGAAAGTTAAGCCACATGCAAATCTAATGTCATACTGACATTGTTATAATGTAATAATGGTAGCACTTTATTCTACAGTCCTGTTCCCCATGTACATACTATGTGCTAATTATGGTTATTACAATAACTGGGTAATAACTAGGTAGTAAACTACCCCTAAACCTAACATTAACCAGTACTTTCTTAGGAAATGTAAACTTACATAAGTGCATGTACTGTAAAATAAATTGCAACTCTAATAACACGATAACTGAGTAATATTAATATTTTAACTACATGTACTTACTATAAGGTTATGGTTTAGTGTCGTTATTACTATAGTAAGTACAAATGTAAGATGTCACCTTAAAATAAAGTGCCAAAAAGTATAGCGTAAAAAACTTTTTTGTAAATAAAACAAGCATTTTACAATAAAATACTATTTCAGTCATTCTAATTTAAAATTTCACATTTAATTAATTGTGTTACTTGCTACTTTGTACTTTTTTGTCAAATTTACTAGCAATTTCTGAGTGAAATTTTTTCCTACACCACATTTTTCTCCAGTGTAGTTGGACATTAAAGCCATATTAAAATGTGTAAATGTCTGCATTATATTAAAACATTTCAAAACAAACGGGACTTGTCTCAAATGATAAAACAAACAATACACTGTTATTTTCTTTTTAAGTATTGTGCTACATTGAAATGAAGTGTGACTTTGCTAAATGTCCTTGTAGATCCATGTGTTTGTGAAAGAAATTAAGTTAACAAAAGGAAGAACATGTCATTTGATGTATGGCAGATACTTCAGCTGATTTCTCGGGCTACATGAGACACTCATCAGATATTCGTAAGCTTCCACATTACATACCATTGGTCCCGATGGACCTCTTGGTCCAGATGGGCCTTCATTTCCTGGCGGACCCTGAACAAAAACATATGTCATCATGAACTGTACAAGATGGACAGCTAATAGAGTCTGGGAGAAGATTTACCTCTGGGAGAGGTTCAAACATGCCCTTGAGATGGGCCTAACACAACCGACTAAATCGGTCTGACAAGACAAGTCGGATAACAAAGCTAAAACTGGAAACATGCACTTTCAAACCAATTCAAGGTGAACTTCAAAACTTCTTACCCTTGCACCAGAAGGTCCAATAGGGCCAAGTGGACCTGGAGCGCCAACAGGGCCCTTGGAAAAAAAAAAAAAACGTTGTCATTCATCATACAGGGGTTGTTTCAAACAACTATGTAGCTGTTCGTGGATCAAACCTGAGCAATTACAAATATTGTCAGGATATGACTAAATTCAACCTTTCCATGGAAGAGAAGGAAGGTTTTACCAAATGGACCATGTACAAATAAACTTCTTGCAAAGTAATGCCTTCATCCTGTACGGCAATAAGAACAGACATTGTGTTTCTGTCTGTGTATTTCTTTTGGAAGTCCAAAATGAAATGACGTTATGATGAAGGTGTTAGCAATCGTTCTGCTCTGTGCTTTAAGAGCACTTGCGTTGCATCTGCCAATTGTTCGGTTTTTTAATAGGTGAAGTTAAGTGTGGTGTAATTTTCTTAGCTTAAGCTTTAATCCAATCATAAAGCCGTTTATCTGATAATGTCCTGAACACAGTTTATGAAACCTTTCAGAATCCAACACAGGTGTTATACACCACAATTTATTAGATTTCACAAGCCGCTCAAAAACAGCTCAAACTAAAAAGCACTTACCCGCTGTCCAGTTAAACCTGAGTCACCGGGGTCTCCCTTAGCTCCAGGACGCCCCTGAAAAAGGAAGAAATGAAGCAAGCATTCACACTCATTCCTCTGTTACATGACATGAATTCACCTCTCGGCTGTATGTGGATGACAGAGTGAGCGCTGGCTCCCTTAAATAAATGGGTCCGAAGCTTCCAGTCATAAATTAGACCTGCACTATGCACTACTGTAGCCAGACACGTCCATGATTTTAATGTCCCAAGAAAGACAAACAGAAAACACTTTCCACGAATAGAGTAGAAATTGGTGTCCCTTAAGCAAAAAGGGCTGAAGTATGACATAAAAATAGAACATAAATGTAATGCATAAAAAGTAGCTAGTTTTAAACAAATTAAATGTCTGCATCATCCCCTTTAAATGCGTTGATTTGACATTCAAATCAATGCATAAAAATGAGGTATTATTTTTGACCTTGACCTTACTTTTCTTAAAGGATTAGTTCACTTCAAAATGAACATTTCTTGATATTTTACTCACTCCCATCTCATCCAAGATGTTCATGGCTTTCTTTCATTTCAGTCGAAAGGAAATTACGTTTTTTGAGGAAAACCTTCCAGGATTTTTCTCCACATCATAGACTTCCATGACAATCAAAGGTCAAAGACAACCAAAGGTCCAAATCAATGCAGTTTCAAAGGGCTTCGAAGGGCTTCAGAGACTCTGTGTGATCCCAGGCGAGGAATAGGGTCTTATCTAGCCAAACCATTGGTCATTTTCAAAAAACAAAGAATATACTTTTTAACCTAAATTGCTCATCTTGTGCTGCTCTGCGGGTCACCAGTGATTGCGCAATCACGTCGAAAATGTCACACTAGACGTAGGCAGAAGTCCCGCTCCCGTGTTTACAAAGCGTACATGTGAAGACTAACACAAACACCCTTTAACAAAAAAAGGTAAAACAACGATGTTGGACGATTTTGAAGTTGAAGATGGAGTGTTTTTTGGTAAAGGGCGTTTGTATTAGTCCTCGCACATTAACTCGGGGCGGTACTTCCGCCTGCATCTAGTGTGACGTTTTCAATGTGATTGCGCAATCCTTGGCACGTCGCAGAGCAGCGTCAGATGAGCAATATAGGTTAAAAAGTATATAAATGTTTTTTTTTTTTCTTTTTTTAATGGCCGACGGTTTCGCTACATAAGACCCTATTCCTCGTCTGGGATCGTGCAGAGTCTCTGAAGCTCTTCCTTTGAAACTGCATTGATTTGGACCTTCAAGCGTTTGGTTGTCATGGAAGTCAATGGTGTGGAGAAAAATCCTGGAAGGTTTTCCTAAAAAAACGTCATTTCTTTTCGACTGAAGAAAGAAAGACATGAACATCTTGGATGAGATGGGAGTGAGTAAAATATCAGGACATTTTCATTATGATGTAACTAATCCTTTAAAGGTAACAATAACAACACTGTTTCAGGCTGAATTAGAAAGATCTTAATTAACTCTTTTCCCGCCATTGACAGAATTTTCTGAGTTTTCTGTGTTTTTTACTGTTATACGGTAGGGGGCGCTATTAAATATCTTCTGAAAGAGTACTGAATTTCCTGATCTAATCACAGGTGAAAAAGCTTTTTTATGTAATTTACCCACATTCAAGTGTTGATAAAAAAAAGAATGCATGATGAAAAATACATGTTTGTTTTTTTTACATTGCATTTTCAGATGATTTCAAATATTCTGGGGGCCATGAAAGTTTTGAGAAAATGATCAAAAATGCTGTACAATACAATAATCCACAATGCAACGTTTTGTGTTTTACTTACTGGTTCACCAGGAATAGACAATCCATTAGGGCCCTGTGGGCCTGGAGGTCCCATCTGTCCTGGTGGACCCTGCTCCCCACGTGGACCCATTGAACCCTGGAATGAATGGGTTAAAATCCTGTTCATTTATCCAGTTAAACACTCTAGGAAGAAGTGCTGAGAGAAACTGTTCCTCTAAGGCAGGGTTCCTCAAACTCAGTCCTGGAGAGCCACTGTCCTGCAAAGTTTAGCTGATCAAACACACCTGAACATGCTAATCAAGGTCTTCAAGATCACTAGAAAATCACAGGAAGGTGTGTTTCAGGGTTGGAGCTAAACTCCGCAGGACAGCGGCCCTCCAGGACCGAGTTTGAGGAACCCTGCTCTAAGGTATTGATGGAGGAACCTGTTCAAGTATCTGATCGTTTGGCATTTATCAGAAGGTTATTTCAGAAGGATGAGCTTACCGTGGGGCCAGACTCTCCTCTCTCACCTCGTGGGCCTTTTGTACCAGGGCCGCCCTAGAAGAAAACAAAGCATGCTTAGAATCTCAGAGGATTCATTGTTTTATAAGACACTATCAATCGGCTCTAAAGACAGTGATGTCTCCAAGTGCACACGTCCAAGGCCTACCCAATGGTCTTCACTTCTGCTTTCTGACCTATAAGCGAATCCATGAGTAAGTCACTAGTCATTAGCTCATGCTGTGCTGTTAACCGTCGGTAATCCCAGATGTTCAGTCCATGCATAATGGTGTAGAGAGAAGAGGCCCCATAATCATATTTCTGTGCTTAATGTAAAGAGCAGGGCTGAAATTACAGCGCTGGGGCTTTGGGGAAAATATCCCACCATCCCTGAACTCTGGACCTTTTCGTCCTCATCATCAAAAGAGAGATTTGCAGCGGTAGCATGATGACTTCAGAGACAGAAGAAATGTCAGGGGACTCTAATGATCTTACCGGAGGGCCCGCTGGGCCTGAAGGACCAATGCTGTCCTGAGCACATGTGCAGGAGTGAGGAAGAGCGGGACATTTGGCTTCTTCCCGCTACAGAGATGGAGATATAAATCAGATCCTGCTGAAAATGCTAAACACTAAACAGTTAGTTAAAAAAAAAAAAAAAAAAAGCAAAAGAACTGTAAAGATAAAGACAGCTGGTATAACATAATATTCATTTAACAGTCAACAATTATATTGATCTGACTGTACTGGCGCTGATGTATGAAAACTGAACTGAGCTGGACGATGGCATTTTTTGCACAACTAATTTATAGATTAAATTAAATGATTTAATAATTGATGAGCTTTAAAACAGAACTGAATGAACACTGAAACAATCTGTATTGTTTAAAGCACTCTATAAATAAAGGCAACTTGACTGACGTACAAGTCACTGGTAAAAATGATCGTAATTTTGAGGGTAAAAACCTGTTAAAGGGGTTTGGCTAACTTTCTTTATCAGTTAAGTACTAAGAGTTTTATGTCACGTCTTATGTTGTGTGAACTGTACGTCACTGTGCACCTTCTATATAGTAATATTTACATCAGCTTGAGGAAAAAGTCACTTGTGATGAACTTTGATTCATCATGTGGCTTTCTCTCCTGTTTTTATGGTGGTTGTCATTATATTATAAAGGAAAAAAACAGACATTTATTTCAGTTATTAAAATGTACACCTTTTTATTTACTATAAATTTAAGTTCAATCTTAAAATGTTGCATACATTGTTTACAATCTGGCAACCACATTTGCTGATGTGTTACTGTAAATTTCACAAGTAAGTTTAAGTAAAGAAAAAAAACAAATGCTGCGCTGGCCACATGAGGAACACAATGCTGTACATCTACCTGCCCATGGACAAAAGTATGTGCACACTCCCTTCTAATGAACGGGTTTGGCTAAGCCCTATAATTCCAGTGAAGACAAATGTTCAACACAATAACAAAAATACACGTGCTCCATGGAAGACAGGACTCTTACAGGTTCGGAAAGGGTGAGTAAAAGATGACAGAATTTTCCGTTTTGGGTGAACTATCCCTTTAATGCTATTTTTGTTATGGTCAAGTGACCGCATTCATCATGGTCAAGAGTTGAAAAACTTTACTTATAGACTTTTGAGTAAATACTGTTTAAAGTTCATTTAAATTCACCAATTGTGTGGACATTCAATTGTATTTGCAATCAATGTAAGATAGTCTGATGCGAGTCATGCATTACTAGCATCACTTGCATAATGTGAAATATGCATTAATGTGTCTCCCCTAACAGTTCTCTATGCTTGAATTTAAGGACGATTAACCTTTGAACTGACAGCCCTTTTCATGCTTGACAGCAATACAGTGACATATTGCTGCAAAGGGACTGTGCAAAGATACATTATGGAAAAGGGCAACAGGCATATCGAAAAACATCTATGAATTGCTCAGAAGCTTGACAGCTGTGTTTAGGGGGAACGTCTTGTGAAGTCTGCAAAACTCAATCACACTTTCTCAGTTACCTCAGATGTTTTAAGTGAATGAGTGGGCAGGATTATTTTTTAACGCAAAAATTCTAGACTACAAGATCCCGTTCTCAAAAGTCTTGTGAACAAATATTCTGTATGGGTTTTATGGCCCTATTTAATTGGCTTTTTTTTTCTTTTCTTTTTTTTCACAAACCATGCATAAACATAATTTCCCCAAAACTAAAACTTTTACATACATTAGTTTGTGCTACAGTGTAACAGTGAAAAATGTTATATGAGGAAATAAGGCAGGGCATGTCAAAACACCTCCAGGGCCCAGAAAACACCTCAGACCCCAAAGGGTTCATCAGGTTTCTCTAAAAGCCATCATACTGACTAAAGAGTAGGCAAAAACTCAGAAAAGCCCACCCCTCAAGATGACAATCTAAACATAATCCCTACTTACCATTGCTGGAATATCACAACATTTGTCTCGACTTGTCCAGCCCAAACTGCAGACAATATCAAACATCTGGAGTTGGAACTGAGGGAGAGAAAAATGGGAACACAAACGGATGTTACAGATGGCTCGCATTGAGCGCAGGGAGTTGGGAGTAAAAAAACATGCTCGCATGCACCCAACAGTGTGTTGAAAAGGAATACAGACAGAATCGAATCCGTTCAGGCATGAATGGGTGGGAAGACATGCAACTGATTGAGTATGAGGGGACAAAGGGAATGACAGGGTAGATTCATAGGATTAATAGTTTAGTGCGTGTTTAGCTCTTTCGCCGTATTGAAGGGAACAAGCAATCTGCACTTACTGTGGCTGACTGCTTTTTTGAACCAGCAGACTTTGCCATTTTTCCAAGGACTTCATAGCCATCTGTGGATATGTTGTTGGCTGCTTTGATCTCTTTCTCAGCCACCTCTTGGCAGTCAATGTTGAGTTTGACATTTTTCGGTGAAATAGAAATGTGTAGCTGAAAAATAAAAAGGCATTAGTGCACATACTTCAGTAGTGCAATCCAACCATTACCCAGTACTCTAGACATCTTGGGTTGGTTCATAAGTCTTCATGAAAGAGATTCACGAAACTGCCTGATTGACAAAAAAAAATCGCACAAGTCATCCTTTCCTCAACCATTTTCCCATGACAACATTAACCCTACGGCCTGTAAGCTATGTTTAGAGTTACGCTCTCAATTCTTCCAATAACAGTTTCTGTCCAACTATAATGAGTTTAATTAGTTCATTATGCAAAGACATGCCAATTGTCGAACACAAATACGAATCATCATGTCAGCAGATAATATTAACTGGTTTACCATCTGTAATTTCCCCTTTGAATACACTATGAGATTCTACATGCGGATGCAACCACCGAAATGCTTTTTCCATCCTTTTTTTTAGGGGGAATACAACGTTTTCTTTATGTAGCGTCACCACATGTTGCTATTATGTCATTCTGCGGCTGACCATCTAATGTGCTGCTTCCCCCTTTTTTCAGTCAAAAAGTCTGACCGTCTCATACATCTGATATTCATACTTTGTAGATGAGCAGTCCAAATGCAAGGTCATATTTCTTGCCACAATACCGTCAACATCTTTGGCAACCAGCATTTGGCTTCCCACAAGTAGTAGAGGTCTGAAGTTAAGGGTTTGGATAGAAAGCTTCAGAAGCTTATCCAAATAGTATATGTTCAAAAGCTTTTGGGAAGCTGAGAATACAATACTGTCGCTATCAATTCAAAAACTATGAGAGACCATTATTTGTATCGGGGAAAGTGTGTCATAATAATTGGCCAGGGCCAAATAACAGAGCTATTGTCTCGTTCTTTCGTATCATGTACTTTGCATTCACACTTTCTCCAGTCCTCCCATTCTGGCTACTGTGGGTGTCTGAAAATGCCCACCATGTGGTTTCATTTTGCTCTGATCTAGTCTTTCACTCTGTCCTGTCAGACTTTCATTATATCTATCTGCCTCCATTTCATAGTTGCACATTTGGCTGTCTATCTTCTCCCACCATTTCCTCTACCTTATGAATTCAATGAGTAAATTCACGTTTTAGACAGGAAGTGGTTTCAAACAATCGTTTTCAAATTTGACTTTTCGTCTCTTCCAAGCGGTTCATTGATACTTAGGGCCAGATTTACTAACGTATTTTGCCGTTAAAAAACTACTGTCAGGATTTACTCAAGTAACGCAGTGAAAAATGAATGCTGAAATGGCGTGGACAGGGTTATTTTTGCAGCTGATCTTATTGCATATGCATTTGTAGGAGTTTCCCTTTCAGGCGCAGTATTTATGGGAGGAGAGTATTTAAATGATTTACTAAGGTTTGCGCTCATCAATTTACTGGTGTTTGCGCCATTATTTACTGCCCCAAAAAAGCACGTCTTAAACCAGATGCTAACTGGAAGATTGTGTTGGTCATTATGGAAATGATCCGGCTGCGTCTGTGTTCTTCAATTTGCATGTCGTCAGTAGATCACACTCAGAACTTTCCACTCCCTTCGGCACTTTTATGGGATTGTGCTCTCACGCTAATTTGCCCTGTTTAGTAAATCTGGGCCTTATTGTCTACATAGACAGCAAACTGAAATGCGCATACAAGCAATTAAACAAATAGCATTTTCATTTGAGGTGCATGAAACCCTTGACTGTTCTTTCCAGTGTGTCTTTACTTACACTATAATACATTTTACACTGAAAGTACTTTTTTAGCAGCATTTGTGTGTGCTATTTAGCAATTTATGCTTAACAGAATATCATGTTGTAAGATTATCAACATGCTATGCTGTCAGATTAGAGCATTTCAGCGAAATTTCACGAGCAAAAAAAGGTCATTGTCAATAGTGTTGTGATGCAGGTAGACACTTGCTTGACCAACTTGAACACAAGCAAAATATGTGTGGGGCACTTATCACCCTCTCAGGAAACTCCCAATGCGTGGATTTCCTTAATTTTGCTTGTGCAATTTTGCAGAGCAATGGAATATTTGTCCGCACCTTAACCCTGGTAATTGAATTTGTGTGATCAACTTCAACATGAGTGAAACGCAAGTAGGGAAAAATGTTTTCCCTTCACTCGAAACTCTTGATTGCATGGATTCCTATTGAAATGACTGGATTTTGCTTGCAAAATTTGGTAGAAAAACAGTAAATGTAACAGTAAACAGTAAAGATAACGATAAAGATATAGTACTAAAAATCATTCTCAATATTAACGATAACGGCACAGAGACATTTAGTTGGAATCACTTTCAGAGCCATTTTATCCAGCTGATAAATGATAAAAAAAAATTGTACAGCCAATCAGAATCCATCCTGCTGTAACGAGCTCGTTCTTGGGGCCAGATTTATTAACAGCTACTGTCAGGATTTACTAAAGACATGCAGTGAAAAATGAGCGCTGAAATGGTGTGGACAGGGTTATTTTTGCGGCTGAACTTGTTATATTTGCATTTGTAGGAGTTTTCCTTTCAGACGCAGTATTTATGGGAGGAGAGTATTTAAATGAATCATGCAAGGTGATTTACTAAGGTTTGTGCTTGTCAATTTACTGGCATTTGTGCCAAAAAAAGGAAGTCTCAAACCAGACGCTAACAGATAGATTGCGTTGGTCATTATGGAAATGATCCGGCTGCGTCTGTGTTCTTCAATTTGCGAGTCGTCAGTAGAGTCGTCAGTAAAAGCGTCAGCGCTTTTATGGGATTTCGCTCGCACCCTAATTTGCTTTGTTTAGTAAATCTGACCATTAATGTGAACGGGCCTTAACGTTTACCACTGGTCAATGAAAAAAATCCAAATCGTGCAGATTCCAATTAAAAATTTTGGATTTCACTTACAACATTTCACAAGCAATGGTAAATGTGACCACACATCAACACTAAAAAGCATTAATGAGTCTAATCGGTGTTTCATGTGAGGAGTGCTTCCAAACCGTTCACATGACATGAACTTCAAATCTAACTCGGAAAGCATTTATTCATGGATTAATTTCAGCTACTAAATTCATAATAAAAGGGATTTTATAAAAGGAAGGAACTGGCTTGAAGAAAGGCCCAGTGTTCTGTGTGATATTGTGTGGTTGACCATATAATCCCTTTAATAGCTGTTTTCATTTCCTATGGCTTTCTAAGTACTCTTATAAACACTATACTGGCACAGTGTACACACTTTTGTGGACACTCGTATCCTAATTCTGATAATAAAGGCTTGTAGGTTGTTATTAACTATTACAAAGAAATTAACTGTTGCAAATCCATAATCCAACATCAGACGTTGCATGTTCATGTGGTTTGGCAGTAGCACAATTCTGGACAGTACCATTTGAGATGAATAAGGAAGGATTCATATAGGCTTCACTTTCACTTTCTGGTGGTCTTGACAGGCTTCATGAGATTCACCCCACGACATGGCCAATGCAAAACTCTCCACAATATGCTAGGGTGTCGCTATGTCATTTTTGTCTATTTTATTTGTCCAGTTGAGTAACAGCACACCTATTTTCAACAAACTGCATAATTTGAAGTACCATTCATGCCTGTTAGTGCAAATGGCGCATGATGATATATGCAGTGTAGTCTACACAGTGTTCAAATAAAGATAATTATAACATTAACTAGCCTATATTAGTGTCTAATGCATGATAATGTTATTTTTCTTAAGAGCATGCACTCCAGTTTTGTCGCATGCCACTTTAAATGCTCAAGCACTTTAAAGTCAGTTGGATTCTGATTGGCTGTCAATGTTTTTATCATTCATCAGCTGGAAAAGATTTTTCTGAAAGTGATTCCAACTATATTGTTCCTCCTTATCGTTATAATTGTGGTGTGGATGTCTCTATTATCATAGAATAAGAACGGGTATCAAAACTTTATAGTTATCATTATCATTGCAGCCATTGTGCTTGGTGTGAACAGGCCTTTAGTGAAGCACAAACAAACCTGAGAGAGAAGAAAGAAATTCTTTCAGTTATAGAACCGTCTCAACTTTCCAAAGCCTGATGGGTAGCTGAAACTGAAAGGTTTCCTTCGCATGTCACCAGTCTGTAATCTTGTAACCAAGGTGGTCAGCTAATCACAACCTTAGCTCAGAATTGCTGTTCTTTGTTCAAGTCTCCAGTAATGCCAGAACGTACAGTAGACTGCAGCTGCAAACCAATGCTTTTTTGCACGAACCCTGGACCACAAATTGGCCCTTAGATAAGCCAAAATGCACACTATATGACATCACTTTGTCAATGAAGTCATTGTAATGATGTCCATGGGTGAATCTCATGCAAACAATCAAAAGAAATTCAAATAAAAGTCTGTGTTAGGTCTGTTTTTTGTTTGTAAATTCTCAATATTATTACTGGTGATTCTAATTATACTATGCCACGTTACAATAATACAGCACTACAGCTTTTTTACACTAAAATACAAATACAACGCTGTAGAAATATTCTAGAATGATGTTTAAATGCTTTATAATTTAAAGCATTAGTTCACTTTAAAATGAAAATTACTCCATGATTTACTCACCCTCAAGCCATCCTAGGCGTATATGACTTTCTTCTTTCTGATGAACACAATCAGAGTTATATTAATAAATATCCTGATGTTTCCAAGCATTATAATGGCAGTGACGGGGCTCAAGAGTTTGAAGTTCAAAAAAGTGCATTCATCCATTATAAAAGTGCTCCACACGGCTCTGGGGGGTTAATAAAGGCCTTCTAAAGCGAATCGTTGTGTTTGTGTAAGAAAAATATCCATATTTAAAACGTTATATAGTTAAATATCTAGCTTCCGCCAGACCGTCTTCCATATTCAACTTACGAAGAAACTGTAACATCTCTCACAGTTCAAAACGCTTACACTACGTCCAGTGTCATACGCTCTGTAAGTTTCCGTAAGTTGAATATGGAATCTAAATATGGATATTTTTCTTACACAAACGCATGACTTCGCTTCAGAAGGCCTTTATTAACCACCCATCACTTTGCCGACTTTTTATGATGGATGGATGCACTTTTTTGAGCTTCAAACTCAATGGATCCCGTCACTGCCATTATAAAGCTTGGAAGCGTCAGGACATTTATTACTATAACTCTGATTGTGTTTATCAGAAAGAAGTCATATACACTTAGGATGACTTGAGGGTGAGTAAACCATGGAGTAATATTCATTTTAAAGTGAACTAATCCTATAAATAATACTTAATGTTTTAGTGTTACAGTAATAGGAAACAGGCTTAATTTTCTTCGACTTTCTGGTGGTCTTTACGGGCTTCATGAGATGAACCCCCATTGCTCAAACTGTGCTTTCAAATTTCACACATAGACTGGGAAAATCTTTCATGTGTGGATGTAAAATTAGCACATCTTGAAATCTGATTTGCCAAGAAGCACTTACTAGACCAAAACTGCCAAATCCCAGCTAGTATAAATTACCGCCTCCTGGTTGTCAGACGTTTTTTACATTAGAAATCAAACTATGTCAGCGGTCTCTTGGGACAAACATGACAAAATGATGACATGTTTAGCTTTAAAGAGACTCAGCGTGTGCACTGGGCCTAGAATAACCTCTGAGAAAGCAAAACCCTTTATATAAAAATAACATCATTAACGTCCACTTTTACAATATTCAATAGTAATGATTGATGATTTTCAGCTCTCATGAACCACAAACTGGAAACTGCTCTTGCACAAACCTGCAGCTATGATCTTGCTTGCAATGATGGCTGGAGAGTCTACAGGCTAAAGCTCTGCGCGCACCATATGGGCCGTTAAACATCACGATTTAAAGCGAAAGGCAAAATCAACAGTGACAAATCTTTCATTGAGCTCCAAGAGTCTTCAGTGGGAAACTTGTTCTGAATTTCTCAGCCAAGAGTTATAACGCAAGCCATCGCTTCCAAAATCATTATACTGTACCAAACAAACTTTACTGCTTTGCAGGGACTCATATTCATCCAGAGAAATTCCACTATTTTCCTAATGTGCTATATCTGGAAGTATTTAAAAAAGGAGACTGCAAGTTCAAATCCATCTCTTGATTCATATGCATATTCACATTCACATTCACATTCAAGACATCCGGTCAAGATAAAGAAGACATAATTCAATGACGGACATCTGGCTTATTATGAAAGCTACCTATACAGTTTTATCATTTTAATGTTATGTATATTATGCCTTTTTTCAACATCTTGAAAAGTTTTCATGCTTGAATGTTCATTATTTCCCCCATATTCTCCATTGTTATAGCTCGTCTCTTCCCAGTCTGTCAGTAACGCTCTCTTTAGTTCCTGTCTCTATGAAGCCCCTCCTTCTGAAAAGCACAGTGTGCTCTGATTGGTCAGCTGGAACAGTGTGACAATCCAACGCTCTCCATTGACTTTGTATTTTGCGTGAAGCGGCCTCCTTGTCATTTCTGGATACAGGCATGACACAGGCAATTGAGACAGAGTGCAACACTGAGAACTACACCCACTGGAGGGGAACGTAATCAGCGACAGGAAATATAATATATAAAACTGACATTTGGATATTTGACTTAACAGTGACAAAATGTTTACTGCCCACATAGGCATACTGAGTGTCAGGATCCCAAAATGTACACCCCCCACCGGGGTGTGCATGACCTAAATTCACTCTGTCTCTATCTTGGCAGCGCATCACCGCGCGTCACTCCCGGATAACTGAAAAAGGACAAAGAGGCAGGATGTGGGTGGAGCTGAGGTGCCTGGTTGCTGAAACCATGCCTGCCTACCTTGACCATAGCTGCAATCCACCTGTCACTCAAGTGGCCACGTCCTTAATTATGCAGAACTTTTAGGCTTAATATAATTTAAACGGATGACTTATAAAAAAAAATCACCCCCCTCACAGTTGTCATGAAGGGCAAAATTACCTACCAAAACTAGGCTCTAAACATTTTTTTCTGCTGTAAAGTTGGGAATTTTAACATGGGGTTTCTATGGGATTGACTCCCTTTTGGAGCCTGTCTCTAGCGGCCAGTTGATGAATTGCAGTTCAAGACACTTACATTACACACTAAAGAAAGTTTTAAAAAAGCATAAAAGGACCCCTTTATATGACCAAGTAATCAGCCGAAGTAAGTCAAATCATTGTACCTTGTGGAAACTGCCGTGGAAAACTTTCTTCACGAGGTCGTTATCAAAGGAGACTTTCTGAATTTCACCTCTGGAGTCCTTATTGTAGAATGAGATGACTCTACTGGAGGCTGAGAACAAAACACACACTTACGGAGGGCTCTGCATTGACTGCCCGGGCAAATATGACACAAAAACAACACCAAAACAAAGAATTTCCATGCTAATTTGAGCCTGACGCAACAGGTTGATTGTGCGTTTCTAAGCAATTACTGCTATAAATCACTGACAACCCTAAAGCCTGGAACCCATTTAGAGAATCTCAGTTTCTAAATGAGGTTTATCAGACACCGACTGCATGAACATACACATGAGACATGGAAGATCAAAATGGTGCTTACGGTCAACGGTGAGCCCGACCTCAGGGTTGTTGTTCTTATCTGATATCTGCCATATATCAAACGCATCCTTGCCCGTGTCGGGAAGGAGACGGAAGAGGAGAATCAGCGTGTAGGAGGGAGGAAGACCATCTGGATGGATTTCCCTTTAAAGAAAAATACAGCTCATTTATCAATGCAAAAAAAATCTTTTATCAGCCTTAATTGTCATAAAATCATTCCAGATTTGATGAAATTGGAAATATTGCATGTGTCTGATGAGAAAACGAAAAAATAAAGGCTTTATACAGATTAATTTATTGTGCAGTGAAACCAGACATGAATCAAAAAGCGCAGAACAGATTCATGTACCACCCGCTGAGAAAAATACAAACAGACTTGCAGCCTTGAGAAATCACAACACACTGAAAGTATTTTCCCTCCTCTGGTGCTCAGAATGTTTCCACTTGAACAGCTGCTTGCCCACGCACAAACAAAAACCATTATAGATAAATGAATCAAGCATGCCTTGGCCAGAGACCTTCAGACCAGATCTTCAGTGGGCAATCAGAGGTACGCTTCTTGAACTAATAGCCTGTAGGCGCTCGCTATAGCATATGGGAACAGCACCACTGAAACAATCTGCCACACAAACCTGCAGAGTTTTTAAATGCCTACTTTCAATGGATCCACTAATATAAGACGAGAGCTGGAAAGCTTAAAAATGTAAGGTCAGTCACTCTAGGGTTTTTGTGTATTAAGTAACTATTCTAACAACTACAAGTAGAACAACTTTGCCAGACAAATTTCTACCACAAAAGCAACCAGTGACTTCACTTAATATATTCAGAACTTGTGTTACGTTTATTTCTTATGCGTGATATTTGCTTTTCTTATGTATATATCTGATTTTCTTTTGTATATGTTGTGATTCTTTTTTTGATTATTTTAACTCCTTTTCTATGTAAAGTGTGTATGAAATGTGCTATATATATAAACTTGACTTGTCTATTAATTTGTACTTAATAAATCTGTCAAAAACTATTAATTAAATCAAATTAAATGTTAATATTATGTATATTATAGTTTTTTTATATTTTGAACTAGCTTTCAACATTTTCACAATGATATTTTCAGTTTTCATTTTAGTAATATTGTTGTGCGTTTGTCGTTATTTTTTTATATTTCTATTTTAATTTATTTTCAAAACTTTTTTTTTTTAATCTTTCTATTTTTTTTAACCTGTATTTCAGTTTATAAAAATGTGTTTAAAGGTCCCGTTCTTCGTGTTTTTTTGAAGCTTTGATTGTGTTTACAGTGTGCAATATAACGTGTTCATGTTTCGCGTGTAAAAAAAAACAGTATTTTTAACACAATTTACTTATCTGTATACCGCTGTTTTCACTGTCCTAAAAACGGCTGATGACTTCCTTGTTCTATGAAGTCCCTCCTTCAGAAATACGTAACGAGTTCTGATTGTGCCAGCGGTTCCCGTGTTGTGATTTGACCGCAGCTTAGCGAATGTGGCACGGTTCCTGTGTTGTGATTTGACCGCAGCTTAGCGAACGTGGCACGGTTCCTGTGTTGTGATTTGACCGCAGCTTAGCGAACGTGGCACGGTTCCTGTGTTGTGATTCGACAGCAGCTTAGCGCACATAACTTGCACGGAAAGGTCACGCCTCTTAACGGGAGATATATGCGCTTAATGATCTCTACAGCGTCCCTGGGAAAGCCAAACAAAGGTGATTTGACTCCGGGATGAAAATAACAGCGTCTCAACGACATGGCGACAAACACAGTCAAACGCAACAATTCCTTTTCTCCACGCGACACTTCCTCTTCGCGTATTCTTGTGGGCGGAGGTTAGTCTGTTCTACTGTTGTACTGACGTAATTAATGAAGGAAGTACCAGGATGTAGTTAAATAAAATATCTCGCTTGGCATTGAACTTTGAGCTTTATAATTTTACAGGTATTATTTATGCTCTAACAGCAACATTACACACTAACTAAAGTTCAAACAGATCTTTGACAAAACATTTTGATAATAATACTATTAATAAAAAAAAAGTTTAATACACTATTGTAACAACTATAAATAGAAAAACTTTCCCAGACAAATTTCTACCACAAAAGCAACCGGTTGGCAGTGACTTCTGTCTTTTGCACTTCACTCAAGCCAAACAAAACTCTTTACAATACGATTTTCTCCTCAAAAGTAGCAGGGGAAGAATTTAGTCTTCCTCTGTTTGAGAAGGTCAACCATGAGAATTGTTTTTTATGAGTTCCCGCTGGAAATATCTCCAATATCTGCAACAACAAACAAAGAGAAATGCCTCTCGGTGGAAAAAAAAAGCTGCAGAGACCATAGACTGCAAGCCCTCTGAAGACGGTTAAAATAATTGTAATTGCTTGACTACATTACAGTCTGTAGGGGAGCAGCTTATGCACTGCGCTCCAACCTACTTTGTGGGCTGGGAAATGAATGCGTCCTTATGGAGTCTGTATGCAATGTAACTGTTGAAGGAGCCTGGTTCCATGGAGACGCCGCTCATGCCAGCAAACGTCTTGTCGGTGATGTTAAAAGCCTCCAGCATCCTAAAACCTGTGTGTTTTCATCAAAACATTAATCAAGAGATGCATAACAGTGTGTGATGATAGAGGAAAACAAGACTATGAACTAAGACACTGAAATATGGATTCGAGAGTCAAGTTCTGACCTGGTGATGTGAATCCATCGAGGTAAATCAAAGGACACGCTGTAAAAAAAGAATTCAGGAAATTGTTTTAGTCTTGTCTTTCATGTTAGAGTGAACAATGTAGACTAAAAGAATGACTTCTTACAGGATGTTGCCGTTTCACAGATGAACGTAATGAGGTTGTCTTGGATCTTAGCAAATGCATCAAAGTCATCAACGATAAAGACGTGTCTCTCGCTTGGCTTGCTTCCGATGTTCCTCAGCTCAGCAGTGTCTACGTCTGCGACACCCACCACGAACACACTGTAGCCTGTGGAGAAGACAACACTGAGGCTTTAGGGAGCATGGACAGTGCTTTGCCTGCAGTCATTTGAGATACGTCGCATAAAGAAAAGGAGGCCACGATCATTGAGATTTGTGTTACCTGCATGCTGTAGTTTAGTAGCACTCTTCTTCACATCATCTTGAGAACGTCCGTCGGTCACCACAACCAGAACCTTGGGAACGGTTCTTCTCATACCGCTGTCTGAGATGAACACCTTATCCCCAACATGCTTCAGCGCAGAACCTAATGCATTCACACATTAAAACAAGAAATTTGTATTTTGTAGCTTTTGTTTTTGAACAGAATTCAAACACTTAGGGCCAGATTCACTAACAGCTTGTGCCAGTGCAAATTCTGATTCATCAGACCAGGCCACCTTCTTCCATTGCTCCGTCATCCAGTCCTGATGATCATGTACCCACTGTTGGCGCTTTCGCCGGTGGACAAGGGTCAGCATGGGCACCCTGACTGGTCTGCATGCATCAATGAGCCTTGGCCGTCCATGACCCTGTCGCCGGTTTACCCCTGTTTCTTCCTTGGAGCACTTTTGATAGAAACTAACCACTGCAGACCGGGAACACCCCACAAGAGCTGCAGTTTTGGAGATGTTCTGACCCAGACGTCTAGCAAGCACAATTTGGCCCTTGTCAAACTCGCTCAGATCTTTACACTTGCCCATTTTTCCTGCTTCTAACACACTTACTTTGAGGACAACATGTTCACTTGCTGCCAAATATATTCCACCCACTAACAGGTGCTGTGATGAAGAGATAATCAGTGTTATTCACTTCATAATGTTATGCCTGATCGGTGTATATTTGGAATGCTAGAGGAAGAAGTTATCCAAACGTGTAGTTTCCCAAACCACTTTATTTTTAATATGCTGTGCCTGTGTTGTTAGTAGATTACCCGCACCTGATTATCATCGGCACCCTTGTTTGCGACCCTATGCTAATTTGCATTGGTCATAATGGAAAGGTTCTGGCTGTGTTCTTTAATTTGGACATTGTCAGTAGATTCACCCGCAGAATCCCATGTTGCACTTTGCACATGGGATTACAGTCTCCCACTAATTTTCCCTGTTTAGTAAATCTGGCCCCAAATGTGGAACTGACACCAACATTCATAGATAGATAGATAGTTTATTGTCATTACACATGTACAAGTACAATGCAACTAAATTTGTTTGGAGCAAGCCTCCGGGCCGCAGCTATTTAAAGCGCCGTCACACGCTCTCCAGAAAAATGCAGTTTTGCAAAGCATACATACATGCAAAAACACAACATAACATAACACAGTTCACGTGGTCACGTGATAGAATTTTTTGTTTGGACTGAGTAAGGGAGAAGGAGGAAGGGGAGGGGTAGACGGATGGACGGGGGCTGGGATGGGGGTGGGGTCTGTATGATGCGAGTAAGAATCTGAGCTTGTGTTGTGGCAGAATGTTAGCCATAACTTCAGATGTTTTCAAGTTCAGTTCTGCGGCTTGACAGGGGTGCATTTCCCAAAAGCATCGTTAGCCAATTATGGTATGGTCGCAAGTTCCGTCGTTATCAACATGGTTCAATGAGTCGGTGTTTCCCGAAACCGTAGTTCCAATGAACGTTCGCAAACAGCATCACAAACTTGTGTGGTTGCAACGACAGATCTCAACCTGTGGTTAAAAGCATAGTTTCTTGTTCGCATGAAATGTGAACTTAATAAATCCTTATCTTGAGCAAAATAAGCAAGCTGACATTTAGTACAATATATATCTTTTATTTCAAATACATACAAATGTCATTTATGTCTTTTAGTTGTCAAGAGATTTAAAGCACCTTTTTTGAAGAGTGCGCATGTGCTCTAGTAGCTAGAACGAGCCTATGATTGAATCTGGAAATAAAGCAAAATGACCGAGAAAAATAAGAATTAGTCCTCGACAGATTTGCGACAATATGGTTTCGGGGAACAGTCATGACTAGCTAGTTGATTTCTTCAACGATGCAACATACTATGGTAGTTAAGCAGTGAGTAACGCCGTTGTACGGGATACGCATCCCAGGTAGGGTAAACAAAGACATTGAGTGTGCTTACATGCAGGTACTTAAGCCGATAATGCTTTATATGCCGACAGTGTATGTGGTCATGTAAACATGATTTTCTTTTCTTTATCAGATTAAAGACAAACAGTTTAAGCATGAAGCATGTAAACACAGTAACCTGAGTTTTGTTGGCTTATTGCAGTGCACATGTGTGATAACAGGAAAGAGCCCTTACTGCAGATTTAAGCTCATCCAGACTGCAAAATCAGACTTTTTCTTGACCCAAGACATTTTTATAAAATGTTCTCATCTCGTGCCGCCGAAGCAGAAGTGGTACAGTTATTTAACATCACATCTCACATAACAAATGTAATAGGCTACTTGGAGTCAGATACATGAATGATTAGGTTTTGACGTCACTACTGGGGAATAACTTACTTGAGCTGCTGGTTTATTGGTTTGCATGTTAAAAGGTTAATTCAATAAACAGATTTTTGGGAGCTGTCAGTCAATTGGTGGGTATGTAAACATGCTCAATGTATCACAAACCTGTTTTGGTGTTTCCTCCTCTGTAATTGACCATCTGAAGGGCGGACAGAACCATTCCCTTGTCGTGGTAGGTGTTCAGTTTGAACTCAGTTTTAGCATCATCGCTGTACTGCACAAAAGACACCTGTTTTCACAGAATGAGACAAAAGACCAAATGAATCACAGCCCAGTCAGGGAGTCGTGCACATGCGGTCAGTCACATGACTGCAGACAGGTCAGTTACCTGCATGCCCTCATGGCTGATGACATCGAATGCTCCGATCATGCTGAAGACGAACTGGCGGACTTTAGCGAAGCTCTCGTCTCCAATGCTCCACGAGCCATCGATCAGGAACACCAGGTCAGCCTTGGCACCTTTACACACTGCCATTACAGAACAAAGTGTAATGAGGTATAGTAATCATCTATCTATCTATCTATCTATCTATCTATCTATCTATCTATCTATCTA
Organism: Romanogobio albipinnatus; assembly: GCA_023566225.1. Lineage (NCBI taxonomy): Eukaryota > Metazoa > Chordata > Actinopteri > Cypriniformes > Gobionidae > Romanogobio > Romanogobio albipinnatus. The sequence continues at coordinate 8,460,138 of CM042249.1, read as the reverse complement.
TCTATCTATCTATCTATCTATCTATCTATCTATCTATCTATCTATCTATCTATCTATCTATCTATCTATCTATCTATCTATCTATCTATCTATCTATCTATCTATCTATCTATCTATCTATCTATCTATCTATCTATCTATCTATCTATCTATCTATCTATCTATCTATCTATCTATCTATCTATCTATCTATCTATCTATCTATCTATCTATCTATCTATCTATCTATCTATCTATCTATCTATCTATCTATCTATCTATCTATCTAAAAGTTTCCTATTTGAATATATTGTCTTCAGTGTCACATGATCCCTCAGAAATAATTCTAATATGCTGATTTGCTGCTCAAAAAACATGAAGTGTCAATGTCTTTGTGGAAACCATGATACCTTATTTAGTAAAAAAAAAAAAAAAAGAACAGCATTTATTTGAAATATACATCTAACATTATAAATATCTTTACTTTCCCTTTTGATCAATTTAACGTATCCTTGCTGAATTAAAGTATTCATTTATGTTTCAGCAAATCTTACGGTAGGCTAGTGAATGAAATACACAACACATTACAACCGTGATCTGCATTAATATCTGACAATAAAGATAAAAATAATTTTGAAAAAGTTAAATTAATCTTTCTTCAGTGTATTTACCATCGAGTGCTCCGGGGATGGTGGGTGGTGGTGGAGGAGTCGGAGGAAGTGTTGGGGCTACGGTGGGCTTCACCACTACAGAGCGGAGAAAGCAGACACCATGAGTACACTGAGAACAGAGCTGTGGGACTGAATTCTTCTGAAAGCGTCATGACTTACACGTGCGCTCTTTGACGCTGACTCCTGGCCCCTCCTTGTTGGGGGTCTGCGTGTAGACTGTGGCGTTGTACAGTGCGTCTGGCGTCAACCCGTCAAAACAGTACTGGCTCTCAGCAGCGGTGATGGTGACCTCCTGAGCTCCACGGTTAGCCGCTAATGATGACACAGAAGAGGAGCAATGTGAGGTTATACAAACGGTAACACTTTAACCAAGACATTCTACTAAGTAACTGTGCAACTAGGGCTGCTGGATTATTGCAAAAATCATAATCACGATTATTTTTGGTCAATATGATCAAAGTCATATTTCACAATATCAGTAGAGATTTGTCCTTTTAAATATGAAATTTCACAATTATCGATACTTCAGCAAAAACTATGTTACCTAATGAAATTAAAAAAGTCATCAAAACAGTTGCAGAAGACAAGTTACAGTCAGCAATACGATAAGAACAAAGAAACTAATTACAAACAAAACCCATAAAAAAGGCAGCTAAATGAAAATAGTATATTTTCTTAGTGATAGCTGCTATTTACACTAAATGAAAATAGTGATATATTCTATTTACACTGTGACATGAGCAGAATTTTCTTAGCGATGCTATTTAGACTAAGTGAAAATAGTGATATATTCTATTTATACCATGTAGCAGTTCTTTGCAATACGAGTAAATAGTAATTCGATGCAATTTATACTTTATTTTGGCAGATACATACTATTTGCACCTCAGTATTGCTGTACATTAACAGGTTGGGATAATAACATAGAGTGTAAATGATTATATTTATTAAAATTATTAAATGGATGCCGCCTTAATAGGACAATAAAAGCCCTCCCTACACCTACCCCTAACCCTACACAATAAATATTTTTATTAAACAGTCAATAGGCACGTTATGTCCACTTTTGGAACATTTTCTTCATTTTTTATTGAAAGTAAATGCCTTTCCGATGTGATATGTGATGGGAAAAGGGAGAAGAGCGAGCTCGGCAAAACCCGGGTCAATCGCATCAAACCCTAGTTTCCTAAACCTTACACTCTACTGACTACACCACTTAAGAAATTACACCATGCATATCTTTTTTTATCTTTTTGCACTTAGTGTAAATAGACACTCCCTAAAAATATACAATAGAACGAAAATACAAATTAAATAAACGGTGCTTTAAGTTGTTGTTTTTTTAAGTGGTATTCAGATAAATAATAGCCTACAACAGAAAATGTAATAATGAAATGTAAAATAACACTGCATAGTCTTACTGTACACATGAAATATATATTAACCCATATTAAATCTACTTAAGTTATTCAGTGAGTGAATTTCCTTTGTCATTTGTTGTTTGATTATCATTAATGACAGACTATAGCAGGTTTATTAGGCTGCTGTCACTTTAAGAGCTAATGCACGGATCCAATATACTGATACACGTGCATCTTCTTTCTCAAATGTGTACGTTTACTTAAGACATAACTGACTTTGTTTACGTAATTAATGCATTTTTAATAACCCTGTTTAATATCAAACTTGTCCTACAGTTTAGCAACAATAGATGGCATTTTACAACACTCACTTATTCAGCTGATTTGGATGCTCAGTTTGAGCTTTTTGGGAGGTAGGAAAGCGCACCGCTGAATGTGGCAGCGGCACAACGGTTGTTTTACCTTGATTATCTTGTTTTCATAATCGTTGTATAAAATCATAAAAATCAATTACGATTAATTACACAGCCCTATGTGCAGCTACATGTCAACTAGCAGTCATTAGAGTATTAGTAGACTTATTATCTGCTAACTCTTTATTGTGATGCTCCCCTACTGACTACAAGTTACTTTACAAGTACATGTTAACTTATACTACTAATCCTAACCTAACGGTCTACTAATACTCTAATGAGTTAGTTGACATGTAGTTGCAAAGTTACGTCTTTATCTATAGGAAGAAGGTGCACTCCGGTTACTTATGAATGGGAGAAAGTGCAACGCCCAATATGGTGAATAAGCCCCGCCTTCTAAAAAAAAAAAAAGAAAGAGTCAATCGTTGATTAGTAAAGTCATCGCGTCACTGCAGCTGCCGTTAGAAGCTCCGGTTTCTATAGAAACAGGCAGCATTCTGAGACGCGCGCTTAGGACTGTGCATGCGCATTAGCTTTGTCCAGGCTGAAAATGCAGTTTTTGTCATGATTCGAGTGTTTAGAAACAACATTTATGAGACAGTTGTTGTCAGATTTCATTGGTGAATTCAAATATGAAATTTAATCGTAAGCTTGGCGAACAGTTTTGGAGAATTTGATGTTTCCCCATTCAAAGAGATTGGAGCTGCACTTGCATGCCTGAGAGGCGTTTCAAAGATGGCTGCCGAAGTGAAATGACTTAAGTCTTAAAGGGACTTTGATTATAGTTCGTAGAATGTCTAATATGGACTATCGAAACTTTATAACAGTAGGTGTAATGTGAATATGTCCTTACGATTGAAAGGATTGACTTTCAGTCTGTAAGAGGTTGCCGCCCGATGAGGAGTCCATCTGATGCAGAATGAGTCATAGCCGACGTTGTATGTGCTGAGGTCAGTCACGTTGAGATACACTGCAATGGCAAACAGCATTCCACAGTTTAAACAGGCATTTATAAACAATCTCCTAACATGTCCATAAAAGTTCTCAGTGGAAGGAACAATCACGTACAGGTGGTTCCCTGTCCGACCAGAGCTCCACTCATGCCGGAGTCATACTGAGCGTAAACCTTCAGGTCGTATGTTGTGCCAGGCTGGAGGTTAGGCAGGTTATGTGAAGTAACATCTCCAACAAACACTTCCATGGTGTTATCCGTGCCTGGAACAACACGCAAACACAGAACTCACTAGAACATATGTCACGGTCTGACCTACAACATCATGTCTAGATAATGACGACATGGTAAAATAATCTAAAAATCTCTTACCGACTGGTGTATAGACCAGTTTATAACCGTTGACCCGCGCAGGCGCAGGATCCCAAGACACACGGAAACGAGTATACCACTCATCAGAAACACGCAGGTTACGAGGCTCCATGAGACCCACTGAAGAAAACGTGCCAAAGAAACATTCAATGAGAGCCAAAACATCTTTCCAGTGTGTATTTACATGAAACAGCATTCTATCTATCTTATCTATCTATCTATCTATCTATCTATCTATCTATCTATCTATCTATCTATCTATCTATCTATCTATCTATCTATCTATCTATCTATCTATCTATCTATCTATCTATCTATCTATCTATCTATCTATCTATCTATCTATCTATCTATCTATCTATCTATCTATCTGTCTGTCTGTCTGTCTGTCTGTCTATCTATCGATCACCTGTCTGTCTGTCTGTCTGTCTGTCTGTCTGTCTGTCTGTCTGTCTGTCTGTCTGTCTGTCTGTCTGTCTGTCTGTCTATCTATCTATCTATCTATCTATCTATCTATCTATCTATCTGTCTGTCTGTCTGTCTGTCTATCTATCGATCACCTGTCTGTCTGTCTGTCTGTCTGTCTGTCTGTCTATCTATCGATCACCTGTCTGTCTGTCTGTCTGTCTGTCTGTCTGTCTGTCTGTCTGTCTGTCTGTCTGTCTGTCTGTCTATTTATCTATCTATCTATCTATCTTCTGTCTGTCTGTCTATATGTCTGTCTGTCTGTCTGTCTATCTTTCTGTCTGTCTGTCTGTCTAACTGACTATATGTCTGTCTCTGTCTCTGTCTATCTTTCTGTCTGTCTATATGACTGTCTGTCTATCTTTCTGTCTGTCTATATGACTGTCTGTCTATCTTTCTGTCTGTCTCTGTCTATCTGACTATGTCTGTCTCTGTCTATATGACTGTCTGTCTGACTGTCTGTCTATCTGACTGTCTGTCTATATGTCTGTCTCTGTCTATCTGTCTGTCTGTCTGTCTGACTGTCTATATGTCTGTCTCTGTCTGTCTGTCTATATGACTGTCTCTGTCTATCTGTCTGTCTGTCTGTCTGTCTGTCTGTCTATCTGACTGTCTCTGTCTATCTGACTGTCTGTCTATATGTCTGTCTCTGTCTATGTGTCTGTCTGACTGTCTGTCTATATGACTGTCTGTCTGTCTGTCTAACTGACTGTCTGTCTGACTATCTGTCTGTCTGTCTGTCTGTCTGTCTGTCTGTCTATCTGTCTGCCTATATGTCTGTCTGTCCCTGTCTATCTGTATGTCTGTCTATATGTCTGTCTGTCCCTGTCTATCTGTATGTCTGTCTATATGTCTGTCTGTCTGGCTATATGACTGTCTGCTTCTTTCTGTCTGTCTGTCTGTCTGTCTATCTCACTATCTTTCTGTCTATCTTTCTGTCTGTCTGTCTGTCTGACTGTCTGTCTATCTCACTATCTTTCTGTCTGTCTGTCTATAAAGCAGTGATATGTGTAACCATCCTTACATGTTTTTCCATCTCCAGAGAGGCTTCCTCCAGGGCCATCTTGATAAATGGCCTCTACGTTGATGTTGTAAGGAGTGTCTGGCTGCAGGTTTTGCAAGATGACATTGTTTCTGTTGCCAGGCACACTCGTCTATGTGAAAAACAGCAGTACAAGATCATCTTTCTAGCACACATCCAGTCAAATGATGTCCACAGGCTCATAAAATCATGATTATAAATATCTGATGTTAACATATACAACTGCATGACATGTTGCATGATTATGTCCTTCATAATCACTACTATAAAATTCAACACCACGTACAAATTCCTCAATGGGATCTCCAGTGGTGGGTGCGTAGCCAATGCGGTACTGCAGCACAGGCCCTTCTGCGTGCTCCCAGCTCACGGACAGCGTGCTGGTGGTCGGATCATACACCCGCAGGTTCCTGGGGCCGCTGCGGGGCACTGCGAGCAAAAGAACAGAAATCCTCTCAAAATCATGCTTTTGGCAGACAAGAGGGTCATTCTCAAGAAATTGGGCCATTTGTGCCCCTATGACTTACTACTGCTATAATTCGCATACTGAACCTTCACATGCCTCAGAGAGCTCAGTAGTGTCATGGGAAAAGTCCTTTTTTGCAGAAATATTTTGGCACAAGTGTAGAGTGGTGCAATGGCATTGGTTAGTAAAGCTTGGGATGGAGTTGAAATAATGTATTGAGTTTGAATTGGAGATAATGGGTCAATAATTTTAATGATAAATCTGATGACAAACTGTTAACAATCCTTGTTGGGAAATTAGATTTCCTGAAATGATTAAATAATAAATAAATAAATATAAATCCTGAAATTTCAATGGAAAAATGCCACTGTGTCCTGAGAATGAGCCATGATGAGCACATAACAAAGGGCTTCTGATCGCAGCTTCCTGAGCTCAGACTCACATGTTTTCCCATTATCAGTCACCGAGGAGCCCTCTCCGTCAGCATACAGGGCCACCACACTCACAGAGTACGGTGTGTCTGAGACCAGCTGCTGCAGCAGGGCAGTGTTGGTGTTCCCTGGAACAAGGATCTGACCGACAATAAAAAAAAAAAGTAATAATTAACCACCAGGGACACAGAGGCTGTCTTTGTTATCTAGTGACATTTGAAATACTTCAAATACTTTTACATTGATTAATGAATGAATCTCACAAAGAACATATGTAGGTCACATTTCACCACGAAATCAAAATGGAATTGTTTTATTTTTTTAAATGTAATCTATCTATCTATCTATCTATCTATCTATCTATCTATCTATCTATCTATCTATCTATCTATCTATCTATCTATCTATCTATCTATCTATCTATCTATCTATCTATCTATCTATCTATCTATCTATCTATCTATCTATCTATCTATCTATCTATCTATCTATCTATCTATCTATCTATCTATCTATCTATCTATCTATCTATCTATCTATCTATCTATCTATCTATCTATCTATCTATCTATCTATCTATCTATCTATCTATCTATCTATCTATCTATCTATCTATCTATCTATCTATCTGACTGTCTGTCTATATGTCTATACGACTGTTTGTCTGTCTGTCTGTCTATCTGACTGTCTGTCTGTCTATTAGACTGTTTGTCTGTCTATTAGACTGTCTGTCTGTCTATATGTCTGTCTGTCTCTTTCTGTCAAATGGACTGTCTGACTGTCTCTCTGACTACCATGGCTGAAAATACATTAGAAATAAAATATGATTGTTTTTGCATTATGGTAACACGATTTGTTTTCATCACAGTATTGTGAATTTGAGGGGTTTAATTGTCAGGAAAATGTCAGAATTCTAAAAATCTTTATATCAACCTCCCAAAAATAAAACATTATATTATAATCTCTTATGGTCACACAAGAGAATCGCTGGCTTTCAAATCTCTGATATATTACACCCTGAGAAAGAAGCTTGGCTGTTTTTCTAGAGATGACCTCTTGCACTCTTGAAGTTTGTGTCACCACTGATTCTCAACCCAATCATTAGCAATCACTTTCTCAGCCAATGCAAAGCAAGAGGCAGCGGAAACGTTCCTTTGATGTGTTAATAGTCTAGCAGTTATACCAGTGAATAATGTGCTGACAGTGGCAGGCAATCACCTCCTTTCACCGCCCTTCCCAATGCCAGGTCACGGGGGTCACTGACTTCCCAATTAATTACATGGGAACTCCCTTTTTTTCATTCCTGACAACACTATCCTTTATCCTGAAGATTGAGACCAGTGGATGATTTATTGTACTTCTTGGGTCTCTTTTTCAGAATTCCAGTGGAAAAAGGTGAAAGACTTTGCATTTCAGAGGTTAAAATTAGAACAAGTCAATGCAACTGATTTGGAAAACTGGCCATAGTAACGGAAAAGGTTCTGCGTCCATAACAATATTCCACAAGGTTTTTGTGGCTGCAGATAAGAAGCTAGTTCTGTTTAGACAGTTTTGTTTTCCCCAGTGCTGAAATAAAACAGGTTCAGACTGAACATTTCCCACAGCTGCTTTCTTTATGCAAGGGTCTGACGACAATAAAAGCCATTTATGGATTTTCGGAGCTTAGCGAAAATCCCTCTCAGGCAATGAATTTCATGTGAGAATGAGGTTACACGACATTAAAAACACAAACATCTTTGCAGAGGGACAGATTGCAACTCGAAAGGTTCAGAGACGGACATTTGCCACCGCAGTATTTCCTGTACGACCTCTCACGCGAGTCTAACGCCGAAGACTTACAGATTCAGCAGCCCGGACTCCAGAGACGGGGGTGTAGACAACGCGATACTGCAGCACTTCTCCGGAGGCTGGCTCCCAGCGCACGTTCAGGGTGTTTGTGGTGGGGTTGTAAACCTGGATGTTCTTGGCAGGGGTCCGCACCACTGTTTCAGACATGAGCAAGAGCAGTATCATAAAACAAGAGACAGTAAAATAAGCGAGTGGTTAAAGAGGTAAAGAAATGTGCAACTATTTACAAGACTACAGATTTCCTACATCCAGGTCTAAACACTGGAGCAGCAACGGAAGCTTCAATGTCAACCACTCAGAATCAAATTAAACATTTCTAAAGGGTCAAGAGAGACACGTCTCATGTTTGGTTAAATTTGGTGAAACCACTGCCAACTCAATATGTTTGATACACAGCATTTGGGTTAGTCTCAAGCAGTGTTACCAAAAAAAAGGAAATTAATTATTACTAGCTACTGATTACATGTTCGACAATGTAGTTAGATTACTGTACTAATTACTCTCTCTAAAAGTATTGGATTACTTATTACTAATTACTTTCTAAATCCCATATCAAGCTCGACCAGTTGAACAATATAAGGACAGACACGAAACTGCATTTTTGATTCTTTCAACTTAACAATATACGGTAAGAGTTTAGTTTAGGGTTCATTTCACACTATGTCCTAGTTGCATATTAGCATGCATATTAATAGGATTGGCTGTTAATTAGCACTTATTAAGCACATATTAATGCCTTATTCTGCATGAGCACCACCCGATACCTAAACTTAACAAATACCTTACTAAATATAAAAAATAATAATAATAATTAGGAGTTTATTGAGGCAGAAATCAAAGTTAATAGTGAGAATTGGACCCTAATCTAAATTGTGACCCAATGTAAAATTGCATAAATTATTTGTTATTTAAATTATTTAAAGGGAGAAGGTTATATTAAAAACATAAATTTTGATGTGTGTGTTTATTTGATTTTTACACTATTCTGTATTCTATTTCGCTATTCTCTGTCGATTACAATTCATATCTTTAAAGGCTGTTTTCTCAAAATGATTTTTTTTCTCATGCACTGAACAAGAAATCTCCACTCACTTCAGCAGAACTTTACAGATTTAAGGTTTTTAAAGAGGGGTTTCTTCATTTTCCATTTATCATAAGTGAATTTTTTTTTTATTCTGGCAGTTTTTTGACAGTATTTTTTGACAGTATAAAAGTAAAGATATCATCCAGTGTTCTTTAGATGATTATGGAAGCTTTTTTCCTCCACAGAATAACAAATAAAAAAAGGTAATTGTGACTTTTTATCTCGCAATTCGACTTTTTTCTCAGAATTGCAACAGCATTTCACAGAACTGTGAGATATGAACTCACATTTGCGAGATATAAAGTCAGAATTATAAGCTTTAAAGTCGCAATTCTGAGAAAACGTCAAAATTGTGAGCTGACTTTTTTTTCTCAGAATTGGACTTTATGACACAGTTGCACGTTTACTGTCTATCTAGCAATTCTGACTTTATAACTTGCGATTGTGAGTTTATATCACATAATTCAGATTTGTCTCGCAATTGCAAGTTTATCTCTGATTTTTATCCTTAGATATAAACTCGCAATTCTGAGAAAATGTCAAAATTGTGAGCTGACTTTTTTTTCTCCGAATTGGACTTTATAATATAACTCGCATTTGTGTGTTTATATCTCGCAATTATGACTTTTCTTCTTGCAGTTGCGAGTTTATATCTTAGATTTGCAAGCTTACATCTTGTAATTCGGACTTTATAATTTATAAAAAGTCATAATTGTTCCATAAAAAGTCCGAATTCACAAACGGAATTTATTCCGTGGCAGAAGCAAGCATTCATAATGCCTCAATTGCCTAGTTAAACATAACATTTCAGAAAATTTGTAATACAAAAATTCTTGCAGTTCTTAATGTAATAAATGAACCGGGGAAGTATGGTGATAAGTTCAAACTTTTGACCTTATTTCTTGCTTTTCATTGTAAATGTGCTCAGCTTTCATTATCAATACAACATGGAAACACATGGAAGCCTATGGAACGGGCTTTAGATTTCCAACATCAAAAGCACTATTACTAGATTTTAAACAAAACAAAGACTTCTCTGACTGTCTGTTTGTCTGTAGTGTATATGGGCACAGGCACACAAAGAAAACTGGAAAGCAAAGTAAATCTGTTACTTTGACTCAAAAATGAGGAGCATTGAGCTGACAGCAGTAAATAAGGGTGCTTTTGTGTCCTTGCACCTCCCTGGGTTTTCCATTCGGTGAAATAGATTGTTTTGTAGCCCTCGCTCCAGCATCTCCAGTCATTACACCCCATAAAGAAGACTCATTAAGCCCAGACTGGAGTCACATTTAAGGGGTTGCCAGCACATCGGTATTCCTCCCTTGGTGATCAATCCAATAAAGCTGACTCAATCTTTGGGCAAGTCTCTGAGATTCTATTTATAAGTACAAAACTTGAATGGTAAAGCCAGAAAACTGCACGTAGTTTCTGCATTGAAATCTTTGGCAAAAGGTTTTGTGTGATTGGGGAGTATATGATGGATGAATGTGGGAATTCTTTCCTTTCCAATCGTGCTAAAATAAGAAGAAGCTGCATCAACTCACAGGTTTTTCCATTCTCTGACATGCGCTTGCCCTCTCCAGGTGCGTACACTGGCACTACTGTTACTGTGTACTCGGTATCAGACAGCAGGTTCTTCAGAACTGTACTGGTGGTGATTCCAGGAACCTGAACCTAAGAGAACAATAAATAAAAGAAACAGATTATTTATTTTGTTTGTCTGGTCTCTGAAAAAGTCGCTGGCACAATGCTTTGAATGGTTGACAAAACGTTGCTACGAGCTTGCTAAGGTGTATTTAGTACATTTCTATGCACTTGTCCAAGTGGTTGCCTGGCTGTTGCTTGGTGGTTGCTTATTGTCCAAGTCAAAAGAGCGCAATCTTAAGTCTCTGTGATATTCTGCCCTTCAATGTAAATCAATGGGATTTTTTTGTTTTGTTGCATCTGTCATACTGTCCTAAAGCAAAATCTGCTGAGAACCTTGATAGCATTATATTTCTGGGTAAAAATCATTATGTTCTCTTTCTAATCAGATTCAATACAATTCGCCAAAAATCACACTATGAAAAAAAAAATCAGGTAAGTAAATCTTTTACATTAATGCTATTCATACATTACAAAAATAACAATAGTAACACTTTATTTTACAGTATCCTTGTTACACATTACATGTAGTTACCATAGTAACAACTATAAATTATGCATAATTACATGCAACTAATCCTAAACCAAATCCTAAATCTAACCCTATAGTAAGTACATTTTGTTAATACTAATTAATATTGCTCAACACGTTAATGTATAATTACACTGTAAAAAGGACACCTTAAAATAAAATGCAACCATGAGAACATATGATTTAAAAAAAAAAAAATTCTAGTTCTGTCCAATCAATTAATCGTAATTAATTGAATCTAACATAAAAGATTGTGTTTACATAATATATGTGTGTGTGTGTGTGTGTGTGTGTATAATATATACACATATAATATATAAATATAATAATATACATACAAACATACACTATATTGCCAAAAGTTTTGGGACGCCTGCCTTTACATGCACATAAGATTTAATGACATCCCATTCTTAATCCATAGGGTTTAATATGGAGTTGGCCCACCCTTTGCAGCTATAACAGCTTCAACTCTTCTGGGAAGGATTTCCACAAGGTTTAGAGTGGGATTATGGGAATTTTGACCATTCTTCTAAAAGCATATTTGTGAGGTCAGGCACTGATGTTGGACGAGAAGGCCTGGATCGCAGTCTCTGCTCTAATTCATCCCAGAGTGTAGAAGCGTCTGCATGACTAGGTGCTTGATTTTATACACCTGTGGCCATGGAAGTGATTGGAACACCTGAATTCAATGATTTGGAGGGGTGTCCCAATACTTTTGGCAATATAGTGTATATTATATACACTGATCAGGCATAAAATTATGACAGGTGACGTGAATAACACTGATCATCTCTTCATCTCGGCACCAGTTAGTGGGTGGGATATATTAGGCAGCAAGTGAACATTTTGTCCTCAAAGTCAAGTCAAGTCAACTTTATTTATATAGAGCTTTTAACAATGCAGATTGTTTCAAAGCAGCTTTACAGCGTTAAACAGGAAAACAATGCAGCATAATTTTATTCAGCCGTCTAGCCACTCTGGAGAAAATGGTGATGTCATCAGTTCATTTCAATTATCATACAGTGACAGTGTGGGCTTTAGATCAGTAATTAGATCAGTAATTTAGTTTATATGGTTAATTTAGTTTAATAATTAGATTTATTTGGATATTTAGTTGAAAATTTAGTGTCCCCAACTGAGCACGCCAAGCCAGAGGCAACAGTGGCAAGGAAACCAAAACTCCATCAGGGGCATAATGGAGAAAAATAAACCTAGGGAGAAACCAGGCTCAGTTGGCTTGCCAGTTCTCCTCTGGCCAATTAACAAACAGCGTATGATTATTTTTCTGGAAACTTTACAGGTCAGAGGTCATAATAGATCTGAATATTCGAACAATCGAAATCATCACGCCGGAGACGGGTTTATTGAGGATGCCGTGTCGACGATGCAATTTCAGGGGAGTCGAATTGACACTGTCTCTGCAGACACTTCAGTGGTCAGTATCTATCAAAAGTGCTCCAAGGAAGGAACAGTGGTGAACCGGCGACAGGGTCATGGGCGGCCAAGGCTCATTGATGCATGTGGAGAGCGAAGGCTGGCCTGTGTGGTCCGATCAAACAGACAAGCTACTGTAGCTCAAATTGCTCAAGAAGTTAATGCTGGTTCTGATAGAAAGGTGTCAGAATACACAGAGCATCACAGTTTGTTGAGTATGGGGCTACATAGCCACAGACCAGTCAGGGTGCCCATTCTGACCCCTATCCATCGCCGAAAGTGCCAACAGTGGGCACGTGAGCATCAAAACTGGACCACGGAGCAATGGAAGAAGGTGGCCTGGTCTAATGAATCACACTTTTTTTTACATCAAGTGGATGGCCGGGTGCGTGTGCGTCTCTAACCTGGGGAACACATGGCCCCAGGATGCACTATGGGAAGAAGGCAAGCCGGCGGAGGCAGTGTGATGCTTTGGGCAATGTTCTGCTGGGAAACCATGGGTCCTGCCATCCAAGTGGATGTTACTTTGACACGTAGCACCTACCTAAGCATTGTTGCAGACCATGTACAGGCTTTCATGGAAACGGTATTCTCTGGGCTCTGTGGTCTCTTTCAGCAGGATAATGTGCCCTGCAAAAATGGTTCAGGAATGGTTTGAGGAGTTGACTTGGCCTCCAAATTCCCCAGATCTCAATCCAATCGAGCATCTGTGGGATGTGCTGAACAAACAAGTCCAATCCATGGAGGCCCCACTTCGCAACTTACAGGACTTAAAGGATCTGCTGCTAACATTTTGGTGCCAGATACCACAGCACACCTTCAGGGGTCTAGTGGAGTCCATGCCTCGACGGGTCAGGGCTGTTTTGGCAGCAAAAGCGGGACCAACACAATATTAGGATAATGTTATGCCTGATCGGTGAACACAGACTTTTATGTTTGATGCGATTAATTGATTTGACAGCACAACTTTTTTTCACGAAATTTGAATATTATTACTGTATTATTACTGTAAAATGCATTTAAAAATAAATTGTATTTTAATTTATTGTACTTTCTTGAAGCATAAACAGTATAGCATGGCGCTAACAACGACAAGATCATGAGTTCCCAGCAAAATACACATGCATGAACTGCTAAAAATGTTTTTTTTAAAAAGCGTTTGCCAAATGCCTAGTTGTAAGTGTATATACCCTCAAAGGGTAGTTGAGACATCAAATCTATATATATTTTTTTATTTTGAGTCTGAGCACCTGCCTTTAGCCATTAAAGTTACAGGTCAAAATTGACCCGCTAACATCACAATCGTAATAGAAATTTCATATACACATTCCACAACACCAGGCATGTTCGTGACCCTAAATGAGAAACAGTCACGCAATTTCAAGAAAAACATCTTAGGTTCACCAGTATTTCTGACAGCAAGAGCTATAATAGTGATAATACATGATATAATAGTTAAGAGGTGCCTCGGGACGTACCATGTCTTCTGCGCCCCCTGTGACGGGCTGGTAGTAAATCCTGTATTGCCGTACGCTCCCCTCAGCCGGCTCCCAGCGTACATTCAGAGTGCTCACCGTAGGGTCCGTGACCTGAAGGTTTCTCACACTGCCCAGCGGTACTATGGGAACACACAGTAAACACTATTCAGCGTGTCAACAATGACCTAATTTGTGTCATTTACATACTATTTGAAAATGCATTAATGTAGCTCAACGGGTCCCGTGCATGCAGCAAAGTCACGTACATGTCTTTCCTTGGCCAGAAATGTCTTTGACATCTCCACTGGCGTAGACTGCGGCAACAGTGATGGAGTAGGGGGTATCTGGAGTCAGTTTCTGCAGGATGACAGTGTTTTTCTTTCCTCCAATCTGTGTCTGTGACAGAGAAAATCAATTGTGTTTATTGTGTAAATGCATTACTGAAACTAACAACGAGCAGTTTGTTTGTCACAGTATTTATTAATCTTTGTTCATGTCAATAAGTTGATAAAAAATAAGTTGTTCATTGTTAGACAGCTCAAGCTCAGCTCAGATACAACTTTTGATTTGAATAATGTATACAAAAAGGTTCAAATTAAAAGATTATTAAATGCATTAGAATTATGGGTAACACTTTACAATAAGGTTTCATTAGTTAACTACATTAGATAACATGAACTAATAATGAAGCGCACTTATAAAGCGTTTATTAATCTTTGTTAGTGTTAATTTCAACATTTACTAATGCATTATTCAAATCTTTTTAACATTAGTTAATGAACTGTGAACTAACATGAACAAACCATGAACAGCTGGATTTATATTAACTAACTATAACAAAGATGAACAAATACAGTAACCAATGTACTGCTCGTGGTTAGATCATGTTAGTTAATACATTAACTAATGTTAACTAATGAAACCTTATTGTTAAGCAGGGCTTGACATTAACTTTTTTGCTAACCAGCCACTGTAGCTGGTGTTTTTCCGAAGTTACTAGCCACTCAGCATTTTCACTGACCACAAGTTGACATTGATACCATGGGGAAAAACTGCCATATAGATATTTTTAATATTATCTGATAATTTGGCAGTAGGTTTATTAGGCTACTGTCACTTTAAGACCTGAAGCACAGATCCTTCATAATGTTACACATGCTTTACACTTTATTTGAAGGTGTCTTTGTTACAGTGTAATTATACATTAAAGTACTGAGTAATATTAAGTAACTACATGCACTTACTATAGAGTTAGGATTTGGTTTGATTTAGGGTTAATTGCGTGTAATTATGCATCATTTATAGTTATTACTATAGTAACTATATGTAACAATAACACTGTAAAATAAAGTGTTACCTAATTTTATTTGGTAATCAACAGCATGTCGCTGAAATATGTTTTGTTTTTAGCCCAGAATATTCCATTGAATAAGCTTAAGCAATCCTCAGCAATGCTGGGAAACCGCATTAATGTCAGGAACAGCACATCACAAATACGATTGCAGATAGGACTGTTTTTCAGCGATGCAGCTTTATGTTGTTATTTCTGCGACTGCTGCCAGTATAAATCTGCCTTCTTGATGCAGAAAACAGAGGCTGAAGAAAATCACTGCAATGACTTGAGTACAGAAAAACAACACCTCTACACCCACTCAGATACCACGAAAACATGGAAAATAGTAAGATGATAGCTGATCCCGAAGACAAAAACATCTTTAAACGCCGCAAGATTTGCCGATCTCCAAGCCTGGCCTGGTTTGCTGGTTTGAGAGTGGTTTTGGGTAAAGTGCCAGGCTGGGAGACCAGCTTAAACCAGAACAATCAATGCCACTGAAATAACATCAACCTGTAGGGAATATTAAATTCAGCTATTCATATAAAATATAATGTCAATACAATGACAGCATTTATTTAAAGACATAATGCAAGCTACAGATCTAAGTTAACAGTGTGAATGTGGTTGATATTATACAGTACATTACTGTTCACAAGTCTCTAATATTCACTGAGGCTGTATTTATTTAATACAGTAAAAACTGTTATATTGTGAAATATTATAACAGTTTAAAAAAGCTGTTTTCTATGTGAATATATAGTAAAATGTAATTTATTCATGTGATTACTCCAGTCTTCAGTGTGACATAATCCTTTAGAAATCATTCTTATATGCTGATTTGCTGCTCAAAAAACATTTATGATTATTATCAATGTCAAAGTCAGTTATGCTACTTAATCTTTATGATTTGAGGATTCTTTAATGCACAGAAAGTTCAATAGAGCAGCATTTACTTGAAAAAGAAATAATTTGTAAAATTATAAATGTCTTTACTGTTGTATCATTTGCTGAAAAAGTATTAATTTCTTTTTTTTTTTTTATCATACTGACCCCAAACCTTTGAACGGTGGTGTACATGCTGTTTTTATAACCTCATTAATTGACTAATGAATTAAATTAAAATGTCTATATTGAATAATTAATCTATTTCCTTTCCTTTTTACATCTTCATCTTTAAGACTGAACTTATGAGTTTCACATGCATGCACAAGACGAAACCAGCAGATTCATTCTGCGATTCGTGTATTGATGAGTAAATGAAAGGTGATTTGGTTTGGTTCAAAACGTTTAGGGTCCAAAATATTGTATTACAATCACTCAAATCACATTCAGAAGCAGTCAAAATCACTGGGAAATGTGTGCAATTTTGTTTGGTGCCGCAAGTGGAAATTATACACATCAGCCAGATAATATCAACTTAGAAAAATGTTGAAATGTTCCTTACAGATTGTGGTCTTCCTCCTGCAACTGGTACGTAGGTGATCCTGTAGTTCAGGACTCGTCCAGGAGCGTGATCCCATTTGGTGGTGAGGGAAGTGGTGGTTGCGTTGAACACCTGGAGGTTTTGAGGAGGTCCACTGGGAGCTATAAGAAACATTATTGGTCTTTCAGTTTTGCATTCTAAAACATAATTATATCCATATGGCATCCAAATGACAAATGTCATATCTTGGAAACAAGAGACTCACCGGGTGTAACCAGTTTGGTCACTGAGTACGGAAAGAAAAACAGTCAGAGTTTGTCAAATTCACATATGTGGGTGAAGTACAGTATATGAAAGAACTTATTATATGGATTTTGTGATTTCTTACATGTGCGTTGCCTGCCAAAAAGATCTTCGCTCTCAGACTCATCAGGGTAAATGGCAGTGACAGAAACGTCATAGAGGGTGTCCATCTCCAGGTTCGTCAGGACGGTAGTGGTGTCCTCATTGCTCAGGATATCCTGAGGAAGAGTGTGGTATTAGACTCATACAGTACTGAACATCTGCTAAACATTAAATTACATTTACCAATACTAAGATACAAACAATACTACTGCTAGTTACTATTGCTAGATACTAATCACTATTGCATGCAGTGGTGTAAAAAGTACTGGGGAATTGTACATGTAAATAATAAATATTTTTAATAAAGGTTTTTATAGATAACTAAACCTAAATCTAAAACCATAAAAACACATCAATTGCTTGAAAAAAAAAAAAATGGTTTATTTCAGTTTAAGTTGATGCACTAAAATAACTAAAACTGAAATAAGTTTAATAAATACTATATAGACACAACAAAATTACCCAAACTTTAATAAAGAATTAAAATTATTATTATAAATAAAGGTTAAAGTAAAAAATATCAACATTTACTTAAGTATTTAATAGTTAAAAAAATTAAACATAACGCTTCTTAGCTTTTGAAAACAAGAAGCAGCATATTTTCACAATTTAGTATTTTTGGTGTATTTTATAGTATTTTTCAAAAACTTTGCAAAGAAATCTGTCAAAAACACTTTTTTTCTCAATGTTCTTACTATGTAAAACTCACGGCAGATGTTAAACTAAAGCCAATATCCTGTTACCTGGATATTGTCAGCTAAAAAGCAGCAGATTATTTTACAGTGGCATGAAATTTGAATATAGTGATTTTTAGACGAATAATCAAGACTAATCATGAAACGTATATATCCTCTACAGCAATGGTTACGCTGTACTATCCAACAGTGATTCTAACTAACACTTAGTTAACTTTTAGTTGGTTTGAGTGCCATTTTGTCAAGCAAAAAAAAAATCTCACCATTATGGTGATCAGTGTTCCCTTTGGTTGGGCACTTGGAATATTCGTATTATTATAATTCTCTTTCGATTGATGCAGCGATGCAACAAGGAATCACAGTTTTTTGGTTTCAAAGGAAGATAAGTAATAAATCGTTTGCTTTTAAAAGTTGACCTAGCTTCTGACTGAACTTTTAACAGAACTCAAGTAAAGTACAGATTCCCCAAAATAATACTTAATAATAGTATTTAAGCACTATTACTCAAATACTTCACACTTAGGATGGCATGTAATATGTATGCATTTATGGGAGGAGATTCATTGATGAATCAGAACTCGAGTTCAGTCTCTGATGTCTTACATATTGGAAGTTGTTCTCTCCACTCTTGGTCCAGCCGATGCGGTAGAGGGCGACATCAGGAGCGCCGTGCTCCCAGTGAGCCCTGAAACTGGTCTGGGTCACTTGAGAGAACCTCAAGTTCTTCGGAGCAGGAACAACATCTAAAACCAACAGGAAGAACAGTTGAGTTTTGAGTTACAATCAAAAATATCAAAACATTTAAAAATCAAGTATTATGCCTGATGTTACCTGTAACGGCTTGGTTAAGCATTGGGTTTCCGGTCCCAGAATCATAAATCGGAGTCACAGCCACATCATATTCCGTTTGGGAAATGAGATTATCCAGTCCTCTAGAAGTAACATCTCCGTCAACTTCAAGCTAAATTGAAACATGAGAAGTGCAGTTATGGCCACACAATCCACAGCAAACAGACTCGGCAGCAGCAGGAGGTCAAGGTTTGGCTGGTAAGCAGGGTAGATGGGTAATTACTTACAAATGATAAACCATTACTGATTACAAATTTCATGACGTAAAGCATAATCAGTAACACAAACTATTAGATAAAGATAAGGACTGAGGTGAACACAAGCTCAAGATATTTTTCACGTTTTATTTTACGACATAAAATACATCAGTAATGCCCTCTTGTGATTTCTGTGTGTCTAAATGCCATACTGGCCGGAAGGTGTTGTAATTAAAACATTCTGTGGGCAAAAAGCATCTTTATCTATTGAAAAGCAACATATAAAGAGCAAATATTTATTTATAGAGAAGATATCCATGCGACTATACATAGGACCAGGGTTTGACATTAATACCCGCTAAACCACCAAATGCGGGTGTATTTCAGCATTGGTGTGTAACGCAGTTACTCCAACTAACAAGTTTAGTGCATAGATGCCCCTTCACTATCTTCTATTGTAGAAAAGTGAAGCTGCCAATGTCCGAATATGGCACTGACATCTTGCACTGGTTTGGGATCTGCATCTGCACAGTAGAGAGCAGGAAGTAGAGCCGCGATATCAAGACCCCGCCCACACTTCCGCTGTATCTGCTAGTACAGATTACTGCAGAACAATTCATTATGTCGGTGTGAGTTAAGCAGTTATGGAAATGTAGAAATTAAAGCTAAAGCTCCAATCTCCCTGAAAATCCTGAAAAGGTCTGTTGGTGCCTCAGTGACTACTTCGCTCAGAGAAGCTGTCAATCAGAACGTCACACACCCGTTTTTATAGCATCAAATAACTAACTAAAAGCAAACTTATTTTAAAAAACGAACACTTGAACTTGATACTTGATAAAAACTGCCTAAAATGACAGAAACCATCTTTGGAAAAAAAATATTTGAAGTGTAATTAGATTGTTTAGTTTGTCTCATGTCCCAATAGAATACATGGTGTGGGCCGGGTTTACGACCTATACTGGGACCAGCCACCTGCGGGGCATTCGAGACATTTTGGCTTCAGTTTTTAGGACTTGTGCGGCACACTTGGTTTAATGGGTTGCATTTTATATATAATATATACATTTTTCAATTGTAGTCTTTTAAAAAGTAATCTGAAATAATAAACTTAGTGTTGTCAAAAATATAGATTTTTCGAGATCTGTCATCTCTCCAACAGCGAATGACACACAAACCAGCCTCCCCTCACTCACTCGTTTCATTTGCTCCGGATGAATATTGTTAGTGTTTCACATGGCGTGGGATAGCGCGTATTGTGCATAATTTAACTCAAAATCCTGTGCAAAATGTTGTGCTGACACCCAAAGTGCGCGCACATAAAGCCGCCTCTCAGCACTAAATTTTGTTATTTTTCACTGCTTATTGCACTTAAACAGTCAAACACACACAAATAATGTCAAAATGTCAGTCTTGGTGAGTATTTACATAAACACGTTGGTTATGTTTTGAGTGAACGTAAACAGTTGAGAAAGGAAAGGCATGTGTATCAGTGTAATGGATCCGTGCTTCAGGTCTTAAAGTGATAGCAGCCTAATATTCCTGCTGACAAATTATCGTATAGATATCTATATGGCAGTTTTCCCCAATGGTATCAATGTCAAAATTGTGGCCAGTGAAAATGCTGAGTGGTTAGTAACTTTGGAAAACCACTAGCCACAGTGGCTGGTGAGCAAAAAAGTTAATGTCAAGCCCTGCATAGGACAAGCGGTTTTGGGAAAACAAAGGATGGTGTTTTACCAGGCTCTTAAAAAATCAACAAATGGACTTATATTTTTCCCTGACATGACAGCTCATGCTCCGACAGGATACTCGCTCAGTGAAGAGCTTGAGATTGTGTGCGTTTTTGTCAGAAAGCAAACGTCCAGTTATTATATCTCCTCAACCAGCACTCAAAGTAATGTTGAACAGATTGGATAGTCTGCGCATGTGATGTATTTTTTGCTAGAGAGGGGTTGACGTCGAGAGGAACAATGGTGTCTCAATAGTAGTAAAGGCAGTAAAGTTGACCTGATCTTTGATCCAGTCACGAATCATCCTCGTCATCTGTCAGGTAACAGGAGCTGCTGCCATCTGTCGGGCTTCTCAGGCCCACACTTTTAATCCCAGAAGGAAGAGTTATGCAGAACTGAGCCATGATTAATGCCCCAGGATGTGGAGCAGCACTGATGCCAAAACTGCCACTGAGAGTTTAAAAAAAATCATAGGGAAAAAATCCCACCCATAAAAACACATCCCAAAGCACTAGACTGCTGCCTGCCACTCAAAACTCCATCTTTTTTGTCAGCTGTCTGTTCTCACAATCTTTGGTAGATGATCCCTGGAGAGCAGCTGGACTCTCTCGGCAGCTGCCGTCTCCACTGAATTGTGTAACGTAATTGCTGATCTGTTAAAAGGTCCCAAATCCATCAACATGAGTCTGTTTCTTGGTCGTCTGCCTGGATGAATTGTGTAAACAGACAGGAATCTTTCCACAGGAAGGCTTCCACAGTGACCCAGGAAGGCTTTGCACATATGAAAACAAGATTGTTGTTTAACAGCTGATAAGATGTCCACATAATTAATCCCAAGTGCAGAGCTACTCAAAGCGTGGACAGCAGGACGCACGCGGACCCTCCAACACGCATGTGGTTCGTCAGAAAACGTAAATATTACATGAGCAAAAATATTTTTTACCTTTGTTACTAGACCTTCAAAACCCCCTTACTGAAATAAATGCCCAGTAGTTGAAGCCGTTTGGGATAATTCTGATATAAGAATAGAATTACATGTTGTTTAGGTAGCAACCTTATTTTTAAACAACATGCTAAATTGTAAAACGACCATAAAAATATGATTTAAACAATTTTACAGTTCAAATAGCACAAGTTTTGACAAAAATAAAAAGTTTTATAAAATGATAAACCTCAAATTTTCAGCCTAATTGGTCTGAATAAAAACAGCAGACAGGCTGAATGAAAATGCAAAATCACTCTTGAACTTAAAAAAAGGAGAAATACAGCGGTTACCCCGGTAAGCAGCACTGCACTTATAAAACTACTTTATTAGGCATCATATGGAGGTAAGATGAGAAAGAAAATGTAATCAAAACCTCCACTCCCCTCATATATATGCTATATTGTCAAAAGTTTTGGGACGCCTGCCTTTACAAGCACATGGACTTTAATGACATCCCATTCTTAATCCGTATGGAGTTGGCCCACCCTTTGCAGCTATAACAGCTTCAACTCTTCTGGGAAGGATTTCCACAAGGTTTAGGAGTGTGTTTATGGGAATTTTGACTATTTTTCTAGAAGCGCATTTGTGAGGTCAGACACTGATGTTGGACGAGAAGGCCTGGATCGCAGTCTCCACTCTAATTCATCCCAAAGGTGTTCTATCGGGTTGAGGTCAGAACTCTGTGCAGGCCAGTCAAGTTCCTCCACACCAAACTCGCTCATCCATGTCTTTATGGACCATGTTGGAACAGGAAAGTTTGCGACTTCTTCTCATTGTGTGCCTCAGCATGATTTTATGTGGTCTAACACTTCGTGGCTGAGTTGCTGTTGTTCCCAATTGCTTCCAATTTGTTATAATACCACTAACAGTTGACCGTGGAATATTTAGTAGTGAGGAAATTTCACGAATGGACTCATCACAATACCACGCTTGAGTTCACTGAGCTCCTGAGAGCGACACATTCTTTCACAAATATTTGTAGAAGCGTCTGCATGACTAGAGGCTTGATCTTATACACCTGTGGCCATGGAAGTGATTGGAACCCCTCAATTCAATTATTTGGAGGTGAGAGACAATACTTTTGGCAATAGAGTGTACATTCATACAGGGCTTGACATTAACTTTTTTTGCTCACCATCCACTGTGGCCATTGGATTTCTTTCTCAACTGTTTACGTTCACTAAAAACATAACTGACTGTGCTTACAGGAATACTCTCCATTTTGACATTATTGTGTGTGTATTTCACTGTTTAAGCGCAATAAGCAGCACACTTTGGGTGTGATCAAAAAAATGATGTGCGAAGTTTGCAATCTCATAGCAAAATTCAAGCCCTGTAACAGCAACAATATTCATCCGGAGCAAATTAAATGAGTGAGTGAGGGGAGGCGGGTTTGTGTGTCAGTCGCTGTCGGAGAGATGAGAGAGAGAGAGAAAGAGCAGCTGGTATCATGTCTATTCTGTGGAAAATTAGTATTGAAAGCATTTCAGATATTTCAGTATCGAAAAATCATATTTTTTGACACTACTACATTGCACTTAGTTTATTATTTCAGATGCCTTTTTTAAAAGATCAAAAGACCATGAGTTTGCAGGTATGGGTTATGGCCTTACCTCCTTCGCCTCTCCCTCATCTGGCTTGTAAGTGATGATGTATTTACGAACGGCACCGGGAGAAGCATCCCAGTCCAGTTGCATAGTGCTGTGGGTAACATCCGTAATCCTCAACTCACCGGATGGAGGAAGAGGCACTATGCAGGGGGGAGAGATTCAAAAAAAAAAAAAAACAGACAAACAAACGATGAGAATCTGATAGTCTGTGAATCATCCCTGCTGAGGGGAAGAAAGCCCTAGTGCCACCTACGGGTCACCCCCTGATCATTGAGAGGGTCACTGGCATAATCGCCGTGCAGGGCGAAGAGGGAAACGCTGTAGGCCGTGTTGGGACGAAGTTTCTTCAGCTGGACATCAGTAACTTTTCCTTTCACACGCATCTGTGAAGGTCAACCACATCACAAATGAAAGGGATGGTGGACTTGTTCATGGGAACATGATGAAAGAATCGCTTACGACCGCGCTGAAAAGACCAGCATGAATTTCCTAGCTTGTGTATAGTGGTCAGTGCTGCTTTGAGGAGATTTTTAGTAACTAAAACCATTTTCATTACTTGAAATAAAATAAACACTATCAAATGTAATTTGTTTTTTATTTGTTTTATTTCAGGTAGATGCCAATGCAAAATTTCTTTGTTCAGTTTAAAGGTGAGGTAACTGCTTTCTGGTAACCAATGTTGATATTTCAAATCACCAAAACAAACACGCCCCTACCCCGAAAGGGTCTCACCCCTATTTTGATAGCTCCGCCCCACACATGCGTACGCAACGCAGGCAACGACTATAGCGGAATCTGCTGTGCCAGCCGCAACTCGATAGCACGAGCACGACAGTCCAACTAACGAACATATTGTAAATATGACAATATTAGAGGGTTATATTGATCACGAAAAGAGGAACAAAGGAAACAAACATATATTAGGAGTTTTTTTGTCTTACTTTTCGGACACACTTTGAATAATGACGTGCACTGAGCGCTCTCTTATACCCATCATTAGTAGACACGCCCCTTACTGCTGATTGGCTACAAGTTTGTTTTGGTCCACGGCCTGAGACACTTTTATAAAGCAGTTTTGAAATAACACTTACCCCACCTCAAAGTTGTCCACTAAAATAACTAAAACTAAATAAATTAAAAACTATATAGAAATGCAGCATTTTTCTTTCTTTAAAAAAACATGACGGATCATGGCCAGTAAAGTAAACTGGGTTCATTTTGATTTCATCTGGACTTTAAACTATTTAAGAAGACGGGTGCAGAAATGTCCAAAACACAACATATGCTGGTCTTTTCAGCAGGGCAGTTGAAGCACAAATACTTGTGAATCCTTTATATAGTTTTCTATAACGGTACAGAGTCTGATTTCAGTCTTGACTGATATATTTTTGCACACAAAACCACAGAGAAAGTATTTTGCACCTAACAAAAAAATCTATTTATGCCCTCTATTTCTTTCTGTATCCCAGCACTGCAAAAAAAAAAAAAAAATTGCCTTACTTGGTCTTTTTGTCTCGTTTTAATGCAAATAGCTAAATTTGGATAAATGTTTCAGAAAGCAAGAAAACTATTTTGCTTCTCAAGTAAATGCATCCTGATTTAAAGATGTTTAGATTTTTTTTTAGTGAAGATATTATGAGAGGGTCTCATAATTAGCAGAGGAAAATCTCTAAGGATATTCTTTCTTTCTAATGAAAAATAAAAAATAAAAATGGGGGAGCAATTTTGAAACATCTGCGCTCTGAGACGAGCCCTGTGGACTTCAGACTCTAGCCAGAACTGACGTCGAGACCTCTGGATCTTCCTATTATGTGAAATACTTGAAAGAGAAACTGTGCTAAAAAGCCCCAGAGTGCTAATAGGCTGTTATTTTCAAAAAGCTGCAATATAAAGGAGGTTTTTGAAGCCATTAAATGTAGACCTACCACCTGTGGTATCTACAATATCTCCAAAAATGCTTTCCATTTCCTCTTTCTGCTACAGTATGTCATAGTTGTTGACAGATTTGAGCTACATAACACCACTGGGTTTCCATGAGAACATTTTGTCTCTTCCAGTAAGTCCAAAATTATTTTCATTTACACTTTTTGCACTTATTTTGGAAGTATTCATCTTCATATTGAAGACTGCACTGCACTTACTCAGTATTTGTTACTCATTTTTCAGTACAAATATCTAAACATTCCTAAATCAAGATACATTTACTTGAGTGTTAATTGAGTTTATGTTTAAAAGAAGCAAAAATATCTGCCAATAGGGTAAGAAATATCTTGTTTTCCCTTTGAATTACGGTATTTTGTTATTTTGTCCCCATATGGCAGATATTTATGGCATAAACACATAATTCTCATTAATTTTTCGGACTTAAAATCTTAAAATGACGATTTTCAACCTGTTTGTTATTGTTACAATGTCAGTATTATATAAATGAACAACTGAGCAATTCACATTTATTTGTCAGCAAAAGTCTTTTGACAGCTCCAGGGAAAATTCATGAAAATGGCAGTTTTCCCCTCCGTTTGGCATAAACCACTGTCCGTTGTCAACCAGTTTGAAATGTTGACTACAAACACAAAGGCTTTTCACATTTTCCGTCTGTGTTCTCTCCGTATTTTTCCTATTCTTTGCAGCCTTTAGCCGCCAAAACCAAAAGTAACTCACTCCCGCTAAACGTCTACTCTTTGCATTCTTCGTTGTAGAACAAAACGTCAAAGTATAGTCAAGTTATGTTTACCACAGGCTTTATTTTACACATAAATTGAAAAACACCATTTTAAAATCCCATAGGAAAATCTTGAAGGAACCAGTGGTGAAATAGACTTCCAGCTTCTCACATCATGTCTGCACCACTGTATTGGTGCATTCAAGTCCTACTGGGAAGTTCGTATTTACGAGTTGGGAAGTCATGTTTACAATGTTAGATGCGTTCAAGTCACTTTTGTCGGAGCAAGATGGCACTGTACCTTCTCTTAGGTACTGACTCGACTCTCACTCGGGTTGCCAGCTTGAGGACACGCAACAGGAGCGAGCGCAATTGACAAGTTGATGAGTTGATTTATACGCGGTTTAATATGCTCTTGGATTTTAGATGGATTCTGAGGATTTTTAGGTCGGGTAGAGGCGGACATTTACTTGAGTACTGTACTTAAGTACACTTTTTGAGTATCTGTATTTTACTTGAGTAGTATTTTTTCTGGAAACTTTTACTTCACTAAATTTGAAAGACAAATATTGTACTTTTTACTCCACTACATTTCTATCAAGGTGCTCGAAGTAGAAAGTCATTTCTATGTAGCCGCTTTGAAAGTCAGTGGATGATTTTTTCTTCTTTTTTAAAACTTGAATGACAAACACTATGACAAATCTATTTACTTTTTCGTCAACGAATAAATATGAGACAAATGTTAGGGAGGGAGGATTTAGGAAGAGATCCAGTCAGAACTGAATTTGAATTGCTCAAAAATGTGAATGTCTAGGAGAAAGAGAAGAGCAGACATGTGGATAAGTCTGGAAAAGGCAACGACACGAAAGAGAAAGAGCTCAATTCAATCCGAATGTGCACACAGAAAGCTGCCTCTCAGATGCCAGAGCAAAAGTACTGAATTTGAAAATGTATAAAATCTTATTATATTTAATCGACTAAAACGAAAACAATTCAGATGCCTAAAATTGCCAAAAATGATGCCAAAAATGAAATGGCATTTTAATAAAAAGACTATGACTAAAACTAAATCAAAATTTGCTGTTAAATTTAACACTGGTATGAAGTATTGTCGGTCAAATTATTTTTTTATGGATTTCCCCGCCAAGTTGCCATAGCCTTGGCAATACAATGCTAACGCATAGGTAAAGTTTGACAATGACGTTACATTAGTTAGCATGCAAAAATGTAGTTGGGCTAATGTTAACTGAAGTCCTTTCAGAAATATGTTTTTAAATAATCTTGTCAAAAAACACAATGTAGAAACCTTTCCTTTCTAGTACGATTTCGACTTTGATAAGAGCTTTGTAACTTTTAAACAAGTATTTAAATGAGTTCAAGGTAGTTGTATGCTAGCATGTCAGATGGAGCATGACTGGCTTAAACCACCACGATGGCACAGCGAGATTCATAAAACAATGCAACAATAAAATAATGTGTTTACTTTAGATACTTAAGTACTTTTAAAAGCAAGTAATTCTGTACTTTTACTTAAGTAAAAATCTATCTTTACAACTTTCAATTGTAATTGAGTCATATTTGACCAGTAGTACTTTTACTTTAACTCAAGTAATGAAGTTGTGTACTTTGTCCACCTCTGGATCTGTTTGCTGGCTTCCATGGCTGCAGCAATACGATGTGTTTTCCGCCAACTGACAACCCGGGGTGTCGAAATAGTACTGGGTAAACTGGCGGCGTGCGGTATCGCACAGACCAAAACAAAAACACACATTTCAAAGTAGAAAAACTGGCTCTAGCATTGCTTTTCAGAGAAACAAGTAGGTGAATTTATCATGTTTCCTACATATCTGCAAGCATATTATGGTATTTTCATGCTTTAGTAAAGTGAAAAACTTACATACAGCACTTTTAATTAACTACACGAAAAAAATACAGCACGGTTTCCAAACTCTACTTCTAGAAAATGAAGAACAAAGAATGTGCATCATGTCGCTTTGCTTTTTAATGTTTGTAATTCATTTATGAAGCCACTGTAAACTTTATGGTAACGTAATATATTTTTATATTACAATGCTATTATATTTAGTGCTTATTTTGTTGTAGGCTACATTAAAAAAGCTTGACAATGTCACTGCTAAATAAATACCTATAAGTATTGTGGTATCCGCCACATTTTTCACTGACACACCCCCAACTCATAAAGATCGGGGCTTAAAGAAAATCCAGAGCTTCCCGCTCGTATTTACGACATTGTGGTGGCGGTCATGTGCCTTCAAGTTATAAATACGATCTTTTCGACATGACTTGAATGCACCCATACTTGTCTCTGGTAAGTGTATTCATAGCAGAGCACTAGTCGGGGTGGCAACATGCCCAGTGCATTATGGTTGTTGAAGTTTTCCTACCTAGCGGTATTAGGCAAAAGGGAAGACAACAGCCTTCTTTCTTTGTTTACTCTACTCAGGTGGCGCGATTGCAAAAATCACCAAGTTTTATTGAAAGTATCCCTTTAAGTGATTTTAAATCTTTTTTTTTTTTTGCAGTGTGGACATAGTGAGATTGGGCCAGCAAGCTGGGCAAAATGTGTGGCATCACCGTACCTCCTGCTCCGCAGAGGGTTCAGTGGCGTTAAGGGCGTTGTAGAGAAGCATGTAGCCTGTGGCCCCTTTGGCCGCATCCCATCTCACATTCATGGTGGTGGAGCGCACTTTGTAGATGCTCATGTTCCTCACACCACTGAGAGGCACTACAGAGGGGAACATGACTTTTCTCTCTTTCTCTTATTCATTTCGAGCCCTGACTATCCTTCTAAGCGGACTGAAGCTCGAATGGGAACATGGAAGCATTCCGGATGGAATGATGGATGCGTGACCAGGTGGAATGGAATGCCATGATAGACGATGGTTGGATGAGAATGATCATGGGATACTCACGTGATGAAATGACTGACAGACAAACAGACAATGCGAATGTCGACACATACACTGCAAACAAAAATGATTTTCTTACAATAGTATTATAATATCTAACCATTCTTAAATCAAGATACATTTACTTGAGAATCGAAATGACTAAGTTAGTCATAAAACAAGAACAAATATCTGCCAATGGGGTAAGAAAAAAATCAACTTAATTCTAAGGGGAAAAAAGATTATTTTTCTTATCCTATTGGCAGCTATTTTTTCTTGTTTTAAACATAAGCTTGGTTCATTTTGATATATTTTTCATAATTATTCATTTTTCTTCTCAAGTAAATGTGATCTTGGTTTAAGAACGTTTAGATACTGGTACTGGAACACAAGTCAAAGTACAGAGTAAGAAAATCCTTTTTTCAGTGTAAAGACAACATGGATGTACATGAAATAATACAGTGACACTTTGCGGTGCAAAGCAGCATCATGCCGTATGAAACACGATTACATTCAGAGCGCTGTGAAAGGAATGATGGCATTAGGGTTAAATGTGGCAAAAAGAGTACAGCAATATTAGCACATGTATTAGCAATGTACTTTGCGTAGCATTTCAATTGCATCTTCTCAGTGACTGGCTAAACATCAGCAAATCCTGGTCATTTTTAAACAGTAAAGATCCTACTAAAATATCAATATTTTGCTTACTTTATACAGAAACAAAAGTCTCTTATGCTCAGCAACGATGCATTTATTTGATCACACAGTAAAACTATAGTAAAACAGGTATGTTGTGAAATATCGTTACAAGTGTTTTATATGTAAATATATTGTAAAATGTAATTTATTCCTGTGATCAAAGCTGAATTTGATCAGTCACATGATCCTTCAGAAATCATTATCTTATGCTGATTTGATGCTCAAGAAACATTTCTGATGATTATCAGTGTTGAAAACAGTTGCGCTGCTTCATATGCTTGTGGAAACCATGATACATATTTTTTTCAGGATAATTTGATGCATAGAAAGTAAAAAAGCTGATTTTTGTAACAATTTAAATGTTTTTACTGTCATTTTTGATCAATTTAATGCATCCTTGCTGAATACAAGTATTCATTTCTTTAAAAAAAAAAAAAAAGAACTTTAGAGTAAGTAAGTTGTGTGACACAATGTGAACGATTACTTTATATAAATACCATGGTATTTCCATGGTACTCTAAGGTAATTTTACATATAAAATGTCCAAAACAAACAACTATTACAACTAAAAATGGTGCAGAACCACAACCTCATTAATATGTGCTTCCAAAACAGTGATTACATTTGTCCATTGTTGGATTTCATATTATGTTTTGCTGTGTGTTTTGTTGTGCTGACACATATTGTTGAGGAATTGGCTCTGGCAGTTCTGCGGAAAAGTGAATTAAGGGGAAAATGCACACTTACATGTGGTCTCTGTGCCTTTGAGGGGGTCACTGCTCTCCTCTCCCACCACTGAGTAAACCTTCACAATGTACTCCGTCAGTGGCGTAAGACTCTCCAAGACCACAGTCGTCACCGTCCCGTCGACAAACAACTGCAGCAGAGGAACCCAATAAAGGTGAGAACAAACAAGAATAGGACACGACTGTGTTTGCAATGACAACACGATTAATTTCTTGGTCAAATACAAGTTAGCCTTTCCAAATTGTTTCCAGACTAGTTTTGGCTCACTTTGTCCTTCTTTGCTCGTTCATTCTGCATCATTTATGTGCATGGTTGGTGGTAATGCATTACAAGTAACATGCATTGTGTACGAGCATTACTTTGATGTAACGAGTAGTGATGCATTAACGCTAATTAACACTATAAACATGGCTTTGACAAGATTTTCTGTCATTTACAACACAGCACTGCCTCGCCACTGACGAGTTTTCCCAAAAATCCATGTTTTCAATGTTTTACGGAAGGGGGTGCTATTACACATCTTCTGAAAGAGTACAGAATCTCCGGATCCAAAAACAAGCGAAGAAGAAGCTGAAACAAGTGATAGAAGATTGTTTACGCACATGTAAGCTAAAGGCCAAAGTATGGCCTTTAAGTACACTTTTTACGAATACACGAGGGTCAGCGTAAATCAGAAGAGTACGCACGCACTGAACGTGCACCTTTTACTTTGTACTTTGTACGTGCAGGTCACACATGCGCATTTTATTTTTTTTCGCAGTATTTACATTGTATTGTAACTCGTGTCGAGAGATTGCTCGAATGCCCATGTATGAGGCAAAAGAAGTATACTTTGCAGGACTGTGCATTCAACTGTGCGCATATGCTCGCATACGCGTAAAAAAAAACGAAGTATACTTTCGGCTTTATGAGATCATCAAACATTCAACATATCAACATAACATTCGACATATAAGTCAAACGCCTAATGTTACTGAATGAAATGTGGACCCAGGACGAGCTTTAGGACTGTGAAGCTTTGGGGTGTTGATGGACTCGATCTACTCCATCTGTGCTTCGATCAGCATTATGGAAGTCTTTGACAAAAACGTGATTATCTCAGCTTTTTGTTCAATATGTTGCTTTTTTATTAAACTTATAAAAAAATATATATGCATGAAGCTAGAAAGCTAAAATGTAGTTTATAAGCAGAGGCTCTGTTTTTTCCTTTGATATAGTATTGTATTCAGATATTCATACAGCAAAATTAAGTTTTGAGAAAATGATAAAAAATGTTGGCGCTAGCTCAATTTTTTTTTATGCTGGCGGGGAAAGAGTTAATTTGGGGGAGGGGGGTAAGTAATGCGTGGTGTTACTTTTCAGTTTAATTCATTTGCTTAAACATTTTTTTAACTACTGAATTCAAATTCTGTCTCTTCTCCCTATCATAGTCACTTATACTCATATGGAAGCTTGTTTCCGCCACGGAATAAAACAATTTAAAAGATAATTGTGACTTTTTAGTTTTTCTCACAATCCTGATAAATTCGCAATTGCGAGTTATAAAGTCAAATTCTGAGGGGGAAAAAGACTGACTAAAATGAACTTTTAAAGATACACGATATTGGATTTTTGCCGATATGCCGCTATTTTTCAACTAATCTTGGCCAATGCCGATATCAATACCGATATACGTTAATTTTTTCCCTTTGTTTGGAGACACCATTTTGAGTAAAAACTTCTTTTTTTTTTCATTCGGTTTCAGATTTCTGAGGTCTCCTTACTAAAATGATACTTGTTAAAGATAAATAAATGTTAATAAAGTTCTTTTTATGATAAGAGTATATTAAAAGCTCTGAAAATAACAATATTAAAGTCAGTAACTCTTCACCCCAGACAGATGCAATTGTAACCTAAATATATTATTATAATATATTTATAATAATAAATATATTATAATAATATATTTTATATATTATAAAATATATAATATATAAAATATATACTCACTGCCCCCCCCCCCCCCCCCCGTACCCCCACCACCCCACTATATAACATTCTAGCGGGCGGGCACTAGGACCTGGATAACCTTCTGCTGTGCTCGTTTTGGGCTAGTTTTGTTGTGAAAACCTAACCTATTAGTCTAAAAACCTAAATCAACATACATGCAATGTATTTGCTTGTTTTTGCTTGTTTTCACTTCAAGAATGACCACACTCTGCTGCCGTTATCGCTATAGCACTCCTTGCACACGCGAGTTATTGCAGGTGCATATCAACACGTTATCATATCGGCAAGGCATATTGGCATAATTTTTTCATATCGGCCGATGCCAATTTTATATTTTAAGCGTTTTTTGACCGATTCCGATATCGTACCGATAATATTGTGCATCCATAGTTTATATCTCACAATTCTGACTTTATGACACGCAATTGCGAGTTTATATCATGCAATTCTAAGAAAAGAAAGGTCTTGCAAGAAAAAAAGAATTGCAAGATAAAAAGTCGCAATTACCTTTTGAATTTTTTATTCAGTGGGGGAAACAAGCTTCCACAGATGTGTGATGCAGGACAGAAAAAAAGTACAAAATAAACAAAACACTTTTAACTTTTAATAAAAAGATTTGTACAGTAGGGAATATAGGCCTCTAGCTCTCTAGAGGTCAGGAAACATGAATATTTTGAATGTGTTTTAAAAGAAAATGAAGGTGTATGTTATATAGGCTGTGTTGTTAACAAAAAATAATTTCTCTTTAAAACACACACACACACACACAAAAAAACACCTGGAAGACAGCGAGCCTCAGCCAGGTGAGAAAAAGTAACGTAACACATTAAAAAGTAACTAGTACTTAGCTAATATTGTAACACATTACTTTTAAAAGTAACTTTCTCCAACACTGTTTATGTGCATAGCCTAAACGATGTCAGATAAGTTTCACACTGATTTTATTACTTCAGTTCAAATTCCTAGGCATGAGCAATAGTCATCCTGGCATAGATATGAAGTGCTCCTACCTGCTGTGGTTCTCCTCCTGCTGTGCTCACATACTCTATCCTGAACTTCTCTACGGGTCCATCAGGGCCGACCCAGGTGGCCCGGAAAGAGTAATGGGTGACTTCTGAGGTCGTCAGATCGGTGGGTGGCTCCGGGCCTCCTCCTGTGAGGGGTAATGATGGTAATTAGGGTTTAGCCTTTGACCCCCCATATACGGCAGAATTGCACTGCTACATGTTTACTGTCATCAGGGTTGTTTCTGAAACTGACCCATAATTCTGTGAAACGAAAGAAAGGTTGTGATGTTCCTAGAATGTTTTAAACGTATTTAGAATGTTAGAGTTATTTTAGAGTTCAATTTAGTTACGCATTAGAATAATGATATGCATTTTCAAATATTTCATGAGAGATATCAATTATTGACTGTTTTTACTCATCTATTTCCACGCGTGTCATGTTTTCTGGCAATCATTATTACACCATAATTTTTAATATATATATTTTCAATATGGACTAAATATTTTTTATTTCTGATCACCCTTATAACATTAAAAAAAAAACTATCTTCTTATGCTAATGCTGCTTATGTGAATTGTGGCTAAAATGCAGTGCCATTATGTTGACGGGACGATGGAGTGCTATCAACAGTACGGTCTAAAAAAAAACACCTTTACTTTTATCTTCATTATTTTACAAAACTGAGCCCCTGAAGGCTTTGACCTCTTTGTGATGAAACTTTGACACTCTTGATACTTGATCCAGGCGCAGACAGACAGGCTCCAAAACAAAACACACACACACACACACGCTAGCAGCAGCCCAGTCAAGAAATGGCACTGACTGTAATAAACTAAAATAAACAACAGATATTGTTCATATTTTTGAACTTTCGACCGATTCGTTTTATCTTCCTCTTGTTATAGTTCATGTAATCTCTTGAGGAAATTTTTTGCTTCTTCCAGTGTAGCAACGGAAAAACGAGGCATGGTTTCCATGTAGGAATCTTTGACATGAACCAAAACATCCAGCTCAGAGAAATCATATTACAAATTTTTTTATTTGATTTGAAGCAAAAAGTAAAATATTTGAAAATGAGAAAAAAGGGCAAAGCTGTCAGGAAAATCAGACAAAAATGGACTGTGTAACATCTTTTAAAAGGGAAAGAACTACAATCCCATGAAGCGTTGCAAATATAATATTTTGCTGGTCAGCTGTTGTGCTCTATTCTACAAAGTAGCCTAATGAAGAATATAACCTGTAAAGAAACTGATAATGATGATTCTTATAATTAATATCTTGTATTTTTTCCTGTTGCCATTGCCACAATTAAAACAAACAAACAAATAAACAATAAGTCAATCAAAAATGTGTTACAGTGATTTTTTGACAGTTAGGTTTTAGGTACTAAACATACTTTGCATCATGCCTAAAATGCCCCTTAAAATCCCATTGTAGCCCGTATGTTCTTAATCTTTAACTCTTAAACAGATACATGTAGTGACCCGGGACGTCATTCCTCATACATTTTTTATAGTTTGACGTGATTCCCCAATCAATTCATTATAAACAATATAACAAGAAAAATGTATCAAGTGACGTTTCACTCGTAGTTACCGCAGACAGAAAACAAAAGAATCAGAAAGCAGCAGCAAAACTTGGAATGGCTCAGTGATTTACTGCAGAGCAAGTGCTGAACGCAATCAAATATTCGTGTCACTTGATGGTGGATCTCGTGAAAAAAGCTGTCAGTGATCACAACATTGATTTTGAAGATAGTTTTGAGAATAAGTTTGAGATGGCGAATATGAGCCAGACGCTAAATGTACTGGGAAATGAGCTCTGACGAGGACAGTGATGACGGTATAAAACATCTGCTCAAACTGAACCCTTACACGCTCCAAAAGTGACTTCTGTAATTGTTACTCTAATATCAGGAGAGTTTTATATTATTCGTGACAGGTAGAGATCCATATATGTTAGATATAGATCCGGGTCACTAAAGACCCAAATATGTAATAATGATTTGCAAAACATTCATGCATTTAAGGGTTAATCAAAAAATAATAAGTCATTCCTATGAAACAACTTCATACTGATGTCACTTAGACCTCCATTCTCATATGGAACACACACTTTTCATTATCCAGTCAATTCCTACTCTACCTTTCTGTATAAATAATGTATCACAGCACTGTAATAGTGCAACACACAGTCTCTCAGACTTATTGCTTGACCTCAGTCATACCTGGACCCTTGACACTGTTACACAGGTTGTTCGTCAGGTCGTCCACGATGTCCAGCAGGAAGGAGAAGTCAGCCACGTTGTACATGTGGATGTCATCGGGATCAGAAGCAATGGTTCTCAGCTCATTCTCATCTGCGTTCTTTACACCTAGAGGTCACAGAACATGTTAAAGTCCATTCTACAGTTAACCAAAGACTTTAGATATTCAACACACTTAGGACTGCACATGCGTTAGTCCAGCCTGAAATATCACCGTTTTAAACGCTATTTTAACATGGGACAGTTCATATCAGATTTTGTTGCTGATTTGAAATATGTTCGGCAAGCAAGTTTTTTGAAATAACTGGATTCCCCCATTCAGTAGATAGGACTTGGTCTTGGATGTCCCAAAAACACTCTATTGCCAAATGTATTGGGACACCCCTCCAAATCATTGAATTCAGGTGTTCCAATCACTTCCATGGCCACGGGTGTATAAGATCAAGCACCTAGTCATGCAGACGCTTCTACAAACATTTGTGAAAGAATGGGTCGCTCTCAGGAGCTCAGTGAACTCAAGTGTGGTACCGTGATGGGTTGCCACCTGTGCAATAAGTCCATTCGTGAAATTTCCTCACTACTAAATATTCCACGGTCAACTGTTAGTGGTATTATAACAAAGTGGAAGCAATTGGGAACAACAGCAACTATTAAAATCCATGTAAAATCAGAGCGGGGTCAGCACATGCTGAGACGCACAGTGCGCAGAAGTCACCAACTTTCTGCAGAGTCAATAGCTACAGACCTCCAAACTTTGTGTGGCCTTCAGATTAGCTCAAGAACAGTCGTAGAGAGCTTCATGGAATGGGTTTCATACATCACCAAGTGCAAGATGCAAAGCATCGGATGCAATGGTGTAAAGTTTGGTGGAGGGGGGATTATGATGTGGGGTTGTTTTTCAGGGGTTGGGCTTGGCCCCTTAGTTCCAGTAAAAGGAACTCTTAATGCTTCAGCACACCAAGACATTTTGGACAATTTCATGCTCCCAACTTTGTGGGAACAGTTTTGGGATGGCCCTTTCCTGTTCCAACATGACTGTGCACAAGTGCACAAAGCGTCGGTCCATAAAGACATGGATGAGCAAGTGTGGTGTGGAGGAACTTGACTAGCCAGCACAGAGCCCTGACCTCAACCCGATTGAAGACCTTTGGGATGAATTAGAGCAGAGACTGCGATCCAGGCCTTCTCGTCCAACATCAGTGTCTGACCTCACAAATGCACTTCTATCTAGAAGAATGGTCGAAAATTCCCATAAACACACTCCTAAACCTTGTGGAAAGCCTTCCCAGAAGAGTTGAAGCTGTTATAGCTGCAAAGGGTGGGCCAACTCCATATTAAACCCTATGGATTAAGAATGGGATGTCATTAAAGTTCATGTGCATGTAAAGGCAGGCGTCCCAAAACTTTTGGCAATATAGAGTAGCTGCCCAGAGGCATTGCAAATATGGCTGCAGAGTGACTCATTATCCAGTGTCTTTCACATCAGACCGCAAAGTCTTTCTGACCATAAGGGGAAACTTGTTCTTACCAATGGCATATAGTTCAATCCCCTGGTCCCGAAGGTTCTGAGAGTTGACCATGATGTCATCCTGGGACTTGCCATCAGTAACCAGGACACCGATCTTCCGGGAGTTTGGACGCATACCAACGTTAGGTTTGAAATTGTTCTGAAGGATGTAGTTTAAAGCAAGGCCTGTGGAATAAGGCAATATTGCTAATATTAGTCTAAATACACAACCTGGCCAAAAGTACATGGACACAACGTCTAGTGGAGACCTGAACTCTATAAACATACTGTTTCATATTTGATACTCACATTTTTAAGGTCTCTAAATGATGAAAACTTTGCATACAATCTACTACATGGCTTCTGTCGTCTGACTGATAGTTTTTTACCTTTTTAAGCAAGTAAACTGCCTTTTAGTATAATTGTACAAACATCCATCTCATGGTTCATGTGTCTGTTTGCTGTGAAATTGTTAGTTATATTTCAAGATGAACACTTACTGGACTGAAGCCGGTTTACATGATTATCAAGAAAAATCATGTTTAAATGTGAGTATCAAATATGATCATCTGGCTTTTGAGGAAGGTTCTCTCAATCGTCATTATATTGCATTGTAATAAAAACTAGAAAGCTTTGATCATAAATTATATCATCTTACTAAGACATATTATGGGCAGATATAGAGTGATCATTGATATGTATATGCATTTTATGTATCTGTTATACTGTTATAAAGATCTCATTGAATTACATTACAAACCTCAGAAATTCATCTTACTTTTTGGCCATATAAATATCAGCATCTGCATTAAATTGCATAATTTTGCTGAGTTTGGGCCTCTGAATAAAATGTTGATGTTTTTCCTGCTCGAGTTTGAGCTCCACATTCTCACAATATCAGACTATATGAGCCATAAAAGCCTGATCTGTCAAATATGATACTCAACAAAAAACACATGCAATTTTTTTTGTCTAAAAGTTCAATCAACTGCTCCATTTTTTTTTAAAGTATGACTATTGTTTCATATGTCAGGCTTTACTGTTTATGCTACGCCATACAAAGAAAATCTAGAGAACTGATGACAACATCTTTCCACACACACCACGAATGAATGATGCTGGGTGTGACGTATAGATCAGAACACAATATGATTTACCAGTCAGTGTGTTTCCTCCTTTGTAGGGTAGATTGGACACGGCCTCCAGCAGCTTGCTTCTGGTTCTGTGAGAATTTAGGTGCCACTCTGTCTTTGGGTCTCCACTGTACTGTGCCAGACCTATAAACGGACAATAGTGTTCATATTTATACACAGATGACGATACCATTTTAGAAAGTTCTCTTTTATAGTACAGATGTTTCTCCCAAAATGTTTGAAGACTCAGTAAGAGCATAGAGCTATAAAACACATGTGCATAGAAGCTCAGGTCTTTTAATCTTGGAAAAATGTAATGAGAAATGTTTGAGGTAATACTGAGATTTGACTTTTGATTGCAAAATTTGATATCAGACATTGTTGAGAACTCTCTAAAGCACACGAGATTACACGTGACATTTTTAAGGGAACATCTGAGGAGTCTCTATTTGATTTCCATTTAATCTAACTGCTGTCTAAGGGAAAGAATTTAATTGCCAAAGATTTTTCTTTCCTACGTTAGTTGCCTTTT
The DNA here is from genome assembly GCA_023566225.1 of Romanogobio albipinnatus. Classification (NCBI taxonomy): domain Eukaryota; kingdom Metazoa; phylum Chordata; class Actinopteri; order Cypriniformes; family Gobionidae; genus Romanogobio; species Romanogobio albipinnatus. The sequence goes on along the minus strand of CM042249.1, from coordinate 8,421,281 downwards.
TAGGGCCTTTTCCCTAATATAGGATACAGGATAAATTTCTCTTACCAATCTGGACACGATCTGGCCCGATGTCAAAGACACCCACCATGCGAGCAATGAAAGACCTTATGGTCTTGAAGTTTAGACGACCAATGCTCCAAGATCCATCCACAAGCAGGACGATATCGGCCTGGGCTGTGGTTTTGCACATTACATCTGTTTGACCAGAGAACAATTCAGTCAGTCAGTTAATTATCATACAATTAATAATAATAATAATAATAATAATAAAAACTAGTAATAAGCAGTCACAAAGACAAAAATGGATTGTGATTTGTGGGATGCAGATCGACGCGTAGGACACACAAAACATTCACACAGTCATGCAAAGCATGACAAAACAGTTTATTTGGCATTTTGAAAAGGTGATACATTTTACATATTATATTAAATAACATCTTTTAAACTATAAACTCTTTGTTCGCAAGAGATGACTTGGTCTGTGTTCCATTGTGTGGTCTCTCCGGATACCTGAATGAAGGGAAAAGAGGGAAGGTGCCGCCCATCTGGCCCTGCTCAAAGAGAACATGTTGCATAATTGTCTGATTTATAGATCATTCCCTCAAGCAACAAAAAAGAAGAAGAAAAAAAACATGGATAAATAACACTCAATTGATATAGCCAGCTAATATATTAAACTGCTGTGGTTATTATGAAATGTTTTATCTAGACACTTTCTTAGTATCAATAAACAAATTATCTAAGGCTTTAAAAGAGATTGATTACCAAAAACAGGTGTTCATTCTCAAATGTAATGTGGAATTCTCACTTTTAAATTACGACTCCTTGCACCCTAAACACTAAGGCCAGGAACATACTTTAAGCAAGTAAACAAACACACATGCAAATTATTAATCAATGCATTGCACACACACAATTATGGAAGCTTGTTTCCGCCACAGAAACAATTAAAAAGGCAATTGCAACTTTTATCTTTAAATCACGCAATTCTGACTTTATAACTCGCAATGGCGCTTTTATAACTCAATCCCGTCTTTGCATGGTAAACTAAAATATAAGAAAGTATTTTAACTTTGGAAAAAATAAACACTTTACCTTTAACAAGCTAATTATTACAAATAATAATATCATATCAGACATTCAAGTCCACTGGAAAACAATTACTCTCTGTAATGAAAGAAAAATATTAAAATGTATGAATGAAAGGATCTAGCGCAGTACAGACTTAAAGGGATAGTTCACCAAAAAATGAAAATTAGCCCATCATTTACTCACCCTCAAGTCATCCTAGGTATATATGACATTCTTCTTTCAGCCGAATAAAATCGGAGTTATATTACAAAAGTCCAGGCTAATCCAAGCAATAGAATTGGATTTATAGTTGCTCTGTTTTTGAAGTCCATAAAAAGTGCATCTGTCCGTCAAATAACGTGCTCCATGCGGCTCTGGGGTGTTAATAAAGGTCTTCTCAAGCGAATCGACACGTTTGTGTAAGAAAAATATCCATATTTAAAAATGTATCATGTAAACTTTCGGCCGACGATCCACGATGTTCATGTCTTTCTTTCTTCAGTCGAAAAGAAATTACGTATTTTTCTCCACATAATAGATTTCAAATCTCAAATGTTGAAGGTCCAAATCAATGCAGTTTCAAAGGAAGGGCTTCAGAGACGAGGAATAGGGTCTTATCTAGCGAAACCATCGGCCATTTAAAAAAAGAAATAATTAAAAATGAATATACTTTTTAACCAAAATTGCTCATCTTGCGTTGCGCTGCTCTGCGACACACCACGGATTACGTAATCACGTTGTAGGTCACACCAGACGTAGGCAGAAGTACCGCCCCTGTGTTTACAAAGCACACATGCAAAGACTAATTCAAAACAACGATATCGGACGATTTTGAAGTTGAAGATGGAGCGTTTTTTGGTAAAGGGCGTTTGTATTAGTCTTCACACGTTCGCTTGGGGTGGTGCTTCCGCTTATGTCTAGTGTGACCTTTCCAACGTGATTGCGAGCCGCAGAGCAGCAGAAGATGAGCAATTATTTTTAAATTGGTTAAAAAGTATATACATTTTTTTTTTAAATGACCGATGGTTTGCCTAGATATGACCCTATTCCTCGTCTGGGGTCGTGCAGAGCCTCTGAAGCCCTTCCTTTGAAACTGCATTGATTTGGACCTTCAACATTTTGGTTGCCATGGAAGTCTATGGTGTGGAGAAAAATCCTGGAATGTTTTCCTCAAAAAACTTAATTTCTTTTCGACTGAAGAAAGAAAGACGTGAACATCTTGGATAAGATGGGGGTGAGTAAAATATCAGGACATTTTCATTTTGAAGTGAACTAATCCTTTAACTATCAGATCAGCTGTTTCCTATAGGAGTCATGTGTGTTCCATTCAATGAACCGCTCAATGTGGCTCATTTACATACAGTGGGGCCACAATTATGGAAGCTTGTTTCCGCCACAGAATAAACAAAAAAATGATTTATCTCTCGCAAGACTTTAAGACTTTATATCTCGCAATTCTGTCTTTATAACTCACAATTGCGAGTTTATCTCACAATTCTGAGAAGAAAAAAAATTTGAATTGCCAGATATAAAGTCAGAATTGTGAGACACAATTGTCTTTTGAAATGTTTTACTCTGTGATGGAAACAAGCTTCCATACAAAATAGCTGGCAATATTGAAAATCTGCAATTCAATATCTAATTTAACAGTGGAAACAACCTGAAAGTGTAAATAAGAAATATTTAAGATTCTTCACTAGTTCACTAATGAAATAAGCACACTTGGGATATTGACCATGTTAACTTTGATATCCTTAAACCAGGGATAACAAGATCATCTTGAGTGCTGCTGTCATTAAAGCTAAAGCTCAGACCAAATACTAAGAAATTATGAAAGTCATGTTATTTTTTTATTGAACTAATAGGTCCCATTAGTTAATGTTAGTTATTTATTTTAACTAAAAATGCTATATATCTTTTTACAGTATGTATGTTAGTTATACAACTGTTCATTGTAAGTTCATGTTAGCTCAGTTACAAGTTTGATTTTAATAATGTATTAGTCCATTTTGAAAATTGACAAACTAAGAATAGTAATAAATGCTTTACTACAGGGGTGTCCAACCCTGGTCCTGGAGGGCTACCACTCTGCAGATTTTAGCTCCAACCTGAATCAAACACACCTGAACCAGCTAATCATGGTGTTCAGGGTGCTTGATAATTACAGATAGGTGTGTTGGAACAGGGTTGGAACTGAAATCTGCAGGACGGTAGCCCTCCAGGAGCAGGGTTGGACACCCCTGCTTTACTAGTATGTATTATTGTTAGCTCATAATGTAGTTAAAGCCACAATATATATATTTTTTTTTTTTTTTGCCGCTAGAGCAGTGGTTTTCAAACCTGTCCTGGAGGCACCCCAGCCCTGCACACTTTGTATGTCTCCCTTATCAGACACACCCAATTTAGTTCTTGCATTCTCAACTAACGAGCTGATGAGTTGAATCAGGTGTGATAAATGAGGGAGACACACAAAATGTACAAGGCTTGGGTGCCTCCAGGACAGGTTTGAAAACCACTGCATAAGAGGTCGCTTATTCAAAACAAAGGTGTAGCTTGATGACTCCTTGATCTCACAGAGCTTTAATTCTGCCCGCAGACGAGCACTTCCGCTTCTTCCACTCATGTGTGTGGGGGGAATCGCAGCACTGTTTTATCATATTACACACATTTGAGTGTGTTGACAGTTATGTTATAATGCTACTCTGTGCGTTCGCTCGGCGGCTACTATGAGTCACTTGTTCACACTGCAGTGAGCTAGATCGATATTATCCATGTAAATCAAGAAAACCAGATTTAAACAATAAGACTAACTGTGTCGAGCTCTATAACAATCATTAGTTTCTGTCGATAAATGTATCCAAACAGTTGCTCACCTGTCTGATAAAACACATCATATTTTAAAGTGTCTCTGGTGTTTCCATGGATTCTACAAAATCGGAAATCGAGGGTAACGTGGATATTATGTCATTGATAGACGATGCACGGTCCGTGTCCTGGTTAAAATTGCTTACTTCTCTGGATTGAAACATTCTTGGAAACATTTGGGATAATGTAAGTAAAACAAGTCAACAAAATATATAACAATGTTCTAGTGGTTTTTGGATATTTTAATCCAAAATTTTTACATATTGTGCCTTTAACTAATGGAACCTTAATGTAAAGTGTTAGCAATTCAACTTGTAAAATACAAGATAGAGGCATGTATACCATGTACCAATTTTTCCATCTAACTTTTTTTTTTTTTTCCTAGTGTCCGTCACATGCAAATGACTACACCTCATCCCTTGCCTGGGAATATATCCCTTTCCCTCTCCCGCTGGTATTGGTCGGCCGACCCTCACCATCCAATCTGTTTCCAATTAGGAGCGACATTCCAGACAGGGTCAGCAGACCATGAGCAAAGCTTTCATTCTGTATGTCATTTTTTTTCCTAACCAAGTTGTAAAGCAGTAGTAATTGTAAGCAGATAGATCTTTCTACCTCTTGCGATGGCAGAGACATGGCTAGCATGTGGTGCAGTCACCCTGTCTGCTCTTTCACAACACAATTAGCTGTGCTGAAAGGTATTTGCCATTACTCAAAGCACTAGACAGCTGCCTATTTTTCCAATTCCAAACTGACAAAGAGCTTTTAAAATTTTACGCTTTGTTATATATGGAGTCTTTATGATGAACTAAATGCATAGCAGACCAACAGATTTGTCCTATATTTCAGAACGAATGGTGTGTGCTAATTGTTTTGGAACTCAACTTACTTTGTGCATAATGACCTGAATGCTCTCCGGTAACATGAGATCTGATTGGTTAATTTGGAAGGGTTAAAGTACCAGGGGTCAGAAAGAGATCCAATCTCTTTTTTCTTATAAATCTTACCTGGAGTTTGAATAGTTGGAGGTGGAGGGGCGTCAGAGAGGGTGGTCTTCTCCTCTCCAGCCAATGGCATACTCTCTCCTCCATCAAACATACCAAACACACTCACTGTATACTTGGTGCCGGCCCTGAGATGATGAGAGCGACACCAATCAGTCAACAATCTCATCTATCAACCTTAAAAGATGATCAAGCACAATTTCACCCTTATATGAGTGCACAACAAGGCTTTCCTCTCTAGCCAGGTTTGTACTAAATTCTAATGTACCAAGACATTTATAGTGATTTTAAAAGACCAATTTCAGTGTGAACCTAATTGAGGATGAATACTATATACAGGCAAGCAGCTCTACGGAAAACAAAAGCGTCATTATTCAGCTGAAGTCAGTTCAATGTTGATTCAGTTCCGTTCAATAACAGTGCCGGTAACACTTTATTTCAATGGTCCTCCACTTTTAGACAATCTACTAACTATAAGTAACCTTGCAACTACATTTCAACAAGCAGGCATATGAGTATTAGACTGTCTGCTTAATATCTGACTGTCTGCTTAACTTTTTCCCCACCAGCTTTTTTAAAAAGTTGCCAGTCACTGCCAGCATTTTTGATCATTTTCACAAAATTTGGGCCCCTAGTATATTTTGTTGTATGAATATCTGAACGTGCAATATAACAAAATATACATTTTATTACCATTTTATTCTAGCTTCATGCATTTTTTATCAACATTTAAATATGGGTAAGTTTCATAAAAAAGCAACATTTTGAGCAAAAAGCTGAGAAAATCTTGTTTTTATCAAAGACTACATCCAGATTCAGAACGATGATCAAAACACAGATTAAGTAGATCAACACCACCAAAGCTTCACGGTCCTGTAGCTCATCCTGGGTCAACATTTCATTCAGTAACATTAGATAGTTTTAATTTATATGCTGTTTAATGTTGATTATCAAATTGTTTACATGTGCTATCGCTTGTCTCTGCTTCTTCTTCACCTGTGTTTTGATCTGTAGATTCTTTCAGAAGATGTGTCATAGCGCTCCCTACCGCATAACAGTGAAAACACAGAAAGCTGTACATTTCCATCAATGGCGAGGAAAGAGTTAATATCTGTCTGCTTAATATCTGCTAACACATTATTGTGATGCTCCCCAACTAACATTCTACTGAATAGGCATATAAGTAACTTTGCAGCTACATGTAAACTTATTCTACTAATACCTAACAGTCTACTAATACTCTAATGAGAGTTAGTTGACATGCTGTTGCATGTAGCTGCAAAGTTACTTATAGTTAGTAGAGTGTCTAAAGTGGACCATTGGAATAAAGTGTAACCCCAGTGCTAGTGTTGCACTGTTAGTGTCATTATCAAGCTTAATTCAGTTCAAATGTTGTTCTCATCTGAGAGTGCCGGTGCAGTTCAATAAAACTATATATGAATAGTCTTTGTTGTTCACCATTGTTTTCCTTATGGGAGGTGATCTAAATATTTGAGGCTTGAAATGGATGGAACATTGACAGGCCTGTGCTGGAATTCAATGGATGTTTTGCTTTCCAGGGGCCACTAATTCAAACTTTTTATGTAACTAACTTACAGTTATGTCCAGCCTCAAAGAACTTGTAAGACTAGTCAAAGCAGTTTATGCAATCAGCCCCATGCCATTCGCATGACTGAAAACTATGAACACTAAGACCATTAACATGCTTTCAGAATATATATAGTGTACATTTGATTTCACGTTGACTTTAAAGGTGTTTTATAGGGCATATCTTCAGACGTCTGTTAAGTGTTTTATGTGTCTGCTTTGGCGTCTCATACCTTAGCTCCTCCAGAACCACTGTGTTGTCATAGGGGCCTACTAGCAACTCTCCCAGGTCCACATCCTCTCCAATGGGATGGAAGGTGACCTTGTAACCCTTCACATCCCCGGGAGCATGATCCCAGGTCACCCTGAAACTGGTTTTAGTGGGCTCTGAAGTTTGCAGGTTTCTGGGAGCTTTATATAGAGACACTGCAGACATAATAAACAGTTGTCGAAAGCATATTCACAGTCAAATACATTTGGACCTTTAACCTAAACAAGTTGTCATATATCTTCTATTAACTTACAAGTGGTTCCTTCTCCTTGTCTTGCTCTTCCATCACCAAACTTGTAGACGGGAACCACAGTGATATCGTAAGTGGTCTGGGGTTGCAGGCGCCTCAAGACTATAGTGTCGGTGCCTCCCGGTGCTTTGGAGGCCAAGTGACGTGTATCACCCTGAGGTTTATACGTCACCCTATAATTGACAACATTGCCGGGTGCTGGTTTCCATGTCACACGCATGGTCTTCTCTGTTTCTTCTGACACGGTAAGAACTCTGGCAGCGGCTGACACTGTCGGGGGGATAAATGAAGGACAATGTTCATTAAATGTTGGACTGATTCAACCACAATTCCTAGGGGTCAGGAAAACCAAACCATCTGAATAATGAAAGTGCGTCTGCCAAGATAAGCTTGATCTAACACAGGCCGCTCCAAACTGGGTAAAACCAGACATGCCGAAACGGCTGTACGTCATGCATAACGCAGACGCTCTAGGACTGTCTGCAATGTTCTCTTTTTGCTATGACCGAGTGTTTTTACGCAGGAGGGAAAGGAATGAATTGTCCGCTTTAATCGACACAAGGAATACTTTCAAATGGGGAGTTTTATGGATGGAAAACAACACTTCCAAGTTTTCAAAGAATCCCTTTTCCAAAAGGACACTGTCTGTTAATGTTGGTCCTGAAGGAGGTAAGGAATAAAGTGATGGCAAAAAATAAAAATGCAGCCACCTGAGCCAGAAGACTCTTTTCGGCTCAACTGCTGGACTTTTTAGATGACAGATGATAAATAAATAGCCAGACAGCAAGATAATCCAATTACAAATTTACAGCACGCTTAACCAATTCTAAACTGGAGTGGGTTGCTCCATTGATTTCTAAGTATGGGGATGCAATAAGTGCTGTAGAGTGTGTTAAAATCCTGCATCCCTTGATAATAGAGAGCATGTGTAAATCATTAAATCAGCCACTACACACACTCCAACACCTCCGTACACTACACCATATGTGCGGAGGTATTTTAGAGGAAACAGTGGCAATGACGCAAACCTATGGCAATGACGCTCTGCCCACGCTTGATGTTGAGCTTATGAAAGGAGCTTTTCCACTTTTTCATTTACATTTACATTTATGCATTTGGCAGACGCTTTTTATCCAAAGCCAAATTTATCCAAAGCGACTTACAGGGACCTTATTACAGGGACAATCCCCCTGGAGCAACATGGAGTAAAGTGCCTTGCTCAAGGACACACTGGTGGTGACCGCTGAAATTGAACCAGCAACCTTCTGCATATCAGTTCCATGGTTTAACCCACTGGACCACTATCTCACATCGGAATGAACACTGAGACATTTCTGTATTAGAGTTTTTGCCTCCAGCAGAGACCATGCCGAGTTTTTTCAACAACAAAAAAAAGCCATTAACTCGCCTAGACATGAACAATAAGAAACAAACTTTCTAGGGTGTTGAGGGTGGTTGCCAGGGTTCTAAGGTATTCAAGCTGTATGTTTTTATATGATTGCTGAGTTCTAATGGCACAGTAACCTTTCATAGGCAAAAAAAGGTCTGTTGTGCATTGTCAATAGTCTAGCAATGCACGAAGCACTGCTCTCACAGAAGTTACTTTCAAAGTAAGCAGCTTTCTGTATCTTAGCACATAGAATTCATGTGACCAAAATTTTCACCCTAACATAAGTATTCCAATTAAAAATGACTGGATTTCGACAATCAACGATTCATGGTTAACCACCTTAAGTGGTTGCGTGGTCATTGCTACACTCTAAAAAATGCTGGGTTAAAAACAACCCAGGTTGGGTTGAAAATGGACTAACCCAGCGAATGGGTTGTTTTATCCCAGTGGTTGGGTTAAATGTTTGCTTAAAACAACCCAATTGCTGGGTTAAAACAACCCAATCGCTGGGTTAGTCCATTTTCAACCCAAATTGGGTTATTTTTAGCCCAACACTTTTTAGAGTGTAGGGTGTAGTGTTGTCACGATACTGGAATTTCCAACTTCGATACGATACCTTGAAAGAAATCGATATTCGATACCATTTTCAATACCATGGGGGAAAACTATCATAAATACCGGCATACAGATAATTTACATTTAAAAAAAAGACAAACAGACCTTAATAAAATAAGAACAAAATGCAAACGATAGCACAAATAAATACAATAGAATAAGCAGACAAATTAAATAAACATGGCTTTAGTTTTTTCAGGTGGGTCTAACAGTATTCAGATAAGAAATACTACAGAAATGAAAGTAACCAAATGTCAAATAATCATTATAGATGAATGCTTACGATTAAAATTACAAAAGTTATTCAGTCAAGTGCAGAGAGTGATTTTCTCTTTGTCTTTTGTTCGTTGATTAACATGACAGATAGCAGCATGTTTATTAGGCTGCTGTCACTTTAAGAGTTTATGCACGGATCTAATATACTGCTATACAACATGTGTTTTCTCTCAACTATTTACGTTCCAACACTGACTGCATTTACCTGAATACTCGGCAAGACAGGTCTTTTGAAATAATTTCTTAAGCACAATAAGACCAAAAATAAGTCCATTTGGCTTTATAAGTGCTCCACTTATATAGAATATGTAAGTGTTTTAGGTGTAAGCATGAAACATGCATGAATGAGTAAAATTATGTGCAATACAAGCACTATTCAACTGGAGCGAATGAGACGAGTGAGTGACAGGAGGCAGGTGTGTATCAATTCGAGAGCAAGAACGTGCAGCTGGTATCGATACATATCGAAATATCAATATTTTTGTCTGTATGATATTCTGGTCTCTAGATATGTCTTGGGTGTATGTCTGTGGGTTTTGTCATTCTTCAGGTGAAAAACATAAGTCTGGTTTATGTCTGAGGCAAGCGACTAAACTCATCTGAGTTACGCACATTATCAAGCACCACACATATCTTTATTTTACTTGTAGCAGAGTTTAAGTATAATCTGTGTGCAGACTGCAGACCCTTCGTTGACTGCTGGTGTTCCCATTCAAATTGGTAGGGCAGATATACTTCATCGAGGTTTATGTGCATGTCAGTGGAATATTCTGACATTATATACAGTATATCAAGTTTTTTTTCCTCTCTGGGGTAGGTTACCTCAGGACGAGAGGCCCACCCCAGACACACAGAGCGAGGTAAAGCGTGCCCGGTCATATGCTGAAGTCATTATGCAGGCGGGAATGGACTTACCATCTGTGGTCTCCTCTCCATGCAGTGGCTGCCCCTCATCACGGCTGTAGGCAGCATAGACAGAAACCTTGTAGCGGGTCTCCGGTGTAAGACCATCCAGAACAGTGGTGGTTATGTCCCCGGGGACAGTTTTCTCGCCAGCTTCCTCTGAAAAGAGTGACTTCCAGGTGACCCGATATAGACGGACGTTGCCAGGGGCGGCAGTCCAGGATGCTACAAAACTGTTTTCAGTGACATCTGAAGTAACCAGATTTGAAGGTGAACCAAGTTCTGAATGATTGAGAAAAAAGACAAAAAAAGACTTAAAAACGGATCATATTACAAGCAAAATCCCACAAGGTCTGGTTACAAAGAAGCAACAATCACTTCCCTGCTAAAAAAAAAACACCTTAAACCAGGCTACATTGGTTAACTGGTCAACCAGCCTGGCCAAGCTGGTTAGGCTGATGTGTTTTGACGAGTTTCTAACACCTAGACAGGCTAAGAGACCAACTTGCCAATAACCTAATCCAGTTAACACCAGTTTGGCCAAGCATAGAGACTGAACAGACCAGCTTTGACCAGCAAAATACTGTAGGCGGGTTTAACCAGGTTACTTTGGTTAACTGGTCATCCAGCCAGGCCAAGCTGTTTAGGCATGTAGGTTTTAATGGTTTTAAAGAGGTTTCTGATACCTAGTCATGATGGTAGACCAACTTAAAAACCAAACATAAATCAGTTAAAGGGGTCATGAACTGAGAAATCAAAATTTCCTTGAGCTTTTGACATATAAGAAGTCATCATAATATAAGAATACCCTATAAGTTTGTAAGGTTTTATTGTAACCAAGTCCAGAAAAAGACTCATTGTGGAATGTGTCTATCTACGATAGGTGAAAGACCACCTCTGCAGAAGAAGATCAATGCCTTCTTCATCATTGCAACTTTGGCCCCGCCCAGTGGTGTGTTAGTGAGATGACGAGGAGAGAAGAGCGATACAGGATCACTGCACTAAAAATAACATTGCTTTCCAAAGGATCCTAATGCTAGGAATGTGGTTATTTATTTTCAACAATGTGAATGTCTCAGTTGAGCATTATTTATTTGTATTCGGTACATTTCACTGTGGATTATTTGGTAAATCAGTCACAACTTTGGTGCAGGCTTGGCAAACAGACTTTTAAATTCAAGCAGGCTCAGATAACTCCACTGCTTAAGAAACCCACATTAAACTCTTCACTCATAGATAACTACAGACCTGTCTCTCTGCTACCATTCATAGCGAAAACACTTGAACGAGTGGTTTTCAATCAGGTTTCATCCTTCCTCTCACAGAATAATCAGTTGGACATCAACCAATCAGGTTTCAAAAGCAGCCACTCCACAGAGACTGCATTACTGTCGGTCACTGAAGCCCTGCGGATAGCTAAAGCTGACTCCAAATCATCAATCCTTGTCCTCCTAGATCTATCTGCTGCCTTTGACACGGTCAATCATCAGATTCTTCTGTCCACCCTTTCATCACTGGGCATCACAGGGATTCCACTCCACTGGTTTGAGTCCTATATCACAGGTAGGTCTTTCAAGGTTGCCTGGAGAGGGGAGGTATCCAAAGCACATCAGCTGACGACAGGGGTTCCTCAGGGTTCAGTGCTTGGACCTCTCCTCTTCTCCATTTACACTACATCATTAGGACCCATCATATAGGCACATGGCCTCTCTTACCACTGCTATGCGGATGATACTCAGCTCTACCTTATATTCCAACCAGACGACCCCACAGTAGCTGCACAAATCCAACTGTCTGGCGGAAATCTTGGCATGGATGAAAAAACATCACCTGCAGCTCAACCTGGCAAAGACTGAACTGCTCGTCTTCCCGGCCAATCCCACTATACAACATGACGTCACCATCCAGCTAGGTTCTTCTCGGATCACCCCTTCAGGGTCGGTCAGAAACCTTGGCGTAATCTTTGATGACCAGTTGTCCTTCAAAGACCACATTTCAAAGACAGCTCGCTCATGCAGGTTTGCGCTCCACAACATCAGGAAGATCAGACCTCTTCTAACAGAGCATGCAACACAACTTCTCGTCCAGGTCCTGGTAATTTCTAGGCTTGACTACTGCAATGCGCTTCTGGCTGCTCGCATCTAGTTCAAGGCGCTTTGACTTGCTCCTACAAGTCTACACCCCCACCAGAAGCCTTCGCTCAGCTAAGGAGCAACGGCTTGTGGTACCATCACAGAGAGGCAGAAAATCCCTCTCCAGAACATTCACATTCACCGTTCAGTGCTGGTGGAACGATCTTCCCACCTCCATCCGAATTGCAGAATCACTGACAGCATTCAAACGACAGCTGTAAAACTCACCTCTTCCGTGAGCACTTAACCTTATCATAAAAAAAAAACTTTTCTTTTTCCTTATTTTCCTTCTATTTTCCTCTACTTCTTCCCTGCCCTAGCGTGTGATGCTCTGTGCGATGTCCCAAATGTAGTACTTCAGGCACTTTCTGTGTTTTGCTGCCTCCTCATGATGGATCGCTTCCTGTACTCCTCAGTTGTAAGTCGCTTTGGATAAAAGCATCTGCTAAATGCATAAATGTAAATGTACGATATGGACTCAACAGTAATGCCACAACATGCAAGTTACTGTGTTAATTCTAATGCCTGATCTGTGACCAGTGATATAATAAATCATACAGTCAGATGTTCATCTATGTGTCAGTAAATTAAACCAGTAACTAAATGGAAAACATCATATTGTTTCTCTTAGTAGGGTGAAAATAATCTGTTATTTAAACTGTGTTCAAGCGATAAAAGAACGCTCACTTTACAATCACTGGAGCGGTCAATAAAACAGCGAGTTTATCAGTGACTGAGTTCTGGACTTGCGCCAAAACTCCCGTTAGAATCAGCAAATCTCTTATTTACGTTGTGTTTGCACTGTTAGTTATGATGAAAGCATTCGTGAGTGTGCAGAAATCAAATTGCAATGACGAAATCGCTGCATTCATATCTGTGATCGGCTACAATGCTCATCACTGCAACCTTTCATGCCACAATCTAAATATAATGATATAGATCTAATTATAATGCTATAATCAACACATTTCACAATTAGTTAACCTTGAGAGCTGTTTGCTATGTCATATGCAAAGATGTTAGCCATTTACATCAGTGGGCGTTTACACTGAAGTCTCGCAGCAGCCAATCACAGCAGCGGCATTTACACTGAAGTCTCACAGCAGTAGGCGTTTACACTGAAGTCTCACAGCAGCCAATCACAGCATTGAGCGTTTACACTGAAGTCTCAATCACCCAAAGCAGCCAATCACCGCAGTGGGTGTTTACATGTCTCAAATCAGTTTACAAGTCTCAAATCAGAGGCTAAAATCAGGAAAAAAAATGCCTTTATTTCTAAATTTTGACAATTTGTGATCATTCTAAAATCATACTAAATCATAATAAAATTTAAAGTGCACCCCAGGAAACATTATAAAACAAAAACACTGCAGTGACCCCTTTAACACCAGGCTTAGAGAGTGATTGGACCAAGTAAGACCAGCACAATACTGTAGGTGTGTTTAAGCTGGGGTCATATGAATCGTTTTGGATTCAAATTGGAATAATACATATACATTTATACATATACATTTTTTTTAAACTTTTGGAGGTTGACAGCCCTGGTCTCTGTCTACATTTGCTGAGGGACATCAGCAGCTTGGACATTCTACTACGCTTCTCCTTTAGTTCACAGAGGTAAGAAAGTCATATGGGTTTGGATCGACATAAATCTGAATAAATTACAGGATTTTCATTATTGAGTGCACTATTCCTTTAAGCATTTATCTGAGCATTTATCTAATTCTCCACTAGTCTGTCTAAGATGTCGGTAGCTCTCAATTGCTTTGATTTGCTCTGTCAGTAACGCATACCATGGAAAACAAGTCTGCAAAAATAATCTCTTCCCTGCTGCCACACATCTGTCACCGCATCTACTTTCCATTGAACACGAAACCCGATCCATTAAACACAGACTGCTAAAACTGCAGATGTAGCTTTCTTTTTTATCTGCACCATACCACCTACCTATCTTCTCACTCTCTCTCTGTCTTTCTCTCAGTTGTGTATGCTGAGTGGGCCGAAGCAGAAGAGAGAAGAGGAGAGGGACCAGAAATTATATGAAAATGTGGGAGTGCTGACATTGAAGTCAACTAGAATAAACCACCAGTAACGCCTCGCCCACAGGCCCGCCGCGACAAGGCAAGCAAACCAAGCAATTACTTGGGGCCCCGAGCTGGCCTGGAGCCCCAAGACAACGACAGGTTAAGAATAAAACGCAACGACAAACTGTGTGAGGGCCCCTTTGATAGTCAATGCAGTAAAGTGCAATGACACTGTTATCGGGATCCCCTTACATTTTTCAACTAAATATCCAAATAAATCTAATTATTAAACTAAATTAACCATGTAAACTAAATTACTGATCTAAAGCCCACACTGTCACTGTATTATAATTTAAATGAACCGTTTTCTCCGGAATGGCTAGACGGCTGAATAAAATTCTGTTGCATTATTTTCCTGTTTAACACTGTGAAGCTGCTTTGAAACAATCTGCATTGTTAAAAGCGCTATATAAATAAGGTTGACATGACTTGACTTGACTCAAGGGGCATGCTAATATAGCATGCTATATTAACTATTATTATAAACATTATTTAACCAGAAAGCAGAGGAACATGATTTTTTCATAGCTTATCTTAATGTGCTAGTGTCGGGATATACAGTATATAGTGACAGTTTATAGCCTGACGTCGTCATACTCAATTCTAGTCAGAATTTGAGTCTGATACTGCGCCGTTGGGCTGTGATTATGGAGCGTGTTTAAACCGAACCAGGAAAGACCTCAATTGGATAGACCTACAACCAATCAGAGCAACGGAGCGCCGCATAACGTTAGTTGTCAAATGTCAACAGAACTCAACTGCACTGTGTTGCCAAGTCCGCGGGTTGAAGCGACCCCAATTATGTGATATACAGACCCAGGAATGCAAAATTTAGCAGCCAGTCCAGCCAAAATAACACATATTTTACCCCCCAAATGCCATTTTTCCCGGAGAACCCCCCACCCGGAAAGCTATTGGGCTTGTTTTTAGCTAGTTTTGAGTAGCAATTGGGCGGGTTTTGCTGTAAAAACTTGGCAACCCTGTCTGCACGCAAGCTGGAATAATTCACATTAGAAGAAGAAGATGAGTGTAAACGATCTTTGCCGGTGTTGTAAAAAAGAATTTAAGGATACATAGAGTACTTACCAACACGATCATCATTTCTGAGAGAAATAGTGCAGGTGAATGCATATACGAACAAGTTCTCCGTTTAGGATTAGAACAAATTCAACCCAAGCGCCTTTGATGACGTGGATGATTACGTCACTGTTTATCATCTGTCCATCATCGTATAAAGCCCGCCCTGACAATTTCATTGGTCCGAACAGTTTCTGTTCGGGCATAATTACTTCTCTATGGATCAAATCCAGACCGAACTGCCCGTGCAAAATTCTTTGTGGGCGGGGCTAAATTCGTCTGGCATCCAGGCTAGACAGTTTATGCAAATATGACATTATTTTTATAAGTTACCAATGAATCTTGAACAGTAACTTTATTCTGCGTGGCATTTTTTACTCTGTTACATTTTGAAGTACAGTATCAGGACAACCCACATGTTTTACTGGTACTGTTTATTAACTATTTAACAAGGTATTATAGTCATCTGTTGCAACTTTATAATAACCATCCAGATAATGTTTATAGACAGTTTACAAACCAACTAGTAACCCTTAACAAAGTGTTAGGAATATCTGGTCCGTCTATCTATGTAATGTTTATAGATGTTTTAAAAATGGTTTCTTAAAGGTTTACAAACATTTTTTAATCATTACCCGATACCTAATATATTATGATAGATATAATGTGTGTTACAATAAACTGTTAATTTACAGCACTACTAATAATTAGTAAACATTTAATTGTAATTTCATTGTTTGTTAACAGTAAAAAGACTGTTTGCTAACAGCTAAATGACAATTAACTAAAGATTAATTATTTTGGTATTGGGGGGGCCTCCATGTCCATTTTGCTTGGGGCCCCCAAATTCCTTCAAACGGCCCTGCTCGCCCATCCTCATGTTCTCCAGACCTCAGCATAGTCACCTGTCTCAAACCCATTGAGCTCTGCTCGTCTAAAACATGCCAAACGGACCATTTGTCAGTCTAATTCAACAGCCCAAGTTAAAGTGCAGTTACCAGGTTCTGCGTCATAGCTTAAACATGGACTAGATAATATCATAGACCTGGGAGGATAGGGATTGACAATGACAAGATAAGTGCTTAGGAAAATTACTGTCCCAATTTCTTTCCGGAGAGTGCTCCAATGTCTAATTCCTCAAGAACATCTGTACAGGGTTTTTTACTTAGGAATATATTAGACAGTTGGCGGTTGGACATTTGTTGGGAGGGACAATAAGAATTATATTTACATTACATTTTCCAATTAATATGTGAGTGGTGGGTTGGGGTGGTGCACATTGCTAAGGTGTTGAGTGGCTCAGTCCTTACCCACCAGGTGCAAAAGTCTGGCTATTTATTAAAGCAGCAGCACACCTCTCCTCAACAAGCCTCGCATTATGAGGTACCATTAATGTTCGTAGCACAAACTCTGTGGGGGCTTTACAGACATAAGTTGAATAGTTAGGGTTAAGAGTTTGTTCAAATCACTAAGCCAATAGTGATGCGTGCCCCATTAACTCATTCAAGATGAACCAGACAGACAAGTCAGAACTCCATGCCAGGTTGCCTGGATCTAATGTGGTTCTACAGCCAGCAATGAGGTCTGATTTTACTGAAAGAGCGCAGAGGAGAGGAGATCATATGTTAATGTCTTCTGCGGGCTGCTTTTGATAATTAAAATGCAGACAAACTGCCAATGCCAGGCACTACAGTGCACATCTACTCAGAAAACACACGCTATTAATGAATATTCACTTGTGTTTTTGCGTTGAGAGAGAAAACACAGCCACTTAACGGAGATGCAATAACGCAATACTGTGCATGAGTTTATTAACGCTGTCCTGATATTGTTATGTGTTGAGGCTAGATTAAAACCAGACCATTTTGGACCTCCACATATGCTATTTTTCCGTCTTTGATCCTTGTTTTAGTGCTCCAGCCAAGCACAATGTTGATGTTAACTGGGAACAGGAGTTCTAGCACAAATGTGACTGTCATTCTGAATTATTTCACTTTGGAAAAGTTTGGAGTACCTGGAAGCAAGACAAATTCTCTACTGCTATGTCCTTCAGCCCAACACATTCTCTTGACAGTAGGGCTGACCGCTCCATGCATATTAAGTAATTCTTTTGGCCTTTTGCCTTCACTTCGAAAGAAAAGTGCAAGGGTAGACAGGCATTGGGGAACAGGGTCGGGAAAGGACCTCAAGCCATGGCTAGAACTTTCCAACTTGCCTACAAGGCTATAATAATAATAATAATTTGTTACATTTATATAGCGCTTTTCTGGCTACTCAAATCGCTTTACATATAGAAGGGGGGAATCTCCTCAACCACCACCAATGTGCAGCCTCCACCTGGATGATGCGACGGCAGCCATATTGAGCCAGAACGCCCACCACACAGCAGCTTATGGTGGAGAGGAGACGTAGTGATGAAGCCAAGCAGTATATAGGGATGATTAGGAGGCCATGATGGACAGAGGCCAATGGGCAAATTTGGCCAGGATGCCGGGGTTACACCCCTACTCTTTTTCCGAAAGACATCCTGAGATTTTTAATGACCACAGAGAGTCAGGACCTCGGTTTATTGTGTCACATCCGAAGGACGGTGCTTGTTACAGTATAGTGTCATACACTTGGGCACTAAGAACCACACAGACCACAGGGTGAGCACCCACTACTGGCCTCACTAACACCTCTTCCAGCAGAAACCTAGTTTTGGGCTACAGGGTGATTTGGCTTCTGGCAATGGCTATGAGTTTGACTGACCACTTTATGCATATTAAAGACATGTTCATCCTCATTCAAACTATACGGGTCATCATTTACATGCAATCTGCCAGATTTACTACATGGCACAAGCTGATTGGTCTCTGATGATTCTTCAGCTAATGAGATTGCTTGCTCAGCATTTAAATAGTCTGGTTCAGAGTTCGCTGTAAGTTGGTTCCTCTAAAACCCTCCACTTCACCTGTCTAGATCTTGCATGCTCACACCAGAGTGTCCATGTATTTATTGGCAATATCAAGTAGGGTTGGGAATCGAAAATTGATTCCAATTCTGGAATCGGACACTTAAGCTCAGAAATCAGACTCAAACAAAAATTTTGATTCTTATAATCAATTCCTTTGTGTGAATTTATGTAATATGACTTTAAACCATTTAAGAGCAAGAAGACCCAAGCGCTGTTTTCTGCGCTGCACACGCATCCAAAGCGCACACACAGAAAATGTGATTTTAAACCATTCAAGCGCAAGAAGACTCCCGCGCTGTTTTCGCTGCTGCACACACATCCAAAACAAGCGCACAGAAAGCCACCTCTCATACTTTATAGTGCGCAATACTGAACTGAGATCTCTTCCGCATCTTTTTGCACTTAGACGGACAAATACACACAAAAATGTGTACACACAAAGAAAATTCACTCGTTCTTGACTGAATAACTTTTATAACTATATTTGTAAAGTATATTTTATTTATAAAGTGCACTGTTATTTCACATTTTATTAGTTTCTGTACCTCATTACCTGAAAATCTAAAAACACTGTTTATTTCAATCGCACTCTGTTCAGTTGTATTTATTTGTGCTATTGCTAATTTGTTAATTTTTTTAATTACTGAGAGTTTACTTGTCTTTAATAATGCTTGAAATCTATATTAGTTAGGCTAGTTGTTTTTGTAATGTTTTTTTAAACCACAGGCAAAGTGCCTTGTGTAAGTGTTCTTTAGCCTGTTGATTTTTGTTCATGTTATTTGCTATACTTAGAATAAATGTGAATTATGTGGGTTTTTTACCTTATTGGCATCAAAATTAGGAATCGATAAGAGTTGGAATCGATAACCAGAATCTAAATCAAACAATATTCAACCCTACTATCAAGTCCATTATATCTAGTCCGCCAAGACCAAATACATTTAACAATATCCGTTAACATGCTACAACTATTCCAAGAGTCTATTTGTCATGACTGAAATGTGTAGCCTGGATGCCAGCTGAACTTAACCCCGCCCACAACATTTGAGGTCGAAAAGTTCTGTCTGGACTTCGGTCCGTTGTGGAGCAACTATGCTCGAACCAGAGCTGTCCGGACCAATCAAATTGTCAGGGCGGGCTTTATACGATGATGGACAGATGATCAACAGTAACGTAAGCATCCACGTCACCAAAGAGCGCTTGGGTTTAATTCGTTCTAATCCTAAACGGAGAACTTGTTGGTATATGCGTTCACCTTTACTATTTCTTTCAAAAATGATGATTGTGTTGGTAGTACTCTGTGTATCCTTAAATCATTTTTACAACACCGGCAAAGACCATTTACACTCTTACAATCTTCTTCTTCTACTTCCTCCAGCGTGCGTGCAGTTGAGTTCTGTTGACAACTATGCGTCGCTCCGTTGCTCTAATTGGTTGTAGGTCTATCCAATTGAGTGCAGAGGAATTTTCTTTCCTGGTTCGGTTGAAACGCCCCATAATCACAGCCCAATGGAGCAGGAGCAGACTCATATTCTGACTAGAATCTGAATATGACGACGGCAGGCTATGAAATGTGGCTTACACGGCTGCATTTGAACTTCAGACACATGCTTTTTGCCCACAGAATGCATTTGCAGTATCAACCAGCAGGGCCTAAATCGAACCAGTCAAACCTTGAGCGCCTGGTCATGGTTGCCAATTTTAACTAAACAGACTAATAACTACATCATGAACAATTTAGAAGCATTTTCCAATGATTTCCTCTTTGTAGCTATTTCATATAGACTTTATCCAATTTCAGACCCTGGATCTAATTTCCGGATCGTCTCACCCGTGTCCACATTCAGAAAAGCTAACACTGCCACTGACTGAGTGGAATAAAGTATGACACATCTGAGAAATCAATCTTTAAAAGGTAATGAACAGATTGGGTGGTCACAAGCTAAGAATTAAGTATTGAACATCTTGAACGTGCTTTTGAACAACTGCCATTCAAAGCTGACGAAAACAATCTAGCATGTCTTACACTTGGACATTACAGAAGTTAATTTCCAATAGCACACTGATTAAGCTTTGCGAAATTTGCCTGGGATCCATCTGAACAGTGCCTGATGAGTAAATGAGCTCTGTCCTCTCTCTTCTCGCAGAATTCAGCTCATTTTCAGTAAAACAGGGCAGCGCTCTTGGCTCAGAGACATAATCTGGTGCTGGCAAAGATCTCACAGCCCAAGCCCAGTTTCCACAAAAACTATCATGAGACAAAACTCAAGCTGACTGCAACCACATTCACCAGATGTTAAAACACATAGACACTCTGAGACCCCTGGAGCAAACTGGCTGATTTAGAAAAACAAGTTTACATTTTTTGCATTCAGAATATATGCAAATCAACTATTATAATGACATTTTTAACAGTAGGCTGAACATGAAATGCAATGTGATTCTCACACCCTCAGAATGAACTGATCAGTCCCTAAAGCCCTTATTTAAGGTCACTTTCTAATTGCCCTGACTGGGCTTGGCCATTTTCTGGAGGCTGAGGGCAACTAAAACAAAGAAAGCTGTGTTATCCTCCAGGATATGGAGAATAACGAAGCTCAGTTTGGAAATGCCTTGTCATCGGCCAGAAATTAGTCAAATGTTTCCTTCGCCTCTGTGTTGAAAGGCTGCTCCAGTCAGCTTTCATAATGACAAGCCTCTGAAATATGTGCTTTTGTATAATGTGCAATAGACAATCATTAGCGGTTCCGGTTAGATCTTGTAATCTGTATTTTTAATATGACGCTGCTTGTAATCCCCATCCCAAAAAAAGAGGTGCAGCAAATACTGGGCATTTAAAGGTTTAGTTCACCCAAAAATGAAAATTAGCCCATGATGTTTTTGAAGTCCATAAAAGTGCATCTGTCCGTCATAAAAGAAATCCACAGGGTTAATAAAGGCCTTCTGAAGCGAATCGATGCGTTTGTGTGAGAAAAATATCCATATTTTAAACTTTATTAAGCAAAATAACTAGCTTTTGGCATACAGCGAAAGAATAACTACTGAATATGGATAGAGCAAAACCTCTGCGCATGTGTCAGTTCAGTTGTTATTATTTCGCTGTCTACTTAATAACGTTTTAAATATGGATATTTTTCTCACACAAACTCCTTGATCTTGACAGATGCACTATTATCGACTTCAAAAACAGACACAAACTACCATTCACTGCCTTTATAAAGCCTGGAAGAGGCAGGACATTTTTTTATATAACTCCAATTGTATTCGTCTGAAAGAAGAATGTCATATACACCTACAATGACTTGAGGGTGAGGAAAACAATTTTTGGTTGAACTAACCCTTTAAGGCAGATACGTTTAGGCTAAAAACCTTGAATTAAATTGTTTGGCAGTGACTCAAATTAAGCAAGCCCACAAGTTAGTAGTACAGTAACTCACAGTGACATGCTTTTTATCAAGAGAATATTGAGAGAGACATGGACTTTACTTTTTACGAAGGCAAAAAAACAACAAGCATTTTTATGTGGAACCAATTGGCTCTTAGTGACCACTCATGTAAGCCGGACTGTAACAGGACACTGTCATTTGTTAAGAGATAACTAGCAATCACTAAAAAAATCCTCATCATCATCAAAACAGTATGTAATATATATGTAATATCTATATATATAGTGACATGATGTGGTTTTAAATGAGTAACATTGATTTAAGTTTAAAACCACAAATTCTGATTGCTAGATCAGGGTTAGACACTAGAAAAGATTTCTTTAAAAAAACTAATATCTCTTGAGGTTTTGTTTCCATTCGCTATTCATGCAATGCCAAGCATGAGTGAGGACATTTTTACAAGCTCAGCTAATTCATCTGCTGCCCACACACCAAATGTATAAAGCCACAGCGTGGGGGAATCCACAGAGTGAGATCTGTCATTAGATGACACAATCTAAAAGGTCATTTTGGTTCCCAAAATTACGGAGTGCACTTCAAACTGACAGACTTTTAAGTACATCTGTCCTCTGTTAAGAGTGTGATTTGGAAGCGTGCAAAGAAATGATTAGGGAAGCAGAAGGCAGTGTCTAAAACAAACCATTAAAATGTACAGTTTTAACGTTTTGCTGTAAAGTTCTATATCTACCGATATTTGGGAATTATCATATTTTTAGATTGTCAGCATTTGACAAAATCTTCTGACAGCCTTTGTCAATTGATAATGCACATTTTTGGTTTTCACAAATTGATTTCAGCTCTATAATTTCTTCAAATTCAATTTCTCATTTGATATCACTACACTTTATTTGCATCATATATATTGGCATACTCATAGTAGACAACCTGCCTTCAAAAGCAATGTCAGTCAACCATTGGTGCCATCTGGGTTCTTGAACCATGCATAACACATCATTTTTTTAGTTTCATATAAACAGTGTACATCAGACATTTGAATTGCAATTTGTAATCAGGGCTTGACATTAACTTTTTTTCCCCACCAGCCACTGTGGCTAGTGATTTTGTGGCTAGAGAAGTTACTAGCCACTCAGCATTTTCACTGACCACAATTTTGATATCGATACCATTGGGGAAAAACTGCCATATAGATATTTTTAATAGTATCTCATAATTTGTCAGCAGGAATCTTAGGCTGCGGTCACTTTAAGACCTGATACACGGATCCATTACACTGATGCACATGCGTTTTCTTTCTCAATTGTTAACATTCACTTAAAACATAACTGACTGTGTTGATGTGAATACTCGCCAAGACTGGCATTTTGACATTGTTTTGTGTGTGTTTGACTGTGTAAGCCAGGAGTTTTCATACTGGGGTCCGGGGACCCCAAGGGGTCCTCCAGAAGGCTCTAAGGGATCCCCAGAGAATTTCAGAGAATAAAAAGACAAAGCAAAAATGGATAAAGTCTACCAAATATTCATTCTGTTTCATTTCTAAATGTTTCTCTCCTTTCTTGCTGTATACATTCCAGAACTGTATATGTATGCTTTGTATCTTTAGTGAGTATTTCTGACTATAGTCCCCTTTATCTCGCTCACTGGGGTTGTAAAGCAGTTTTCTTAACGCAGTATGTGAGCTGCTTACATACATTTATTGTTAAGTTGCTTATACAAATACATTTTAACTTCAGGTTTATACATCCAACATTAATATCCAGTTTAAGTTGGGAAACAATATGTTATATTCATAATGTCACACTTACAATTTATTTAACAGTTTAAATGTTTTTTTGCACATAAAAATAGATGGATTTTAGGAAGGGGGTCCCTCATAAAGGTTCATCATATTTGGGGGTCCTTGGCATCATAAAGTTTGAAAACCCCTGGTGTAAGCGCATTAAGCAGCGAAAAAAAACTAAATTGAGTCCTTATGTAACGGAGGCCAGCTAGTAGTTGCTGTGCGAGTAAACCTCACTCCTCTAATCTCAAGAGACGCTCTAGCGACTGACGCTAGAGGTTGCAGCCTTTAGCCTCCTTGTTAGAGCGTCCGGCTCTCATGCCGGCGGACCCGGGTTCGAGTCCCGCTTGGAGCGGGGCGGTTCGAACAGGAGGGGTTACACTTAGAGGTGAGCGTACTTTGGTTGTTAGCACAAAATCTGTGGGAATGAGTAAATTTATGTGCAATACACGCAATCCCACGCCGAAATTCAAGCCCCGTAACTCGGCCTGTCACAATAATATTGATATATCGCACAATATATGCACATGACCTTAATAATTTTTTGTGATGCAATATATCGCCTATTATGTCACCAACATTTTACTCGATTGTGCTGTCATCTTGTATGTTTTCCATGACGGAGGCGAAAGTGGTTCTCGGGCAGTTCCTTCATACACAGAGCGGTTATTGACAGGTGAAAAAAAGGCACAATTTGAGGCGTTATACTGTTTTCCTGACAACTACTGACAGTTTAGAAGAATAAGCCCAAATGGACTCGATTTCAAAGCGCGCAATCCCCTGTTCCGGTGCACATATAAATGTCAGCGCAGAATGATGAGTGTTAAAGCCGTTTCACAAGGGAAAATGTTTCTTTACTATTGATTCAATTTTTTATTTTATTTTTTTATATTTTTTTGATTATATTTTATTTAGGATAATATATATTTTTACCCTTAATTTCCATGATCTAAAGAATTAAAAGGTTGTCATTTGAAAGTATGTAGGTCTACTTGCATTATTATGCTGTTGTTATATTAGGATTATATATTCAGTGGCATAAAATAGTCTTAAAATTCGTTTATCGCAATTATTTCTGGGACGATATATCGCAAAAAGTAATTATCGTGACAGGCCTACCTGTAATACCAACAATATTCAACCGGAGAAAATGAACGCTGGTATCGTGTGTCTAATCTGCCGAAAATACGTTTTGGAAGAGTTTCAAATATTTCAGTATCGTTATGTATCGAAAAATCTATATTTCTAACAACATTACATTGCACTTAGTGTATTATTTCAGATGCTTTTTATAAAAGACTACAATTGAAAAATGTATATATTATATATCAAATTCAACCCACCAAAGTGGTTAGTAGGGGTGGCTGCGTTACACGCCACTTCTGAAATATACACGCCTTTGGCAGGTTGGCGGGTGTTAATGTCAAGCCCTGTTTGTAATACGAAATACTCTCTTACCTTCCAAAGTTGTGCCTGTTCCCATAAGTGGAGCTCCGAGGCCAGAGGTATAGCGGGCACTAACAAACAGCTCATACTCGGTGTCTGGCTGAAGATTCTTCAGCAAAGCAGTTGTTGTGTCTCCTTTAACAAATATTTCTTTCCTTTCCCCACCATCAGGTTTGTAGGCCACATTATATTGAAGCACCTTGCCTGGAGCAGCCTGCCATGAAACCCTCATGCTGGACACGGTCTCGTTGAAGACCCCCAAGTCACGTGGAGAGCCCCGAACTGTGAGAGAATAACAAATATAAGATTAATTGACTCCTTTTGGAATCAGGAGTGAAAGCAACAGATCCTCCAACAATGCTGACCTTCTTTGGTAGTGCCCTCAGTGTCCATGGAGGGACCCATTCCACTTGCATATTCAGGGTACACTGTTACACGGTAGGTGGTGACGGGGAGCAGTTTTTGCAGCACAGTGGTGACTTGACTCCCATCGGTTTCTGCTTCCAGTTTATCTCCTCCACTCACAGGCTCATAGAACAGTCTGTACTTCAGCACTGCTCCTGGAGCAGCTTTCCACGACACCCGGAAGCTGTCCACGGCCTCCTCGCTCACCATGAGGTTACGGACAGGGCCTATCTCTGAATTACGAGAACAGTGCGTGTTATCAGTCAAACGCAAAAAAAAGTTGTATATGTCAGAGAAAAACTAATTTGACTATGAGCAAATACCTTCTAAAGTCGTCTCCTCGCCTATCAAAGGAAAGCTGTCTCCTTTATCATACTGGGAAATTACATTAACCTCATAGGTGGTCAGAGGTGTGAGATTGGGCAAAACTGTAGAGTAGGAGTCATGAGGAACCACCAAAGAGATGTAGTGTCCAGTTATGTCAGCGGCTGGCTTGAATCGCACCAGAAAAGACAGGACATCCTCTCCATCAGTAATCCATGAGGTCCTGAAGCTCCTGGAGGTCACCTCAGAGAAGCTTAGCGACTTTGGTGGAAGCAAACCTGTGGGAAACACACCACCATTAGTTAAAGGCAAAACATTTTAATGTTTTGCTTTGAGTTTGGTCTTGCTTGCTTATTTGCTCTAGGAGGACCTTTAAAAGCATTGCAGTTATACATTCTAACTGTACATGAAATGACACATAATAAAACTGAAACAAAAATGTGTGGTGAGTGACAACAATTAGGGGCCAAGCACCGAATGTGCTAAAGCCCCTATTGGAATTGTAAGTTTACTTTATTATATTATATTTGCCAATGGGAGTCTATGGCAGCACTATGAACCATGCGTAGGAAAATTATGAAAATTGGCACAATTGTAGTGATGGTAATGAATAGTAATCTGTCCAAATTTGGGGTCTTTAGGACTATCTCTATCTAGTCTGACTATCTCACTAGTTCAAAAATTCTAACTATACTTCATAAAAGCAATAGAAAATAAAGAAACAATTCAAAAGTAACAGTTAGATCCAAAATTGCTATATTTCACACTTTTATTACAAAGAGTCCTAAGTTGTTATATAGTAGTTTTAAGACTTAAAGACTTAAATGAATCAAGGTGTATGAGTGGTGTGCGATGTAAAGCAAAATGCAAGAGGTTTGATCAAAACGAATGAGTGGCAAAAGTTTAACCATATGAATGTACAATACCTATAAAGTTCCCTAAATAAACTTTATGTTTAAAAGTAAAATGTCCAATAATGGCCAAATAAAGTGCTTGGCCCCCCAATGGCAGCATTCAGCTATATTTTAGCATAATTTTAGTATGATGCTGATGATTATTTTTTGCTCATGATGTTTATTGTGCCTAAGCAGCCCTTAACAGATGTTTCCAGGGTTTAGTATTTCCATAAATATTTGTGTTATGAAACAATATTTGTAACTGTGATTTTGCCAAGTAGGGTGTGTTCCTGGATCAACATTTTGTCTTGGTGCTGGAACAACATTCCCATCAAACAAACACAGTCTGAACCCTATCCTAAACTAACCATAAAACTACCAAGGGTAAACTGCCTATCAGAGGGAATAGATTAGGCTGATAAGAATTTTGTTGAAGCCCCTAGCTCTAACCTTTACACTTTCCTCATTCCTAAAATGTTATTGGATAAGAAAGTTGTTCCAGGAGCATCAAGGCTGTTAATCTTGCTTGGAGAAATCATGGTAAGCTCACACACATACATATGAACAGAAATTTCAGAAAGAAAACCATAAACGAAAATTGCCACATACTTCTTTTCTTGATGTTATGGAGCTCCTGCTCAATTCTTAGACAGATGGATGTGGTCAGTTCCTTGGAGATCCGCTCAAAAGCATCAAAGTCTTCCACCTCAAACACATGGTTATCAGCAGGAGCATTGGCAATCGCCTCCAGCTCGGTGCGCACGGCATCCTTGACTCCCACTGCAAAAATCTCTACGTCTGTATCCCTTAGTTTGTTGGCAGGGTCTTTGAAAGAATCCGAGGACTTTCCGTCTGTGATGAGCACCATGACACGCGGCACGTTATCACGAGCACCACGGCCTGAAATGAAGATCTTTTCCCTCACGTAGGTCATGGCCTTGCCAGTGTTGGTGGAGCCTCCACGGTAGGGGAAGGTGCGGACCGCCTTGACCACAGCTGCAATGTCATGGTGCTTGTTCAAGGCAAACTCAGTGTGAGGATCCCTGCTGTACTGAACCAAGCTGATTTGCACTTTGTTGGGTCCGATGTCAAAAGAATTAACGAGCACTTCGATGAAGGCTCTGACTTTAGCAAAGTTAGCCAGTCCTATACTGTACGAGCCATCCACCAGGAGGACAATATCAGCTTGGACGTCAACCTCTAGGGAACACTCTGTAGGCACAAAACACAAAATTGTACAATATGTTTGTCTTATGGAAATTTTAATGTAAACAGTGTAACAGATGTAAACAGATATCAGCAAGGACCAGTAGGACCATATCTGAGAGATTTAAGGCTGGAATTCACTATACGACTTTTGCCCAGACTTTTGCCAAATATATACTCTGGAGGAGTCAAATTCTTGTACAAAGTATTCTTTGTCATTTTTAGAGCTTGAAAGCCTGTGGTCATTTTAAGACTAAATAAATGTAAATGATGACAACATTTTCTTTCTATTCTTTCTAGGAACTATTCTTTAAAACTCAGGATGGATACCATACACCTTTGATAAAAGCATCTACTAGATAACAAATGAGTAGTTAGCATCTTACCTGTAGACACTTTCACAGGCTGGGTTTTTTCTGTGACAACTTGTGGTTTACTAGGGGTCAGATCTTTGAGGGCAAACAGACTGATCTCATACTCTGTCTCAGGGGACAGGTCTCTGACATTGGCCAAGGTGAATGTGGGCCCTGTGTAGATCTCCTGCTTCTTGGCACCGACAATTATGGGGAAGACCTGCAGCTTATAGCCTGTGATTTCACCAGGAGATGAATCCCACGTAATTCTCATGGATTTGGAGGAGATATCAGTTACTCTGAGGTTCGAAGCTGGTTCAACAACTGCAAAAACATGGGTAGATGATTTATAGATCTTCCATTAACTGGTCAATTCTCTATGAGTTTAGCTAGATTATGAATGCTTGTGTTGGTTGTACCTTCCTCTCCGCTTACAAGGACATTTAGCTGCTCCTCCACACCGGAACAGACCTCAGTGATGAGCTCCTTCTGCACTTGATTGATCATGTCGAAGTTTGGAACATTATAGACATGTTTGCTGTGGGGAGTGGAGGCCATCTCCTTCATCTCATCCTCCTCTGCTCCTTTGATACCTAAAGACATGAATTGCCGCTTGAAAGAGAGTTCCATATTAGAGATGTATAGTCAACAGATGTGTAGACACATACCCAGGACAAAGATCTCTACTCCAATGTTCCTCAGCCGTTCAGCATACTCCCCTACTGGGTCTTGCGACTTTCCATCTGTGATGATCATGGCCACTTTTGGGAAGCCTTTCCTGGCTCCAGCCGCCTCAGTGAAAGTGTTTTTCACCAGATAGTCCATTGCATCACCTGGTTGAGCATGTAAGACACCAAGATACAAATTTGCACATGTTGGATGACGCTACAGAACCTTAAAGTGATAGTTCACCCAAAAATTTTAATTCTGTCATTAATTACTCACCCTCACCAACACAAATGAAGATCTTTTTGATGAAATCTAAGTGATTTCCTCCATTGATAGCTACACAACTTAACACTTCAAAAAGTTCATAAAGAGATCGTAAAACTAATCCATATGCCTAAATTCAATCTATTCATCATATAAAGTGACCTTGTCTCATCAGAAAATTTGGACTAAACCACTCAATTCATAAGGATTAGTTTTTGATTAGTCTCTTTATGAACTTTTTTAAGTGTCAAAGTGTAGTTGTGAAGTGAAAGTGAAGTGACATGTGGCCAAGTATGGTGACCCATACTTGGAATTTGTGCTCTGCATTTAACCCATCCAAGTGCACACACACAGTAGTGAACACACACTGTGAACACACACCCAGAGCAGTGGGCGCCCGGGGAGCAGTTGGGCTAGGTTAGGTGCCTTGCTCAAGGGTCTCACCTCAGTTGTAGTATTGAGGGTGGAGAATTGCCCCCACCGACAATTCCTGCCGGACCTGAGGCTCGAACCCGCAACCTTCGGGTTACAAGTCCGACTCTCTAACCATTAGGCCACGACTGCCCCATGGGGCGAGTAATTAATGACAGAATTTTTATTTTTGGGTCGCTTTAATTGGGTTGGTGTTAAAATATACCTGTTATCTCATGTTTGAAACTCAGACAATAAATGGCATTGTGAGCATATTTTTGCCAAGTAGGACCTAGGACGTGTTCCTACATTACCTGTGTCACCGCAATTATTTTTCATGTTTATTTCATGATGTTGGTAATCAATACTGTAAGCACTTTGGTCAACTTTCGTTTTAAATGTGCTATATAAGTAAAGTTAAAATTGATGAGAATGTAATTCACTAAAGCTAACCCAAAACCTACACCTTTCCCAATACCCCAAATCCCCAAATGGTTGATTAATGTTGACTATATTTGTTCCAGGACCAACAAGATGCTCATCCAGGAACAATTCCTAATTGGCAAAATCATGATATGGTAAATCTGTTACACACCTGTCATGGTATTACCACCCTTGTAGGGCAGATTTTTAATCGCTCTTAGGACATCAGGCCGTCTGAAATGCGTGTTCAGGTTGAACTCTGTCCTGGTATCTGAGCTGTACTGTACCACAGCCACTCTGGTCTTATCCCCTCCAACGTCGAAAGCTCCCGCCATGGCCCCAATGAAACTCCGGATAAATTTAAAGTTTTCTCTTCCCACACTCCAAGAGCCATCCACCAGGAAAACCAGATCTGTGATAGCACTTACTGAACACTCTGCATGATGAGGAAATTAGAGGAAAGGCATGAGAGAAAGCCAAATAATAACACAAGAGCATACTATCTGCTACAGTCTTCATCCTTTCGCTTATTTGTTTTGACACATTAATAAGCAATAAATGTTGTTGCTGTTAAAAAAGCTGTCTGTTTTACACGTGTTTATTTTGCAGCTACACTTACTCAATTATTAATGACTCTGGCAGTGTCTTCCAGCATTTCCACATTGCAATGCAATGGATACTTTCAATAAACATATTTCTGTTTAGACGTGAAATGTACATCTTGAGAACTGGTTTTCTGGAATCTCAGTGGGATTTTGTTTTGGGCTCCAGTACTCACAAGAAAAAGAGTGAAATTGGGTCAGGACCGTAATCCTTTCCACTGGTTTTAAACATGATGTCTGAGTGTGTGAGAGTCAATGAATGAGGCTAGAAGAAACCTCAGCCCTCCTCTGTGTTATAACAGCCACTTCTAACAGCACAAAGAAAATGTTTCATAAGCTCTGATTCTATTTTAATACTTTTAATTAAAGGCAATTTGAACATTGCCAACCACAAGCTTGAGCAATCTTTCTTTGCGAGCTGTAACAAGTTCATAAAGCCTACAGTGGTCAAAAGAAAAAAGTCTAAAGGAAAAATGTGAGCTAATTCATTGCATATATAGTTCCATTTCATAGGTGACAAGAAACAAGAGTATCTGGAATGATGAAGAAATGGTTTGATTGAATATACTCACTGACAGCCTCTGACGGCTTCCTTGTTCCACTTGTGTTGCTGGATTGAACTGTAATAGGAGAAGATGTTAGGTCAGTGTCTTGAAAGCTTATGAATCCTTTTGGCAAATGGATTTATCACATCCAATTATTAACAATACTTTGTTGTGTAATTTTGCTTAGTAGATCTCAAGATCTCTTTCTTTCGAAAGAAAATGAATGGTCCTTGCTCATGCTCAACCTAGAGTTTTGTGGGTGGATGAATGGGTATTGCTATGCATTTACTAAAGTACTCTGAAAGTTTTTAAGTGTATTGCTATACACGATTCTTAGAGTATTGTGGGTTGTTGCATTATGGCTTCATATGTATATCATGGCCGTGAATTAACAATTCGTTCCCATGACTTACTAATACGTTAGCACATTTTACTAATTCGTTCCCTCGTTTTAAGTGCACCTGCTATAATAATTTTTTTCCCTGTTTTACTAAATTGTTCGCACTATAAAATAATTCGGTAACACTTTATTTTAGGGTTGAATTCTCGATATTAACTAGTTGCATATTAGCATGCATATTACTGGGAAAATATATATATATCAATGCCTTATTCTATAAGATCATATTTTACATCCCTTTATCCTACCCAATACCTAAACTTAACAACTACCTTACTAACTATTAATAAGCAGTAATTAGGAGCAAAAGTCATAGTTAATAGTTAGTTAATAATTATACTGGTGTTCAGGGACAGGCATTAAACTGGTTTAGATCGTACTTATCAGACCGCTACCATTTTGTTTGTCTAAATGGGGAAAAATCAAAGATGACGTCAGTAGACTATGGGGTGCCGCAAGGATCCGTGTTAGGCCCTCTGCTATTCTCAATATATATGCTGCCACTTGGTAATATTATAAGAAAACATGGAATTAATTTCCACTGTTATGCTGATGACACTCAATTATATATTTCATCACGACCGGATGAAAACGCTAAATTATCTAAACTGACAGCGTGTGTTGAAGATATTAAATACTGGATGACGTGTAATTTTCTGCTATTAAATTCAGATAAAACGGAGGTATTACTTATTGGTCCAAAAAACTGCCCACAAAACCTCTCACAATACAACTTTACCTTGTCCTGTAGATGTCCTGTCACTTTATCCACTACAGTAAAAGACCTGGGTGTTATATTAGACCGCAACTTGTTTCATATGTTACAAGAACGGCATTTTTCCACCTTAGAAACATTGCTAAGCTACGTAACATGCTATCTATTCCTAATGCAGAAAAGTTAGTTCATGCATTCATGACCTCGAGATTAGATTACTGTAATGCTTTATTAGCTGGTGGTCCTGCATCCTCAATAAACAAAGTACAGTTAGTCCAAAACGCAGATGCTAGAGTTCTTACTAGGTCAAGAAAATATGATCATATAACACCAATTTTATCTTCTCTACACTGGTTACCTATTAAGTTCCGTATCAATTACAAAGTATTGCTACTGACCTATAAAGCCCTAAATGGTTTAGCTCCAGTGTATCTAACGGATCTTCTATCGCCCTACAATCCATTGCGCTCTTTAAGGTCACTAAACTCTAGGCTTCTGGTCATTCCTAGGATATCTAAGTCCACTAAAGGAGGGAGGGCATTTTCACATTTAGCTCCTAAACTCTGGAACAGTCTTCCTGATATTGTTCGAGGTTCAGACTCGCTGTCCCAGTTTAAAACTAGATTAAAGACGCATCTCTTTAGCCAAGCATTCACATTATAATTAATAATTAATTATTAATTATTAATTAATAAATATAATATTCTGAACAGCAGCTATGCTAATTATTTCCCATCTGCTTTTCTGTTGTTATCTCGGGACACTAGTCCCGAGGTAAATAGTTTGTCAGCTCCAGTTTGTATCCAGCCGCTCATGGAGACTTCGGATGCCCCAACACCTGTGATGCAACGACTCCACGCCAGTGAAGAGACGACTCAACGCCAGCGTTGTTATGGCCTAAATTAATACACGATTGATTAACTTTTCGAACATTTTTCTTTAACATTGTCTTTCTAACATTTTTACTGTACATTTATGAAATGCACTTTCTGTGAAGCTGCTTTGAAACAATGTGTATTGTGAAAAGCGCTATACAAATAAATTTGAATTGAATTTAATTGAATTAATAGTGAGAATTGGACCCTAATCTAAAGTGTGACCAATAATTAATTCCCTCATTTCGTGTCCACAATATATATTTTTGTCTGCATGTCATGTGCAGGGCTCTATGATTGCTCAATAAAAAAATAAAAGGTTAATTGCGACATTTTATCTCACAATTCTGACTTTTTTTTCCTCAGAATTGGGTGATATGTCAGAATTGAATACAAAAAGTATTTTTTTCCCCTCAGAATTGGACTTCATAACTCGTAATTGCAAGTTTCTATCTCACAATTCTGAAAAAAGAAGTTAGAATTATGAGATCAAAATTGTTACTTACCTTAACAAACAAAACTCATAAGAGAAAGGGTGTAGAGTGTGCACTTACTTGTTAATTGTCCAAGAATAGGGATACTTTCTTCCGCACCATCAAATGAATTGATTGACACCGAATAGTCTACATCTGGAGTTAGATCCGTTATTGATGTGTTTGTGGCCAAGGCAGGAAGAGTAAAATCCTTAGAATCATCTGGAAAAGATAATGAGATATCAAAGTCAGTCGAAGCTGATGCAAAAGACATGCAGATGCTGTAATAAGTGCAGCTGCTGGCATCACGCACCTGTGTCCGATATTACTTGTATTCTGTAGCCCCGTATCTGAGACGCAGGCCTTCTCCATGACATTTGCACTGTGTTTTCATTTAGGATTTTAAATTTCAAGTCTGAAGGAGGCTCCACTGCAAACAAGAGGATAAAAGAGTCAAGATCACGAGAAACTGCCATATCTGAATTAACAAGAAATGTTGAAGATTATTTTTAACAACCCCAACGACAAACACTTCAGGACTGAAGTTGACTCGTTTATTGTTGGGCAAGACAAACACAACCAAGAGTGAAGATGACAAAACACAACATAAGAGGGTGACGGAAGCCATTTCGGATCAAATGGCCTTTTCTTGAGTTGCATAACCTGGAATCTCATGGTCTGCAGCTCAAGCAGAGAAGAACACATTTCAAGACCGATCACAAACAAAACGTCATCCACGCCAATCCATGTGCAGACAACCATCCAATACATGCTGAATGCAGTCAATACAAGGCATGCCCGTTCACCGGAAACAGAACTCTAATCATATCCATTCCCAAGATATTGATTATACAATGGAATCGAGTTTTCAAGATGTCAGAGATGTCCAGATGGCTCTGTCAAAACAAAACTAAACATATATGTTATATATACGCTTTGTATATATACATATATTCCAACGAGGCTATAACGGGTTTTACTAAAGCCACACATCCATTGCAAATCTCATAAAAAGAATACACAAGTTGTCGTGACAGACTTTTGTGTAGTTCCTTTTCACACAGAAGACAACACTCCTAATTGGGAGGTTTGAAGGAAAACGTACAATCACGCACATATGAGGAGGAAATCTATCCACATTCGTCTAATGGTCGAAGTGTCATGCACATGTACATGAGAAAGTTGCTTATCACACTGTTTCCATGTACACAAAGGACAACACAGAGAGGCTACAAATGTATTTCAAAATGATATTCAGTCAGAGACATCATTGACATGCAATCTACATCAAACCGTCGTGGATCTCATCTCAACCGGCGGCGATCTACAATGATGAGATGTCCACTTACAGTACGCACTCAACATCCATGTCACATCTGCATGCATGAATGCTGATGATTGATGTAAATCTCTGCTGTCAGGATAATGTCTTGAATGCAAAGAATGCAGAGGAAAAACAGGAAATGCAGGTGATCTCATGCAAAATGTTACCAATAGAGGATATTTAACATGCTTCATTTCACAGGAATTAATTTGTATGTTTTACCGGCAGAGTGCAATATTACAACAGTGCTTAGCACACTTAAAAATAAAGGTTGATTGAAACTTTAGCGTTTTTTGGATAAAGTTCTTATTGATTCATTTCCTCAGATTTAATACTTTAAGACTGTAAAATATGTGTTCTCTTACTTAGTATTTTGTCTTGTTTTCCAGTACAAATATCTAAACATTCTTAAATCAAGATTTCTTGAGAAGCAAAATGACATAAGATATTAAGTCTTGTTTTCTGAAAAAATGCATCAAAGTTTAGCGAGTTATGCTCAAAACAGGAAAAACACGATTATTTTTCTCACACCATTGGCATTTTTTCATGTTTTAAGCATAAGTAAGAAGTAATTGAATATTAGAAAAATCAATTTGTTATGACAACATGTGTTTTTACATTGCTTTAACTCATCAAAATAAGTTAAGCAATGTTCAACTTGTTTTTTAAGTTGAAATTACTTAAACATCCATTATTATTGTACTTAAAAATTTAAGGCAACTTTTTTTTCTGTGTACGGTTACCACACCTCAAAACATAGTTCAGACATAGTTACACATTTGTCAGAACTCTTGTTAACTAAAAACTCTTGTGTATAGGACTCATTTACTTTTGCATCTAATCTCTTGAGCCACTGATAGCAGACTATGCAGTTATTAATGCAGTTATTAGTGAGAGAGAGAGAGAGAGAGAGAGAGAGAGAGAGAGAGAGAGAGAGAGAGAGAGAGAGAGAGAGAGAGAGAGAGAGAGAGAGAGAGAGAGAGAGATTAAGCGTGTGTGAATTGTCTGAGTCTGTTTCTCAGTGTTCAGCAGCAGCGTCTCTAATAGCGGAAATGTAAGTTTATCTGCTTCAACAACAGCACCTTTATTACCTCGCTAGTGAGAAATGTCATGTAGCTTTTAAGCTGCTAAAATATTTTACTGATAAAATCAGCAGAGCAGCGCTGACAACACATTTCTTTGCGAGTGTGTGTCTTTTAAAACAGCAGTGACAGCGGCATCAATGGGTTGCTGCGCTTCGGTGGCCGCCATTTTGAATGTAGGCTAAACAAAAAGCTGCTTGCCCTCGCTTCTTTATCCGTACTGTATGTGTGCGTTTGAGTGGGAGAAAGAGAGTATGTGCTTTCTGTACATAGTAAAACATAATTTTGTGGCAAAAAACATGGGAATAATTTGTTGTTTTTATCCTGATGTTTACTGTATTTATTTGCTTGTTCAGTGTTGTTGTAGGTTTTGTTTCTTTTGCTGTTGTCGGCTTGTCTGGCTATCACCAGACCAAGCTCAGTCTTTTAAGATTGAACATTAGTCTGGGGAGTCTCCCAGACAGCAACACAGTGTCAGCCCAGATCCGGCCCACATCTGGTATGCATTGAATCCTCATGTACCAGATTTGGCCCGGATCTGGGCTGACACTAGTTTGTTGTCTGGGCGGCTTTTTATTTTCTACTGCACAAGAGGTGTGATCAACGGGCATAGTTCAAATGAATCTGTATGCAATTGGATAGTCCTTCAACCAATCAGACCAACGATTCGGGTGACGTACTTTGCAGAGCGGTCGGCAAACAAATCCTTCTTTTGTAGGAATTGTTCAGGGGCAAGTTTCTGTTCTGTTTTTTAAAGAAAACTTGCCTTTGAAATATTTTAAAACAGCAGCGACTGCGGCATCAACGGGTTGCTGCGCTTCAGTGGCCGCCATTTTGAATGTAAACAAAAAGCTGCTTGCCGTCGCTTCTCTATCGTCATCGTGTTAAACCCGCGAATAGCGCGCCAGGTGGATAAGCCGGTTTGTGATTGGTCCCCGCAGATTTGTAACGGAAGCAGGATAGAAAAATGTACAGCTTTCCAGCCTGAGCTGCAGGGCGAAATCAAATCACCGGCAGAGCAGGCTGGGTTTACCCAATCTAGTTGTCGGCTGAAATAACAGAAATCATTTGACGTAGTGATATGGAACTGTAATGCGGTCAAGACCTGCCTGCAACTACTTTAGCCGTGCATTTCCCTGAGCATTTTGTTTATATACGTGGCTGTTGAATGCTTGAATCTGATTGGTTGACGAACGTTCTAAGGTGTGCCATCTGTGGAAAGGGTCCATAGTTGCACACCTTAGAACGTTCGTCAACCAATCAGATTCAAGCATTCAACAGTCCCGTAGTATAAACTCACTTATTTTAATAAATTTTTTCAGAAAGCAAGACTTAGGACCAGATTTACTAAACAGGGCAAATTAGCATGAGAACGCAATTACAAGAAAGTGGCGATGGGAGTGGACAGTTCAGTGCGTGATCTACTGGCGACACGCAAACTAACAGACGCAGCCAGATCATTTCCATAATATGCGCCTGGTTTAAGACAAGGTTTTTTTGGGCGGATAATGGCGCAAACGCCAGTAAATTGACGAGCACAAACCTCTCGTCCCATAAATACTGCGTCTGAAAGGAAAACTCCGACAAAAGCATATGCAATAAGGTCAGCCGCAAAAAATAACCCTGCATTTTCAGCGCTCATTTTCCACTGCGTGTCTTTAGTTAATCATGAGTGTTTTTTTTAATGGCAAAAGAGGGTTTGCATCAGCAAGCTGTTTGTGCTCATTTTGCTTCTCAAGTAAATTTTGATCTTGATTTAAGAACGTTTAGATATTTGTTCCGTGTTGAGAATTAAATTTGGTTCTAATTGGAACCTTTATTTTCAAGATGATTAAACCAGTGCATTTATTACTCCTCTTCATCAACAAGGTGATGAAGATCCACAGAGTCGGCTCTAGATTTATTATCCTCTATAAGAGCAGATCTTTCCTGTGAAACCTTGATCATCTCTTTCCATGCACTACTGTTCTTAATTCGACCTCACGCCCAGCTGGATAATACACTCTAAAAAAAATGGTTCTTCATCGTTATCATAGAGGAACCACTTTTGGTGCTATATAGTACCATATCTTAACATGTTCTGTATATGGTAGCGGTATCTGTATATGGTACCTTAGTTAGCGGTGCTATATAGCACCTTAGTCAAAGAACCGCTGAAGAACCACTGAAGCACCAAAATTGGTGCTATATATCACTAAAAAAGGTTCCCCTTTGATTACGAGCCAAGAACCATTTTTGGTGCCATATAGAACCTTTTTTTTTTAGAGTGTAAGGACGTGGCAAAGTGTCACGTGCACAAAGAAAAAGAAGGGTGGAAAGACGTGTGCACGAGTGGAGGCCAGAGCAGCAGAATATCATTTTAAAATAAACGATGGAGGAAAAACACCAGGCAAACGACAAATAACACGACCTGCTGGAGAAAGAATGCTCACCAACCTGACGCATCAAACTCAAACGGTCAGCGTCCGAACAGGCCTCTGCCCTTCTCCGAAACCACGAGTCTTCACTGAGCCGAGGCATCTTACGGGACGTGTCACGGCACCAGCGCGCGCAAACCATGTATGAAACACCACCTACCATGTGCTTAAGTCACCAGCTCAGTGGACTGTGAAATAATGCAATCGGACAGCTTTGTTGACTCTGTTGACAGTTTAATAACGAAAGTGACACAAACGTCTGCTCGTGTTGAGTTTCTGGAAACTTCAGGATGAGGAGGCCCATCAGGAGAGAGCTTAATTCTCTCATCCCCCGGAGAGAAAGTCTGCCCCGCGTCAATAACCTCCAGCCAGGCAGGCATTCTTTCTGGCTTGCGCCGTTGCCAGGTTGGAGTCTCCCGGAGAAGCCGAACAGATGCCAAAGTAATTCCGCAACATGTGCTGACATTAAACATTACTGCATATTAACTTTCCATATGGATTGCAACTCAGCGTTTTCGTGAGCGGCTGCAGGAAACCTAAAAAGGCTCTTTGTCTTTGTGCTGTCTGAGGACTAGTTCAGCCCTCTCGTGATACATCTTTCCATTCTGTTACAGCACCAAAAAAAAAACGAAAAATGAAAGTTTCCATTTGGTTTTCCAGACTCCATCCTCACGTTCTCACTTCATTTTCTCCCGAGACAGCCGTCACTGGGCTGGACTGATGCTGTGTGGCGACTTTAATTACATATCCGACTTACACTAAAACAACTTCGAATCATGTGGTAGAAAAACACTTATCCATTTTACGACCGTCGCTGATTTAGTAAAAGTAATGTGTATTTTTATATTTGAAGTCAATTGTACATGTGCATACCGTTTTACTGCACAATTGGGCTGTTTTGAAAATGCCAGAAAATAGGAGGATTTTAATTTAATGTACGAGGAATTGTATAAAGAATTGGGGGAGTGAAAAGACAAAACTACCTTATAGATGGAAATTTAAATTTATTCAGATTTATAGCTCACATTTTAAATAATTTATCATCAAAGTGCTTAAAAATGATAAAGTAAAAAATTTTTTTTTTATAGAATTAAAATATATATATAAAATTAAATATGCCCATAATACATATAAACTAGTCAAACTACTAACTTTTTTTTTTTTTTTAATTAAAGCATAAAATAAATATTATCAAAATGTTTATTTTAAGGTGCTTTATGGGAATCCCGCCGCTGTTAACTGTGATTGGATGCTGGAAATTGGTCTATTTTTTCCTTCCTTTTATGCAGGTTTTGAGCCGTTTTTCTGGCTGATTTTTCCCCTGGGATCTGGCAACCCTGATCCTGCTACACAGTGTGCCGTGAAAAAGTTCAACACTAAGTGATTTTGTCGCATATCTTTTAACTCGTGAATTCTGTACTTTTGAGTTTCACTTAAGAGAATCAAGTCTCTGCAGGAGAACAAAAACGGTCTATTAGACTGAATTCTGCCATAACAAAGAACACTTTTGAGCTGTTAAAAATCGAACTTATACTGCAAAAATCAATAAAAGGTCAGCAGTTTGTTTAATAATGATGCCTTTGTAATAATGTGTTCATTTCAGCTCTTCACGTGATAATTGTGGCTCGTAAAGGAGGTGATGTGTGTGTGTGTGTGTGTGTGTGTGTGTGTGTGTGTGTGTGTGTGTGTGTGTGTGTGTGTGTGTGTGTGTGTGTGTGTGTGTGTGTGTGTGTGTGTGTGTGTGTGTGTGTGTGTGTGTGTGTGTGTGTGTGTGTGTGTGTGTGTGTGTGTGTGTGTGTGTGTGTGTGTGTGTGTGTGTGTGTGTGTGTGTGTGTGTGTGTGTGTGTGTGTGTGTGTGTGTGTGTGTGTGTGTGTGTGTGTGTGTGTGTGTGTGTGTGTGTGTGTGTGTGTGTGTGTCCTGGAAAACTTTAAGTTATGGGGACAAAGATGGCAATATCCAAAATCCTTGTCCTTGTGGGGACATTGTTGGGTCCCCATGAGGAAAACAGCTTATAAATCACACCAAGTAATGTTTTTTTTTTTTTTTTAATGTAAAAATCCAGAACGTTGTGTGTGACGGGTAGGTTTAGGGGTAGGGTTAGTCTAAGGGGATAGAACATACAGTTGTACAGTATAAAAATAATTATGTCTGTGGAAAGTGCCCATAAAACATGAAAACACAATGTGTGTGCGCATGTATGTGTGTGTCTTTAGGACCAATGAAATCACACTTCACATGAAGAGTAACATTTTTAAACAAACATAGCACATAGAAATATATATAAATCTATGACTATATATACTATAGTACATAACTATGTAGAAGTAAATTATATAACTTAAGGATGGTCTAAGTATTAATACATCTTAATATAAGATATTACTTGGTGTGCAAAAATATATTTCACTGTAAAAAAAAAAAAAAAAAAGGAGCGCATGGACTATACCTTGAGCCTCTACTGAATTCAGTAATAGAGTAAAGAGAGCGGCAGTGGCCAAAGACAGCCTGATCTTCATGTTTATACAGACACAGTCAGCAGCTCATTCATTAATCTACAAAGAGAAGAAGAAACAAATCAACTTTATTTCTGTATTCAATGCACTGTTCATTATCTTAATTAACGGCATCATCATCCCAAAACATTCCTGGT
The DNA here is from genome assembly GCA_023566225.1 of Romanogobio albipinnatus. NCBI lineage: Eukaryota > Metazoa > Chordata > Actinopteri > Cypriniformes > Gobionidae > Romanogobio > Romanogobio albipinnatus. The sequence continues at coordinate 8,380,135 of CM042249.1, read as the reverse complement.
GTACTTAGTATTTTATTCTTGACTAAATGTGGTCTAAACACTCATTTAAACAATGTAAATGACAATTAGACAGATTTACTCCTCAATGCAATTTGCAGCACGGCTCATGAGCGCCACCACGTGGAGATTTACACAAGTGCAGTGAAAATGCACAACCGTTCTATAAGGCTATAGATGGGTTACTCTAAAAAAAAAATTACTAGTTACTAATCACATCTTCAATACTGATAATTAGATTGCTGTACAGATTACTCTCTCCAAAAAGTATTTCATTACTAATTAATAAATCCTATATCGACCTCGACTAGTTAATGATTCAACATGAAACGGCGTTTTCAACTCATTAAAATAAATTATACAAAACTACATAAATTATTCGTATTGACTGACCAAAGTATTACAATTACATGTGAGAAGGATACATAAAACATGCATTTTAAAGTTAGACTTTACATTTTGATGTTAATTCCACTTTTGTGTTAATTGTTCTACAGTCTATATACGCAGTATTTAGTTCAATTAGACATCAGAAGTAACTAATTACATTACAGAGAGTAATCCCGTACGTTACTTTTTCAAGGGAAAAATAATGAAATTACTGTAACTAATTACACCCAACATTGGATGGGACCGACATCAATGAATAATTATCTCAATACGACTTCTGCTAAACATTTAAACATAAAAAAACGTGTCCCCCTTTAGTAGCATATTGCTCAAATTGCACGATTTCATAAAGAAGAGGGGGGGAGGGGGGGGAGAAAAAAATCAATAATTGTATAATTTGTGGTTAAATCTATTAAACATGTCACATTCAAACACCTCACAACTCACTAGGAAATTTCCCATAAACAAATACTAATTTTTTTTTATTTATTTTTTTTATTCTTTAACATTGTCTTTCTAACATTTTTACTGTTCATCTATGAAATGCACTTTCTGTAAAGCTGCTTTGAAACAATCTGTATTGTAAAAAGCGCTATACAAATAAATTTGAATTGAATTGAATATTTCATTCACTGAACACGTGCATTACAAAAGCCATGCGAGTCTAAAGAAGTAAAGAGACCGTAATCAGACCTGATCAAGTCCGTCAGTATCACAGAAGGGAAGTCCAGAATGAGCTCTCCTCTCGCTCCTCCAGCACTGAGGGAAACCTCTGAGAGAATGGGAGGTGTCTCGGCACAACCTGACACTAAATAGGGGGTTGTTCCCAACTTTACTCCCTGACGAAATTCCTCAAGAATGGAGCCCCCACTTTTAAGTCAAAGATATGGGACTGCTGGAAGAATGGGCTGAAATCCACTTCAGTGGGAGGTTACGTTTTTATAGGCTAAATGAGATACGGGACGTTTTATGTAGTCTATGAAAGCCACAAAAAAATTGTTTTTTTTTTTAATCATGTCTCAGATTCTGCATGGGAAAAGTTTGCCACTCGAAAAAAAAATATTAGAATGAAAAAATATATAGGTATTACAAAAAGAGGGTGAAATAAGAGGACGTTCCCCATGTCCTCACTTTTCAAAATGCTTATATTTCACACAGAATGAGTTTGTTTGTTTTTTTCACAGAAAGTAAACTGCACAGTCTCCTGTGAGGGTTAAGTTTAGGGGCAGGGGCAGTGTAGGGGGATAGAAAATACGATTTGTACGGTATAAAAACCATTACGCCTATGGAATGTCCCCACATTTCACAAAAACACCCCTGTGTGTGTGTGTGTGTGTGTGTGTGTGTGTGTGTGTGTGTGTGTGTGTGTGTGTGTGTGTGTGTGTGTGTGTGTGTGTGTGTGTGTGTGTGTGTCCCTTACGAAAATTAACCATGGTTTTATTGTAGTAAAAATTTAGTAACCATGTTTTTTTGGCTAATTGAATACCATTTATACAGTTTTACCACAAATACCATGATAATTTGCGGTTACCATGGTTTTACTACAATAACCATGGTTTTATTTGTAGTAAAACCATGGTTTACTTTCGTAAGGGGTGTCCTGGAACACCTTAAGTTATGGGGACAAAGATGGCAATATCCAAAATCCTTGTCCTTGTGGGGACAAAAGCTTATAAATCACACCAAGTAATGTTTTTTTGTTTTTTTTTTATGTAAAAATGCAGAACGTTTTGTGTGATGGGTAGGTCACCCCCGCTACTTGTGAAATAGGCGAATTTACATACGTAATTGAATAATTTAGCGTAATATTTCAGTACCTCTGTACTGTAGGCTATGGAAAAGCAGTCGACGCAGTTTTATTGAGTGTCGTCGCACATCTGCACTACACGCAAGTGAACACTTTGTTAATGAAGCTGGCTATACTTCAAACGAAGGGTATGCGAAATATATCAGTGAAAGTTATCACGGTTTCCCGGTTAGACCGCCTCGTTATTTCTAATGAGGTCGCTTAGCTTGCTGAACAGAGAGACTGACTGCTTTCTCAATCACACACTACAGCTGCGAACTAGAAACACATTCTTCGCTGATGGTGAAGTGTGTGTACTTTTAAGTGTGTCGTAAACTGCCGGTAGAGGGAGATACATTCACGTCACAGCCTATAACCTCCTGGGTGCCGGTCATTATATTTGAGTGAATGTCTCTGACACATAAGCACATACATGTCACAGTTTCCAGTCTGAATGTCCTTCAAGGCTTTTCAGAGATAGCCTACCATTTGTTTTGAGGTTTCACCAGGACAACAACTTCTCCTTGGTCTTTAAAAATGATCAAATTTAACACTCTAATGGAAATATGATATTTTGTAATATTTTATCATTAATTAAACCTGACTAATTTTCAAATTGTTTGATATAAATCTCAGGAAAATGTTTAGGGGGTTTCTAATTCTGTTACAAAACGGCATTGATGTCATACATGTCCACTGTAGAGGACACCGGGACTTAAATCATGTCAGGTATTTTGGGAGACATAGGGAAAGTAATTACATATCTATACTCCTATGCAATATTAGATATTCTTTTTTCATTACATGTTACTCAAAAAGCCATTAATATGCAAATTAGATCCAGTGTACAGATACATTGCATTGAATGGGAAAGCACATGGTCATTTTAACCATTGCATAAAATAAAATGGTATATCAATTCATTCCTTTATATATTTCATAAGTTTCATGCCACATGATTTTTCACACACAGATTAAATTCCCATTTAACACAAATTTATAATGATTATTTCATAATAAACGTTTTAAAGCAAATCAATGAGGTTCATTCTCGTGTTACGCATCACATTTGAGCTTCAGCAAGAACCAATGAGGTTCATTCTCGTGTTACACAGCACATTTGAGCTTCAGCAAGAACCAATGAGGTTCATTCTTGTGTTAGGCAGCACATTTGAGCTTCAGCAAGAACCAATGAGGTTCATTCTCGTGTTACACAGCACATTTGAGCTTCAGCAAGAACCAATGAGGTTCATCCTCGTGTTACGCATCACGTTTGAGTTTCAGCAAGAACCAATGAGGTTCATCCTCGTGTTACGCATCACGTTTGAGTTTCAGCAAGAACCAATGAGGTTCATCCTCGTGTTACGCATCACGTTTGAGTTTCAGCAAGAACCAATGAGGTTCATCCTCGTGTTACGCATCACGTTTGAGTTTCAGCAAGAACCAATGAGGTTCATCCTCGTGTTACGCATCACGTTTGAGTTTCAGCAAGAACCAATGAGGTTCATCCTCGTGTTACGCATCACGTTTGAGTTTCAGCAAGAACCAATGAGGTTCATTCTTGTGGTCAATAAAATGCATAAAAATCTGTGTTTTATTAATATTTACTTATCGGAGGTTAGCATAGTATTCTGATTCTGCATTTGACTGATTTTATTCATTTTGATGAATACTGAATCTTTTTTGTGCAAGTGAGATGAATAAATGCTCACATTTAGTCTAGAACTACAATAACCATCATGTTTGCACACAACGCCTCTGCACTTGCTCTTGATTTTTCTCTACATGGGGACAGGAGAGCTATCAGTCACAAATGTGAAAAAGTAACTCAAATATTTTGTAAATTTTAAAAGTAATGCGTTACTTTACTAGATACTTGAAAAAGTAATAATTACATAACTCGCATAACTCGTTACTTGTAATGTGTTATCCCCAACACATCAAAAAAGTCCATGGAGAACAATTGCAAAACACACTATTAGCATGCTTTAAACCTAATGAAATGTAGTGAAAATATAGTGGAGATGAGACCTTAAAACACAGACTGTCGGTACAGTGGAACGTTTTTATTACATAATGATTGCTCTTTATTAGTACAATCAATAAATATTATTTCCAATGTATTCAAAATAAATGACAAGACATAATTCTGAGGCTTAGACAACTAAGACACATGAATACAGAGGTGTGTTCAATCCTTCTTCTTGGGCAGCGCCGCGTCGATCAATGAATACACCACATAACCGCTCCCTGAGGAGAGAAGAGGGGTTGTTGTTTATGGAAGGAAAGAATTACATATTCAGTTTATATGGTACACTGGAAAGAGTACAAAGTGCAAAACAATATGACAGTGCCCTGAACAAGACAGGCATTGAACTGTAAGCAACTGTACAGCTGCGGTTACATTTAGAAATACTTACACAGTTTGAGCATATGTTTCTCCATCATACACACAAATCACAATGCTAACTATATGACGTTATATGATGCTTTGTGTGAAGAAGAGACCAAAATTGAAAATCTTCCCTTATGTCGTGCCTCATGTGTAGCTACATTGGAGCATTTTGTCATTCAAAAATAATCACAAGATCATAGCAATAGCATCAATGATAATGCCATTAGCATGACAGTTTGGAATCTGGATGCGAACATGGGATATAGTCAGAATATACCATGGTCTGTCTGAATACTCGATTCTGCTGGAAGGTGTGCAATAAAACTGGAAGGTGTCCAATCCAGTTTAAACACCATTCTATATTAATGCGAGTGTCACTCGCGCACACTACTGAATCACTACATTATATTTCTCAGCAATGATGAGGTAGCATTGCTACGGCTGGGTATTGAGTTTGATACTTTTTCGGTACTGACCGAATTGCCTCGATACTATAGAGTATCGTATAAGGTCTTGTCGTTCGATACCTAAGGGGTTAATCTTGTCAACAGCATTCAGCATGATTAGCTGCGGTGGAAAAAACATTAGTTTACGGTAGGGTTGGGTGATAAATCGATTTTATCAATTAACTCGAATATGTAGTTTACGTCGACTTGTTTGAATGAAAATCGGTTTACTCTTTAACGTCTGCCGACGCTCCCCTTTGTGCTTCCGTAGTTCCGAGAGGGCTCAGCCCTTCCCCCGCGCGTTTACAACATGAACAGTGTCATCATACAACATACGGTCTCATTCGTAATTGGTTCGGTTTTTCGGCGTCAGTCACAGAACAAACAATACCCCGCTGCATAGTGTGTTTGACGTCTGAACGGAACCACGCTACTCGTTTGAGCTGCGCTGCGTGAACCGCTTAGCGCGAGCTCATACACGGGCCGATCTTGTGACACCGATACACAGCGCTGGGAGATCCAGTGGAAGCGTTCAGCGCAGAATTCTCTGTTATAAACCATAGATATCAGATCAAACAGCTCCACTGACATGGAGACCAGGTGAAACCATTGAGCCATGAATAAAGGTCAGGGGTTTCAGTCACAAATCACCAACATTCACCATGATTTACTGTAGTAACACCACATGGCATTGTGGGAGAAATGGTCGAATGAGTTTTTTTATAATTTTTTTTATGTTGTTATTATTCATCTCAGGATTCGAACTAACTTTTGAGATTGTGAAGCGCTTGAAAACCCTTGAAAAGTGCTTGAATTTCACTTTCAGCACTTCAAAGCTCTAAATATGATCCAATTGTAATGTGATTTTTAATGTGATGATTTGTAAAACTAAAAGTTTAAAGGTGTAGACCACTTTGTGGCAAACAAGCACTTTTATTTTAAAAAGACATGCATTTACCACTATAACCAGTAGGTGGCGGCAGAGGAGCACTAATTGACTTTTTAGCCATTTCCACTGCCTAATATATGGACAAAAAAAGGAAATCACAAAGTTTCATGAAAAACTAAAATGTTTCTTCAAATTGTGACTAAATTACCCAGAAAACAAGTAAAGAGCTCCTTTTATAATCACTGAAGCTGTCGGTCAGTTCAGTGAGAGACTATAGAAGAACAATGGGAACCTATATTTAATAATAGCAGAATATTTACATTTTCCCTATAATTTTGCACATTACTGTTGTTAATAAAAGTTAATATTATCTGCATATCAATTCATAAACCTTTGACTGGTTTATTCACATGCTGAAAGTTTTGGACCCCAGGTATGTACTACCAAGCTGCAAACATTTTACAAAAACAAAAAACTTGTTTTGAACAATTTCTTTGTCACCATAAGATTAATTTTAAGTAGGAGGAAAAAAATGTGATTATGCGATAGCATAATTCAATGCATAATCAGCCAAAGTCTGCATATTTATGCGGGGGGACGCATTTTTTAAAATACGCTGCACTTTCGCCGCATAAATTGCAGATTTCCGCACGCAAAATATGCGGGGCTTGCATGATTTCATAATTCACGCATTTTCGTTACAAAAAAAGTCACATATATCTTAGCAGAAAGTTTAAAAATGTTGCGTTTACGTCACACAAGAGCAGCCATTTCCTCCTATTGCCATGGGAACGTTATGAAGTGACGTAATTACACGACGTGAACATCATCGAAAAGCTGCAAACCCCGCGATGAAACCATGATGAAGCATACGCAAATCACTCATTTGCCAACAAAAATAAGCGCAAAGCAGTTTTCCGGTGTGTTACATGACAGTGGGGGCAAATCATTTTCACAGTGGACTACTGTAGTTTCATTCAGGAGTTGATGCAACTTTACAGTTGTAAGATTGCACTTTTTTGTTACTAGTGGGTTAAATCATACTAGTTTCAAAAACCTTACAGCTGTAAGTATATTAGTAGCATGTAAATTTACGTTACAGTACGAGATTGCACTTTGTGCATTGGAAGTACTTATTTTAACAGATGATGTCTGTTTTGTGTAGCTACCTCTGTAAAACAGAAAGCACATTGTTTTTTTGTTTTTTATTTATTTATTTTTACAGAAGTTGTAGCATAATCCTTTTGTAAAGCTACAGAACTTGTTTGACTCAATGTTTTGTAAGTTTGAGCCATGTGTTTATTAAGGTCTGAAATAAAACAAAATGAGAAGTTAAATATTAATAAGTTAAACGGACTGGAATGGCGCCGAGGATGGCTGCTACGTTGCGAGCTCCGCTGGAACATTGTAGTTTTTTGTTTGTTCTGTTTATAGTTCTTATGTTTTTCGTCTTGGATGTTGTCTGCCTTACTAAGTACGACAGACAGACACTTTTGGACATTGGTTCGGCAATCGCACACCGAAAACCGGACTTTAAATTCTTCAGTGACGACACGCTGCTTACAAACACAGCAGCGGAACCCTTTGTCTGGACGGCCCGACCACGCAAACGCCGGAGAAGAGGGAAGAGAGCCGGTGTACTTATCAGAGTTAGACGCCGCGCAAACCGACCCCCGCTTCCCAGTATTTTACTGGCTAATGTTCAGTCTCTGGACAATAAACTCTGCGAGCTGAGAGCGCGGATCTCTTTCCAGCGAGACACGAGGGACTGCTGCATTATCTGCCTTACAGAAACCTGGATGTCCGCTGAGATTCCAGATTCGGCCATCGAAACCACGGGGTTCTCCGTGCATCGAATGGACAGAGAAAAAGATCTCTCAGGGAAAAGCAAAGGCGGGGGTGTATGTTTTATGATCAACCGATCCTGGTGTGATCAGAGGAACGTACATTCTATCAAGTCTTTCTGTTCTCCTGATCTGGAATTTCTCATGGTTCTGTGCCGACCATTCTGGCTACCGAGGGAATTCACCGCGGTCATCATCACAGCTGTGTATATTCCCCCACAAGCCGACACAGACCGGGCACTAAAGGAACTGTATAGGACAGTGAGTGAGCAGGAAACCGCGCATCCTGACGCTGCGTTTATTGTGACCGGAGACTTTAACAAAGCCAACTTCAAGCGCATCGCACCCAAATACCACCAACATGTTAGCTTCAACACGCGAGGGAACCGTGTTTTAGACCACTGTTACTCCCCCTTCAAGGATGGATACAAATCACTCCCACGCCCACCATTCGGCAAATCAGATCACGCGTCCATCCTCCTTTTGCCCGCTTATAGGCAAAGACTCAAACAGGAAGCACCCGCCCTCAGAACCATCCAGTGCTGGTCGGACCAATCAGATTCTATGCTACAGGACTGTTTTGATCACGCGGACTGGGAGATGTTCCGGTCGGCCTCTGATGACGACATCGAGGTCTACGCTGATAGCGTAACGTGTTTCATCAGGAAGTGCGTAGATGACGTTGTTCCGACCAAAACAATTCGGCTGTACCCTAACCAGAAGCCGTGGCTAAACGGGGATGTTCGCGCGGCACTCAATGCGCGAACCTTCACCTTTAACTCCGGTAATGCGGAGGAGCATAAACAAGCAAGTTATGCCCTCCGGAAAACCATCAGAGCAGCAAAACGGCAGTACAGGGACAAGATTGAAGGACAGTTCAACACCACCGACTCCAGAAGCATGTGGAGGGGAATTAACACCATCACGGACTATAAAGGGAACACAAACTCCACCGTGAACACCGCTGCCTCTCTCCCGGACGAGCTCAACACCTTCTATGCTCGCTTTGAGGGAACTAACACCGCCCTCGCGGAGAGAGAGCTCGCGGCTGAAGATACAGAGGTTGGTGCACTCTCCGTATCTTTAGCGGATGTAACCCGATCCTTCCGGCGGGTGAATGTCCGTAAAGCAGCGGGTCCAGACGGCATTCCCGGCCGTGTGATCAGAGCGTGCGCGCACCAACTGGCTGGAGTTTTCACGGACATTTTTAACCTGTCCCTCTCCCTATCTGTGGTCCCCACATGCTTCAAAACGTCCACCATTGTGCCTGTACCTAAGCAGCCAAAAAACACCTGCTTAAACGACTGGCGTCCTGTTGCTCTGACCCCCATCATCAGCAAATGCTTTGAAAGAATAGTCAGAAACCACATCTGCTCTGTTCTCCCCCCCTCACTGGACCCACTGCAGTTTGCATACCGCACAAACCGCTCCACTGACGATGCCATTTCATCTACAATACACACTGCTCTCTCCCACCTGGAAAAGAGGAACACGTATGTGAGAATGCTGTTTGTGGACTACAGCTCAGCATTCAACACCATTGTGCCCTCCATACTTGACATTAAACTCCGGGCTCTAGGCTTAAACAGCCTGTTATGCAGCTGGATCCTGGACTTCCTGTCAAACAGACGCCAGGTGGTCAGAATGGGCAGTAACATCTCCTCATCACTGACTCTCAACACTGGAGCCCCTCAGGGTTGTGTTCTCAGCCCACTCCTGTACTCCCTGTACACACATGACTGTGTGGCTACCCACAGCTCCAACACCATCATCAAGTTTGCTGACGATACGACGGTGGTAGGTCTTATCACCGACAATGATGAAACGGCCTACAGAGAGGAGGTGCACACTCTGACACGGTGGTGTCAGGAGCACAACCTCTCCCTCAACGTCAGCAAGACCAAGGAGCTGGTGGTCGACTTCAGGAGGAATGAGAGAGAACACCGCCCCATCACCATCGATGGAGCACCGGTGGAGAGAGTCAGCAGCTTCAAGTTCCTCGGTGTCCACATCACAGAGGAACTCTCATGGTCCGTCCACTCCGAGGCCGTTGTGAAGAAGGCTCATCAGCGCCTTTTCTTCCTGCGACGGCTGAGGAGGTTTGGAATGAACCGCCACATCCTCACACGCTTCTACAGCAGCACCATCGAGAGCCTGCTGACTGGCTGCATCACCACCTGGTACGGCAACAGTACCGCCCGCAGCCGCAAAGCCCTGCAAAGGGTAGTGCGCACGGCCAGCTGCATCATCGGAGGTGAGCTTCCCTCCCTCCAGGACATTTACGCCAGGCGGTGTGTGAAGAGAGCTCAGAGGATCATCAGAGACTCTAGCCACCCGAACCATGGGCTGCTCTCACTGCTGCCATCAGGCAGACGGTACCGCAGCATCAGAACACGCACCAGCCGACTTCAGAACAGCTTCTTCCCACAAGCAATCAGACTACTTAACTCCTGATCCATCAGGATCATAACACACACTGGACAGAATATCACTCCGCACAACCCACTGTAGATACACACACATTATATACACATTTATGTATCATTTATTATTTATCATTATCATATAGCACCTATTGTACATAATTGGATCTCTACTGTGAATAATAATGTATACTGTACATTGTATATTATTATTATTATTATAGCTTAATGTATACTGTTTAATGTATGTTTAGTGTATATTGTTTAAAGTATATGTATATTGTAAGTATGTGTATATTGTTTAGAGCTGTGAGAACTACACTCACATTGTGTAAATTATTTATTGTTTATTGTAGTGTATACTGTGCTGTGAGTAATTGTGTGCGCATCAGATGTGTAATCTGTTGTTGCTTAAATGTTGTACATGTCATGTCGTGACTGCTATGTTGCTCGGAACTGCACCAAGAATTTCACCTGCTGTTGCACTTGTGTATATAGCTGTGTGACAATAAAGTGAATTGAATTGAAAGTGAATTGAATATTCCCAGCACTTTCTGTGATGCTTGCTTATCATAGGAAGTAATAAGAAATGACTCTTTATATTAAGGTAGTAGCCAAGCGAGAACAGGGTGTTGGGGAATTCACTTTTTTCCTTCTCCCTTTCATCAAACCGCAGTTTTTGCAAGTTCCCGCAATTTCATCACATAAAATTGCATAAATATCCTGCATATTACATCGCATTTTTTATGAAAACGTACCGCAAAAACAATGGATTTTTGCCAGCAAAATCACAAAATAATAAAAAAAATCAGCATTTTTCTGGAAGGACTGAAAATCGGTATTGAGGTATTTTAGTCCTGGTATCGTGCCAAAGTCATAATTTTGGTATCGTGTCAACACTACCCACAAAATAAGAATACTACAATTATTTAAACTTAATGTAAGAATATTACACAATTTTTCCTCAATGTTTTAATTTTACCAGTAAAACTCAGTAGTGTAGCACCAATCAAAAAGAAAAGGAATGATTCACTTAATTTAATTTAATTATATTTTAAAAGAATAAACTGTTAATGTTGTGTGCCTTCATTATGACTTCTTCCCATGTCAATGAAATTCCACATAAAAGACAGATGATGCACAAATAACAAATGAATGCCAAAATGGCAAGCCAAATATTTATAGCTTACCAAAGACAGTAAGGGCCATTGTCAGCCTGTATAAGAGGGCATCTGTAACGCCTCCCTTCAAATGAACCGGCATGCCATTGTCTTCCTGAAAGAAGCAGAAACAGTATTTTAGCATTTGATACTTCGACACTTACTTTTAAGGGGGCCAGAAGTGTAAAGCATAACAATTCTGCGTTTGCACTTTAGGAAGTTAGAATAATGCAACAGATACAAGTATTCAGTTTCAAACTAATTTTACATCTGTAAGCGAGACCACCAACACAAACTCAACATTTAAGATTGATCTCCGTCACATAGCAACAATTTCATTAAGAAAAGATACTTATTCATAAGAATTATAAAATATCAGCATAATATAACAGCCAGCCTCAATGTAGCGGCAGACTGCCATAAGCAGAATGTGCCAACATCAAAGCCAGTGAAATCGCAGTTATAGAATAAGTGAAGCTTTGCACCAATTTGACACTTCATACTATTTCAGTATTATGACACATGCAATGATTAGTAATACAGCCTACTATACAAGTGAACCCTACTAGTGAATCATTTCGTACTTATCTGTTCATCCACAATATCAGTGCAGAACCTGGGAACAAATTACAATCTTAACTTTTACATTACCATTAGCGAGAGCCAAAGAGGAATTAAAAGATGTAGTAAATAGGGGTGTAACATTACACAAAACCGACGGTTCAGCAGTGTTAATTTTGATTTAATTTTAGTTATAGTCTTTTGACTAAAATGCCATTTAGATTTAGTCATATTTTAGTCACCTGAATTGTTTTTAGTTTTAGTCCAGTTTTAGTCGACTAAATCTACAGTAGATTTAGTCTCCTAAAATCTAATGAGTTTAGTTCAATTGTTAATGTGAGATGGTGGTCCAGTGGGTTAAACCATGGAACTGATATGCAGAAGGTTGCTGGTTTGATCCCAGCGGTCACCACCAGTGTGTCCTTGAGCAAGGCACTTTACTCCATGTTGCTCCAGGGGGATTGTCCCTGTAATAAGGGCACTAAGTCGCTTTGGATAAAAGCGTCTGCCAAATGCATAAATGTAAATGTAATTATAATACATTAAGCATTTAAGTATTACATAGCCGACTGTCACTCTTTGACATCATTTTGTTTTTTAAATTAAAAATAAACGAAAGAGCTCATTTCACTTTTTTGTTTGTTTTTAAAAACATCTATATAGTTTTTATAACTTTGTATTTCTGTTTTAGTTAGTATATCATATTAAGCTAAAGCTTCAAATAAGTTTATTTATTTTTTTAATTTCAGTTAACATTTATTTAATTTCAAGTAACGAAGATTTTTTTTTAACTGTTTTAGTGAACTATTATAACCCTGATACTTTATATAATATGTGTCAAATACTGGTCTTTCCTCCTGACTATGAATTAAATGGGAATTAAATGAAATACAGTTTATTTTGTAAGCAAAAACGAATATATATAATGCGTGACTTTTAATTATAAACCAGCTGGAAATACACCGGGACTCTTATTTTGAAATCTTGCCTTACTAATGCAGTTGCAGGAAATGCGAAATGCAAATCCTGTCTGCAGTCAGTGTGTTCTTTTCCTCTCTAGGCAGGCATTTTTTTTAGGATTATTTATCAAAATGTTCTTTTATATATTTGTGTGATGTTCTGCATTTCAATCGCGACTTTAAAATGTTATGAGAAAACATTTTACGAATGTTTATCCACCACATTACCTTTTATTTAAACCTAAATAAGAATGCATTGTCAGTTCGTCTGTCAGTTGGCAGGCAGTTTTGGTCATTTTATTAAAAGTTTGTTGCTGTGTGGAGTGTAAAATATAATAAAAATAGTTTTACCCTCCTGCTGACTGTCGTGCCCCTCCCAACCCATTCACACACACACATAGATGATTCGACTAACGGTCGACTATAGAAAGATTCAACAATTCTGATTCGAATGTGTAAATCATTAGTCGGGGTAGGGCTGTAACGATTTGACCAAAAATAAAAACCTCGATTAATTGAACATTTTACCTCGATTACGATTAATGAACGATTATTTTGCTTTTTTTTGCCCTCATATGAAAAAGTGCATTTCTTTGTGATTTTAAAACACTTGAAGGAAAACGTTCACTTTCAGCAGTTATTGTCTATGGGGCAGATTTCTGCTTGTACATCAGATACAGATATATTAGCACATTATAGTAGGCCTACATTATATTTATTTGAATGCAGAGTGATTGTGTGTGTGAATTACTCATACTGTCTCTATTCATTATGAAGCTGTGGTTTGTACTTCAAAAGGTATTGAAATATGTGTCTATAACGGTTGAGTTTCTAGGCTACTTTAGTGACTTTACTTTAGTCACAGGACGGCGTTGACACTGCGTTTATGCGCTCTCTGCGCGCGATCTTCACGTGATGTGCGAGCTACTGTCTAAGTGTTCGTTTGTCACAATATATCAGGCATTAGTTCAACATAATACACCTCTGATGGTCGAAAATCGCTTTACTGTTCAAACTGGCAGGCTTTAAAACACATACAAATGACAAAGCTTTGTGAGGACGCAGGTGAAAGAGGTCTGCCTTCAGGGCGCGCGCGCGCGTTGTCAGAGACGCGACGCGGCTCGGCTCTCTGCCTCACAGAAAAAAGATGAGCACTGAACGGATAAGTTTTCCGTATTGTTGTTTTTGAATAGTGCACAATCGCTTTAATGTTCAAACTGGCAAGCCTTTAAACGCATGTACTTGACAAACTTTATGAGGACGAAAGTGAAAGCGATCTGGCTTCGGGGCTTGCGCGCGCCGTCTGTGTGTGTGTGTGTGTGTGTGTGTGTGTGTGTGTGTGTGTGTGTGTAGGCTATAAGAACGGCAATTGACTGACCTGTATAAACTGTGTAAAACATGCAGTTACTACACTCTAAAAAAAAAGGTTCTATATGGCACCAAAAATGGTTCTTTCGTCGTAATCATAGGGGAACCACATATCTTAACATGTTCTGTATATGGTAGCGGTGCTATATAGCACCTTAGTCAAAGAACCGGTGAAGAACCGCTGAAGAACCACTGAAGCACCAAAATTGGTGCTATATAGCACTTAAAAAGGTTCCCCTATGATTAACTGCTCCTGCTCCTGCATCTCTCTGTGTGCCTGCAAACTGCACTTGATGTGACTGACGGGGCGGAGTCACGTGAAAACCGAAATAACCGTCACGGGAAAAATATGTCGGTTAGAGGTTCTGAATGTCGGTTTCGGTTATTTTTCGATTAATCGTACAGCCCTAAGTCGGGGACACCCCTACTTAAAACAAGCCGACTGTTAACTGTTAAAGATTGCACTGGGAACCTTTCGGTACACACTCGCACCGAACCGAAAGCCCCGTACCGCAACGGTTCGGTATGAATATGTGTACAGTTACACCCCTAGTAGTAACTAAACCTGTGAAATCTTACGATGAGACTAAATGTCTAGATGGATTAGAATCAGAACTAACTTGAAACAACTTCTGCTTCCCCGGGACTTTATTCTCCAGCTGTCTGCGTGCGCTACTGGATACGGTCCGCCTGGAGACCTGCTGCAGGGTCTGGAGAACAACAACAACACTCATTATTTCAGTGGATTTCATCTGCATAAGGTAAAACTATGATATAAAACAATATAAATCACAATACAAAAATGCAACAATATGTATCGTGGATGGTGACAATCTGTATTGTGTATAAAATACTGTTCCTGGTTCCAGGTCTTTTCGAGCTGTGTTTTGTTTGATGAATTATAATAATTTAAAAAAAATAAAAAAAGGTGCACATATAATATAAAAGTGTCCCCAACAACCTGGGCCCGTATTTATCAAGCATCTGAGAATTACTCACAAGAACGCTGCTAAGAATTGACTTAAGAGTAAAAAAATTCTTGGCTCAAAGCTGCGCTTAAAAGTTAGTTATCAAGCATCTCAATCATACGTTAAGTAAAGTGTAGGACTAAATCTTAAGTGTCAGACTTAGAGTTGATTCACGACACTTTGCTGTGCCACAAACGGGATTTTGGATGATGTTTACATTGAACACACATTTGACAATAAATCATTTTCAAGAGAATACATTATAATATACACATTTGAAATGAAAGATAAACATGTTTTCCACCATGTCTTAATTATATTTTTTTAAACTGGTGTGCTGTTAACTGACCTGCCTATATATGGCCTAGATCTGTTTTATATAATCAGCCACCATGGATTCCAAAAGAAAACCGAACTGGTGGAAGAAAGAAGCGCTACTGCTAGCTGAATTAGTTGAACAGCGAATGTTATAAAAGGCAAGTTCAGCCCAACATTATCCAGCGTTGACAAAGATGATGCCTGCTCTGTCCAAACGATAGCGTTTGATTAACTGCTCATTGTCAAACATTTGAAAAACATTTTTCCTCTTCTTAAAAGATTTAGTGCCATCACAAGCCCCTACTGGCAACTCCTAACCACTTGAGAGACCTCTCGAGTCTTAAATAACTGGGAGAGTAAGATTCGGACACACAAAACACATGTCAATGACCCACACACACACACACGTTTTGTGTGTCCGAATTCACACACACACACACACGTTTTGTGTGTGTCCGAATTCATTATTTTCCTATAAAAAGAATTTTAATAAATACATGTCATATCAAATTGATCTACAATATTTCCTTTATAAAAAACCCTTTAAATTTTTTTTTTAATTCAATTGAGTTTGAGTTGTGGTGTTTGAAAGACCAAAAATATCAGGTGGTGCGACCGTCCGACACACAGGCAGTAAAAAGGTTCATTTTCTCAGTAAAATTCTTAAAAAATTAGTTTGACATGATTTTACATTAAATTCCTTATAAATGAGAAAATAGTTCCTATTTCAAAGCTATTATATTACTTTAAAAACTTTTATCCGAAAAATTTACTTCTCAAATGTCAGGGAAGGGCGACCGACATAAAAATGCCATTTTATGTAATGTTACTTCAAGAAAACCATGTGACAGCATATGACTTCACACAGAAGACCCTAGAGGACCCCTTTGATGCAGTAACAATGTTAGTCACCCTCCCATAAATATGAGATCATTTGACATTTTTGAGTAATGATGAGGTTGATTCAACTTATGTCAGGTGGTATGACCCCTGGAAAACTTTGAAAAGTTATTATAAAAATGTGTATTTGAATTAATAAAATGTATGTATAACCTTGAACATATGGTCAAACATTTGTATAGGTGTTCAATTTAATGCCGGTTAGATTTGAATTGAGTTTGAAATGTCAGGTAGTGCGACCAGAAAATTTACATTTAGAAGTATCAATTCCCCCTGCAATTGCAAAATGAAGTAGGAAATATAACTGTAAAACGTTACATAATGTATACAAATAACTTTTACATAAAAACTCCTTATGGAAAATTGGAGTACCTAACGTCATCACCGACGGCCATCTTGTCACAGGCAGGGCTCTGTGGCTCCTGATGTAAGGCGAGTGATCTGCATGAACACAAATACTCTTCTCACTGAAATCTTTACGGATTTACAAATGGTTTGGTTTCTTACAAACGTTATTAACGTGGCTATAATTATGGACGCTTGAACAAATTATTAATACATTTTCATAAGTATGCAGTGTCATAACTACATCTCTGACGTTTATAACAAAACAAACCGTTTGAAAATCGGTAGAAAATTGAGCAAGTTATGGTTATTTGTTACGAGCGAGCGAACTGTGACAAGATGGCCGCCAGGTGCGGAAGTCGACCTCCATTGGCCAGCAGCACGGACGAGACATCTAGCCTTTATTATGGATATCTATGGTTCTGAAGCTCAAAGTATGGACGAGAGGGCCGTTGCCATCTTGGCAGCGCGTCATTGCGCGTCACTCGCGGATAACAGAAAATGGGCAAAAAGGCAACGCGTGTAAGTGACGCGATGACTAACAGACAGCAGATAAATGGCTATCTACCTGTCACTCAAAGTGGCCATGCCCTTAATTATGCAGAACTTTAATGTTTTATATAATGTAAACGAATGTTATAAAAAAAAAAATTCACCCCCCTCACTGTTGGGACCAAAACACAGCCGTATAGACCAAGTCCACAATTTGTACAAGGCTGTAAACATGTTTTAATCTGCTGTAAAATTGGGCATTTTAACATGAGCCTCAATGAAGCCCCTTTTCCACCAAGGCAGTGCTAGAGCTAGTTCAGAGCCAGAGCTAGTCCCAGTTCATAGTTGGTTCGACTGAGGAGCCTTCTAAGAACCGTTTGCTTTTCCACATGCTGAGAGCCACAGAGCCAGGTCTAACGTCACTGTATACGTCTCATCTTTCTCAGCAACGCTAGCGAGGCAGCGGCAGTGTTGCCAAGGCTACGGATTGAAGGGTTGCGGGTGGAAGCGACCCCAATTATGTGATATTTAGCCCCGGGAATGCGAAATTTAGTAGGCAACCATGCCAAAAAACCACATATTTTACCCCCAAATGTGATTTTTACCGGGGAAGACCCCTGAAACGTGATTGGGCTTGTTTTGAGTAGCAATTGGGCGGGTTTTGTTGTGAAAACCTGGCAACACTGGGCAGCGAAACAAACACACCAGGCTTGTTCGAGATGCATCGGCGCTGCGCAGACTGATCCACGAATGATATAAAAAGACGCACGAGTGAATCAAAAGCATAAGGAGTCGTGTGCTCTCGCTGGACTCGTTATGATACGGCGATCGGTCTCTGCACAGCACCGCTGCGAGCAAGCCTTCCATCAACAATGTAAACGTTGCGTTACTATTGATTCACATGGCTTTACGATCCTACATCAGCATCAAAACACAACGAAAACACAGCGAATCCAACGCATTCGTGCAGTTCGCCGTAATTTGTATAGACGGAGATTACAAACGAGCAGCAGCTGTTAGCTCCATTAGCTGCTATTTCAACAATGGCGGATCTCAAGTTTGTGTTGGTCTTGTTGACCCCGCCCCCAGCGCCTGATGTAATCGGTTCTTACTTCTAGCCCTGTTCTAGCCCAGCAATGTTCTGGTGCTACTTAAGAACCACTTTTCCTGGCTCGGAGATGGGGCTTTGGGTGTGGAAACACAAAGAACCGATTTGAAACTAGGCTCTGGCTCCGATCTAGCACTGCCTTGGTGGAAAAGGGGTATTAGATTCTGCTCCTTCTGGAGCATGTCCCTAGCGGCCAGTCGATGAATTGCAGTTTAAGGCACTTCCGTATTGGCTTCAAGAGAAACTGCAGGAGGTTGCCACTCGGTTTTAACACATAAAAAAAGTGTTCGTTTATATGAATTGGACTAAAAGGGCAATACATAAATAAATGGAAAGGGAATTTACCATGTGATATGCATTTTAGACACTACAGTGATTCATATCTACAAGTTTTCAGCAGTGCTAAGTACATTAAGTGTATATTATTTTTAAATGAATATATGGTCACACCACCTGACATTTTCTGGGTGGTAAAATCAGAAATCTTGTTTAATAATGATTTAATGCCGTCTTAAAAGCTGTAAAACCAATATGAATCACCACCATAAATCCTTTGGACATAAAAAAGAATTTTCAAACCGTTTTGCTTAAAATTATTATTTTTTTATCTTTAAAACATTATTTGTCATTGACCCATATATTATTTTATAACAAACCAAATATATACATATATATATATATATTATTTTTTAACAAAAATCAAATATAAAACACAACCCTCGCGCACATAAACATAAATCTCTCCAGGAAACTCCAATTTATCGAGCTTGAGGCAAATTGGTTTAAGTAATTACACGGATTTACATATGAAACGTACCAATACAGCATTTGTATATTTCTTACACAGTAACTTTGTTTATAAACTAAAATATACAAAAATCCTTGATATTCTTCAGAAATGAGCAGGAGGTCATGAGAGATGCTATGAGGCTAACGCCGGTGTCTCTAATTCTGGTCAAATGTAAGCAAACTGTGTTATGAAGAGACATTCAATCGCTTTCGCAAGATAAATGCAATGACAAATGACATAAAGGTCTTAAATCTCACCCTTAAGTGCCTGAACATGGTGATGGTTTCTCCTTCAGACTGCAATGTTCAGGAAGCCGCACCAGCACAAGGACACTTGAAAATGTCACTTCCTTCTTCTGCTCGACTGGGCGGAATGAGCAACGCGTTACTGACACCTACCGGACAGGAGACAGTAAGGAGATTCGATTCTTTCTAGCGAATCGGTTCGTTCGGGCTGTCCGGCTGGATCCGAAATCTCCCCCTCAGCCTCAGGGCATTATTGGGGACAGCCATTTGTAGTGGTGTCCGAAACCATAGTGGACGTTATTGAGTGCACTCATTCAATCTCACATTGCACCGCGATAACGAGTGTCCTACAGCTGATGTACACACAACACCGACTTCGAATCGTTTTCATTCACTCCTTCAAATGAACTGTATTAGTGGACTAACCTAGGGCAGGGGTTTTCAAACTGGGGTGCGGGGACCCCAAGGGGTCCTCCAGAAGGCTCTAAGGGATCCCCAGAGAATTTCAGAGAATAAAAAGACAAAGCAAAAATGGATAAAGTCTACCGAATATTCATTCTGTTTCATTTCTAAATGTTTCTCTCCTTTCTTGCTGTATACATTCCAGAACTGTATATGTATGCTTTGCATCTTTAGTGAGTATTTCTGACTATATAGTCCCCTTTATCTCGCTCACTGGGGTTGTAAAGCAGTTTTCTTAACGCAGTATGTGAGCTGCTTACATACATTTATTGTTAAGTTGCTTATACAAATACATTTTAACTTCAGGTTTAAACATCCAACATTAATATCCAGTTTAAGTTGGGAAACAATATGTTGTATTCATAATGTCACACTTACAATTTATCTAACAGTTTAAATGTTTTTTTGCACATAAAAATAGATGGATTTTAGGAAGGGGGTCCCTCATAAAGGTTCATCATATTTGGGGGTCCTTGGCATCATGAAGTTTGAAAACCCCTAACCTAGGGAATAGTGAATGAGGATTTAGGGGACGATCTCGGATTCAGCTTAATTTTTTAATGACGATTCGAATAGCAGAGTGACCTTTTTTTTTTACTATAGAAACATTAAAATGAGTAAACCGTTATTGACATTATTGATTGAAAGTTGAATTTGTTACACTTCAGCTTGAATAAAAGCTCACCTTGCTGATTTTGTTTTTGTCGTTCCGTCCACAGTATTTAGGCTCTCTTGTCAGTAAAAAGAAATTGGAAATTAGTAGTCACATAAGAAGTAAAGTACATTTCACCGCCAAACTACTCAGTTACTGATTATAAATTACATGACTAAAAATGTAGTAAGTAACCTACATTGCATTACACATGTTTTAATAAATATAATCTGACTACTTTTTGATCAAACTCTTTAATCACATTGAGTTGAATAGGATGGTAGGCTACCATATTGATATACAAATAGCCTACTATATAAAAAATATATTCCTTTCTTTGTTATCAACAACATGGTACATTAAACATTACTAATGTTTAAACATTACCCAAACAAATGTTAAAATAATAAAAATTATAATAGGCCTAAATATGTTTCCAAAGACTTAGCAATACACGGTTAAAAGAGTGTGATAATTCATGTGTTAGTCAGGAGTTGATTGGATATGCAATGTTGAGAAAACACTCCTTTCAAAAAAATTCTATGATTTCTGTAAATTCACTGATCAAATGTTTTGTGGCCTCTCAATGTTGTATGTAATAGTCCCGTTCTGATGCTCACGTGCCCACTGTTGGTGCTTTGGGCGGTGGACATGGGTCAGCATGGGCACCCTGACGGGTCAGCGGCTGTGCCGCCCCATACACAACAAACTGAGATGCTCTGTGTATTCTGACACTGTTCTATCAGAACCAGCATTAACTTCTTGAGCAATCTGAGCTCCAGTAGCTCGTCTGTTTGATCGGACCACATGGGCCGACCTTCGCTCCACACGTGCATCAATGAGCCTTGGCCGCCCATGACCCTGTCGCCGGTTCACCACTGTTCCTTCCTTGGAGCACTTTTGATAGATACTGACCACTGCAGAGCGGGAACAACCCACAAGAGCTGCAGTTTTGGAGATGTTCTGACCCAGTCGTCTTCTAACACATCAACGTTTGAGGACAAAATGTTCACTTGCGGCCTAATATATCCCACCCACTAACAGGTGCCGCGATGAAGAGATAATCAGTGCTATACACTTCACCTGTCATAATGTTATGCCTGATTGGTGTATATAAGCAATATTAGGGAGAATCAATAAATTATGATCGATTTACTGCCATTGTGTGAATAATATGTATTCATGCAATCAATAAATAAAGTAACTGTAGTCTAATTGAGTATTTTATAATATCATTTTTGGAATCTGATTACATAATCCGGATTACATTTAATCTACTGGGTAGTAATTACATATAATTACTACCCAGCTCTGTTCATTTGTATACTTCACTTACAGGACCGGTCATAAAAGCAGCACAGCACATCTCTCATGCATTTGTCGTTTATTATCACACAACTCTTTTAAGTAAATGACGTGACTTCGGCCCAACAACAGACACACAGAACTGAGCTGGATAAAGGCTTTCTTAGCAGTTGCTAAACACACACAGATCCTTTTTAAATACACATTGCACAGCTTTTCAAAGAAGAAACTACAAAAAACGAACACATCAGCTTCGAGCATCACAGTTTAGCATTTCAAATAATACAGTACAACAATCCTTGCTGATTTGCATGACAAACTATCATATCAGGAATATTTATAATATTCTTATAAAAATCACTGATTAAAATCCATGACGTACCATCAGTATTAATACCCAAATGGGTGAATCTCACACAGCCGGTCAAGATTGGTCATATTTCACCTCAAAATCAAAAGAAAGAAAGTTCATGTATATGTTTTCGCATTGCGAGTGCAAATAAGCACAATTCCCCAAACGCTCATTATTGTAATAATGTAACAATTGTAACACTACAATGGCAGAAAAATAATAAATATGAATACACCATGGTAGAATTTGTATTTGCCTGCTGATCCTAATCACATCATTGTATTATTGTAAAGAGAATAATTTAAAATAATGACATAAGAATTATAAACAAACTAAAAAGTAAAATGTCCGAGGTGGATTTTAGGGGGAAAATGTGCAAAGTTCTTCTGTCTTTATGCAAAATATGTTTTTTTGTTGATTTTTTTTGGGGCAAAATATGACCTGGAGATGTGTGTAGGATTCACTCAAATACAGTCCTACTGTACGGCTACACATCAGTTACGCCATACTGTCCTTACCACAAAATACTTCATGTGTCAAAGTCAAGATACTGCTCATATTTCCAATATAAAGCTTTGGTGTGGATGAAAGAAATGTTTAAAACAGACCTTTAAAAACTGCCAGTGCATACACAACAATTTAGCAAGCAGTCCTTCTGGCCACCTGTGTGTACAGGAGCATCTTCCCACATGAGATCTGACGGATAACTCACGCCGTCTCGTGTCGCATTTAATTGGGAATGTCAGCATTGTTGTTGCGGTTGCCGTATTTATGGTGGATGATCAGTAGGACGACTCCCAGGAAGAAGCACACGGATCCCACGGTGATGTAGGCAATGCCCAGGAAAGGGTTCTTCCCTCCCATCCAGGAAATGGTGCTGAGGATCATACGCTTGCGGCCGTCAAAGCTGCGTACTGGGTAATCTGGGTTCACATTATTAAAGAATGTCGTGTTTCAACATACACATTTAGAAGACCCCAAAATGCTCATGTTGAAGCTTTCCTTTTTTATTCTTTGCTTTGGGGTAAAAAGAAGTTTGAAATACCTGTTAGCAAACATCATGACCCCAGACTATCACACTTGTAATTCGGTTCGTTTCGTCCAGACCAAAAAACAAAAACAAAACATATCGTCCTGGGGCCCGTTCTCAGTACCTCACTAACTCAGTTAGCCGGATTTGATTGTTGACGATTTGGCATGATCTTGGATTGTTTGTTTCTTCGACGCTCATCCTGGACTTGCTGTCATAGCAACAGGTCCGTTAGCTTAAACCTGCTCGAGCGGCTTATTTCATGTAAACAGGATTAGATCGCATCTTGAGGTGATACTTAAAATCTGTCCCAGCCACTGCTACTTTATTACAAGAGTTCATTACTGAACCAGGGGCAATAATAATCATTTTAAATAATAATAATATACACATTTTAAATTGTATATGTATATGAGAATGTATATAATATTATAATGTTGTGTATAATACTATAGACACAGCCACTTGATTGAGCGATTTATTTGTGATGGAATAATTACTTTATAATTTTATTGGAGGTTTGCACACATGTTGTACAGTTAATCTGAGCCGTGCATTAATTTAAGTGAAGACGGATATTATGGGATGGCTTGATGCAGCGCAGGAGATGCAGAGAATTTGATCTTTTGAAACTTTAATACTGTCACGTTACAAATCTGCTTCAAATTGAATTAAAAATTGAATTACAACATTGAAATAAAAATGTAAAGGGTGTACAAATACTGTATAAAATCGTGAATATAAATAATTGGTAATCTTGTAAAAAAAAAAAAAACATTTATCATTGATCTATTATAACTTTTATGTTGGGTTGGTCGTTTAGCTGTTTCCTTATAAAGGTCCAGATATTCGTGGAGTTTTTTGCCAGGTGGCTTTTTTAATTATATGATGTCATTACGTTGCTGTCTTGACGCCAGCCAATCGCTGCATTGCTGATCATGGTTTCGAGTATCGATGCATCTGCCCTCTTCAGGGAAAACAAGAACGCGCAGTGATCTTAGATCATTTAATCCAGATATTTAAATCCAATCCGCAAATTTGTTTGAAGAACCAAATTAGCCAGACATCAGTTATCACGATTAAAAGATCTGGGATCTGTCAAATCATCTCAGATGTATTAAGCGAGGTA
This sequence comes from Romanogobio albipinnatus, assembly GCA_023566225.1. NCBI lineage: Eukaryota > Metazoa > Chordata > Actinopteri > Cypriniformes > Gobionidae > Romanogobio > Romanogobio albipinnatus. The sequence goes on along the minus strand of CM042249.1, from coordinate 8,355,821 downwards.
TGAAGAACGGACCCCTGGTTTCGCGTTTACACTGGCATTTTTAACAGCGAACCTAAAGTTACCGAACCAAAGGCATAGGGATACGGTCACAACCTGATTGGTCGGCTTTTATGACGTATATTTCACGACGGAGCTTGCTTACCGACACTTTCAAAACAATGCTGTGTGCTGGATTAAACACGATCATTTTATGTGTGTACATATGGTTTTATTTTTACCAGCTGAGAACTCACGAAAAGCTCATAACATGTTAAAAACATTCAAAACAGCAGCAGGAATTCCTCCGTTGTATGCAGAAATGAAGATCTGCATATACTGATGAGGCACTTTACCTCCTCGTTGCTCCACGTTTGCCCTCTACTCATTTTGAATACACCGATCTTTCCGCATCGTCAAATCAGCTGACTTGTAGCGTCACATCTTGTGACAGCACGTCCTGTTTTTGGTTCGTTTACATGTCTTTGGTCCGTGTTGCGTTCATATATCAATCGAACCGCACCAGAGTTCGTTTGGAAGCGGTCAGAGACCCATCTTTTTAGCAGTCTCAGTCCGCTTGTTTGGTGCGCACCAGGGTTCGGATGGCAGCGTTCACATATGTTCAAATTAACCGCACCAACCGAGCAATCGCACCAGGGTTCGTTTTAATCTAACCAAACATGACAAGTGTGAACGCACCCTAAGGCCATGTTTACATCTGGTATTAAGATGCCTTTTGATCGATCGGATCACAAGTGGGCGACGCTAAATACCGGTGTAAACAGGTTTTGAGCTTGCCCACTTTCTACCACTTCCAGAGGTAGTAGAAAACACATTGACCGGATTGGTTTCATAGTGTAGATGCTCATGTGAATAAATGTGTTCAAACAGCCACAAAAGACGCCTACTCTCCTCCTACTGACCTAATGCGTAAACATAATGGGAAGTGCGCTAGCCAGACATGATATAAACTTTGTCGGCTGAAGACCCAAGTTTGGTTTGAAGCTGTCCCAAGCTCAATGTTCTCTCTCCATTCCTGATTTCTAACACACACTCACTGCGTTCGGCTGATCATGCGGCTGCCGGCTGTCAGAGCAGAAACGAAAGCTGATGCTCTCAGTGTTTTTCCGTCGTCTCTGGTCATGTTCATATGTAAATTGCGTGAGCTTATTTTGTCCATTAGATCAAAAGATCTAAAAAAGCCCATACATTTACCCGTCCATGGACCCTCCCCTCAAAGAAATCAGGACAGAAGTGATTGAACATGGACAAAAGAGACTAAAATTAAAACACCAGGTGTAAACGGGAATGTGTCTCCCACTCCTACTTGTGATCCGATCATCCGATCGACCAAACTGCATCTTAATACCAGCTGTAAACAGGGCCTGATTATGTAAATATGTGCTGCAGAATTACAATTACAACTGCAGTTTCTACTATAAAGCAGCTCTCCAGTGTGTTCGTGTTTTTTCTCGGAGATGTCTGACGTCGACAGACTGAACGGAAGAAATGACCTAAAGAAGATGTCAAAGAAGGCGGAGCCCCAGAGTCACACCTACCTATTACATCATCACCATGGACCAATGGTAGTTTGAAGATGTTTACCAGAAAGGTTCACTTTGGCAAACGTTTTTGAACCCTTGAAACAAACTCCAAAAGAACTTAGTTTTGACCCGATTTTGTTCTAAATGATGTCACACCAGTTTATTCTTTGATTTCTCTTAAAGTATATCGGGGCCTTAACAGTTTTTGTATTTTTACATTTCACATGATGAAGTTACAAATAACTTAAAGGGATCCCCCAAAAATGCAAATTCTGTCAATTTACTCACCCTCAAGTTGTTCCAAACCTTTATGAGTTTCTTTCTTCTGCTGAACACAAAAGATGATACTTTGAAGAATGTCAGTAACCAAACAGTTGATGGACCCAATTGACTTCCATAGTAGTATTTATTTTTCCTACTATGAAAGTCAATGACTGTTTAGCTCCCCATATTCTTCAAAATATCTTCTTTTGTGTTCAGCAGAAGAAAGAAATTCATACAGGTTTGGAACGACATGAGGGCGAGTTAATGATGACAGAATGGACATTTTTTGGGTGAACTATCCCTTTAAGTTATGAATGTGAATGCTGGTTTAGAGGCTTAAGGCCTGTTCAGCTTGCCTGGAGCTGCTGAAGTTACAGTAAAACACGACTTGTTGGCGCTCAAGCACAAAACGGTCTTGCCGAGCACACATTAATATGACGAAGAGGAAGTAAGTAGAAAAAGACCCCGTCCCAAATTGCACATCAATGCACTTTCGGTCTTGTGGAATTACAATGGCCACTGCATGCACATGTCCGTTAAGTTCACAAGACTGTAGGGTGTCCCATTTGTCATTTAAGTTTAAAGAAGGGTGCTCGTGAGCGCCCCCTTTGCGGCTGCTATGCTCCCTCGATGCGCACTTCAGCTGAGCCTGCAAGTTCGCGAGCTACGCAGAGGAGTTCTACCCGGCAGTCAAAGTTAGTTAGCAAAAGTCCATCCATCCAGCCATCCATCCATCCATCTTCTTCCGCTTATCCGGGGCCGGGTCGCGGGGGCAGCAGTCTAAGCAGAGATGCCCAGACTTCCCTCTCTCTAGACACTTCCTCTAGCTCTTCCGGGGGGACACCGAGGCGTTCCAAGGCCAGCCGGGAGACATAGTCCCTCCAGCGTGTCCTTGGTCTTCCCCGGGGCCTCCTCCCGGTTGGACATGCCCGAAACACCTTCCCGGGAAGGCGTTCAGGAGGCATCTGGAACAGATGCCCGAGCCACCTCAGCTGTCCCCTCTCGATGTGGAGGAGCAGCGGCTCTACTCCGAGTTCCTCCCGAGTGACTGAGCTTCTCACCCTATCTCTAAGGGAGCGCCCAGCCACCCTGCGGAGAAAGCTCATTTCGGCCGCCTGTATCCGGGATCTTGTCCTTTCGGTCATGACCCAAAGCTCATGACCATAGGTGAGAGTAGGAACGTAGATTGACCGGTAAATCGAGAGCTTCGCCTTACGGCTTAGCTCTTTCTTCACCACGACAGACCGGTACATCGACCGCATTACTACAGAAGCTGCACCGATCCGTCTGTCAATCTCCCGTTCCATCCTCCCCTCACTCGTGAACAAGACCCCTAGATACTTGAACTCCTCCACTTGGGGCAGGAACTCTCCACCAACCTGAAGTGGGCAAGCCACCCTTTTCCGACTGAGGACCATGGCCTCGGATTTGGAGGTGCTGATCCCCATCCCAGCCGCTTCACACTCGGCTGCAAACCGTCCCAGTGCATGCTGAAGGTCCTGGTTAGAAGGGGCCAACACGACAACGTCATCCGCAAAGAGCAGAGACGAAACCGTGTGGTCCCCAAACCTGACACCCTCCGGCCCTTGGCTGCGCCTAGAAATTATGTCCATAAAAATTATGAACAGAACCGGCGACAAAGGGCAGCCCTGCCGGAGTCCAACATGCACCGGGAACAAGTCTGACTTACTGCCGGCAATGCGGACCAAACTCCTGCTTCGGTCATACAGGGACCGGACAGCCCTCAACAAAGGACCCCGGACCCCATATTCCCCCAGCACCCTCCACAGGACGCCGCGAGGGACACAGTCGAATGCCTTCTCCAAATCCACAAACCAAATGTGGACTGGTTGGGCAAACTCCCATGAACCCTCCAGCACCCTGTAGAGGGTATAGAGCTGGTCCAGTGTTCCACGACCAGGACGAAAACCACACTGTTCCTCCTGAATCCGAGGTTCCACTATCGGCCGAATTCTCCTCTCCAGTACCCTGGCATAGACTTTCCCGGGGAGGCTGAGTTAGCAAAAGTGTGTGAATAATTTGGCAAGCATTTAAATACTGTCTCTCTTCTTCTTCTGTGTGACAAGTGAATGTCAGAAGCGAAAAAATGGCACAGCAACACCTTGTGTACCGGGAGCACAATCTAATGAATTTGCAGGTTCACTGCATCGCCAGTGAAAATCGCTTGGGTGTGAACACAAAGACGCAGCGAAAAAAACTCGGGCAATAAACGTGTGTGATAATCGTCCCAATCGTCCCCAACGATTACCGGTTTCACGATAAACCATGATAAAAATGTACTGACAGTTAGTAATATCGTTTAAATTTTAATTATCATTAAAACCACGTTTGATTATCACGATTTTGAAAACTTGTAAATCTTGTCCAGTCAGCGTCAGTCTGGCGCAGCGCGCAACGCTGTTTTTGAATGAGAAGAGATGTCAGAAGGCAGTGACAGCGCTCGGGGGATTTTTCAGCCTTCTAAAAGGACCAAATCTGAGGTGTGGTCGTATTTTGGCTTATACAAAAGTCCTGAGGGAAACTTAATCGAAGATGGTCACCCTGTCTGCAGAACATGCCAGAAGAAAGTCGCTCTAAAAGGGGGAAACACTTCAAATCTGCGAACGCAAGGCAAGTGGACTTTGAGCTCAATACCAAAACTACTGGGAAATAATAACGTGAAGCTTGAGCCAAAGACGAACGAACAAGTTCAGACAAGACTAGGGTGACATTTAAGGGATAATAATCAGGGCTTGACATTAACAACCGCCATTTGCGGGTGTATTTCGGCTGTGGCGTGTAACACAGTCACTCACACTAGCCACTTTGGCGATTGAACTTATTACAGTCTTCTCAAAAGCCATCTGTTATAATCACGTTGCGCATTATAACCAATCACACGTGTTTTTATTGAGTTTAAATCAGAGGCGTTCAGATTAGAAAGAGTTTTGTTCAGAGCGTGCTCTCACTCACTGAAATCAAAGCAGAGATGAACGTGCGATGTACGCAGGAGATTCATTCATCATACAGTGGTTGACTGTTTTTGTTCTATTTCAGCAGCGAAAATAGTTTCAAACACAGCAGAACCACAGCGCATCTGATATGACTGGCATAATGCTGGCTTGACGTTCGAGATCCACCAATTTAGGGACCTCCTCTAAAGTTACATACAATAGCATTTGAAGAGAATGACTTACAGTCATATAGTTGACTGTAAAGTGTTCATCTAGATGTCAGGTATGATGCACACCTTTTGGTTTTTTGATATTTAATCAAATAAACTGTCAAATCATATGAAAATATGAATATGTTTCACTAGGATACTGTTTGGGCTCTTGAACACAATATGCTAGATTTAAACGCGTCATAGCTGATAGGACACTGATGAGAATATTACACCACATTATTATTATTTATACGTTGCTATTGACGACGGCCATTATAAGGAAGGAAATCCCACTGAATCGAATCTAGCTTAAAAAGCGCATAGAGCTGCTTGATTTATTTGTTGTTTGTTGATTTTCAAATATAAAACTTGTGTGCATCTGTTCTTTTTGAACACTTTCCTCTCATTTGAACAAAACCATGATAATATTGATAACCGTGATGATTTGGGTCACTATAATCGTGATGTGAAATACCATTCCATACCGTTTCATCCCTACCCGGTACAGTGAAAAAAAATTGGTGTAGGATTCACTTTTACCCCTTTTCCACCAAGCCAGTGCAGGTGCAAGGTTTCGGAGCCAGAGCCTAGTTTCAAATCGGTTCTTTGTCTTTTGACACCCTTAAGCACCAACTCCGAACCAGGAGAAGTGGTTCTTAAGTAGCACCAAAACATTGCTGGTCTAGAAGTAAGAACCGCTTATGTCAGGGGCTGGGGGCGGGGTTACCTTGACCAACAAGACAAACACAAACTTGTGACTGCCATTTTTTTTAAATAGCAGCTAATCAAGCTAATAGCTGCTGCTCGTTTGTAATCTCGAACAAGCCTGGTGTGTTTGTGTTTCCTGCTACCTTGCTAGCATTGCTGAGAAAGATGAGACGTGTACAGTGATGTAAGACTGGCTCTGTGGCAGCTCTCTAGCCCGTGGAAAGGCAAACCGGTTCTTAGAAGGCTCGTCAGTCGTACCAACTAAGAACTGGCACTAGCACTAGCTCTGAACTAGCACTCGGTTCATGCTGGTGGAAAAGGGGTATTTGAAATGATTTTCATTCAGAACATTGATGTGAAATTTGGAAGTAGAAAGACTGAGTATTTTCCTGTAAACGTCTGAAGGATACTGTAGGCAACTTCCAGACTGTAGTTTCCAGGCGGTAATGTTGGGGTCATGTTGTCCTTCTTCTTCTGAATGATGCGGTAGAGTTTTCTGAAGGTGGGGAGAGCAGCGGTTCTCATCCACACGATGAAATCCTCATTGATGAAACCGTTGTTCTCAGAATCAGTCGGGTCCAGCTCATAAACGGGTTTGCGCCAGTTCACGGGTTTGCTTGTATCTGTGAGGACGAATAATGCTGGTTAGCAATAATACAGAGTGACAGCGAAAGTTTAAAAACATAGAGATGGGCTATTTTAAAATGCAATAACTTTGTACCACTTATTAAAATCATGCTCTGATGAGGAGTTATATTCATAGTCATATTGCTCAATGTTTTTTTTGCCTGCTGCTGTAGTATATATTGAAGCAGTCCAGTAAGTGGTCATCTTGAAAATATTACTCTTGAAGTTATTCTCGCGTTTGCTTTATTAAAATCAGTGCAGATTTCACAGCAGAAAGACACGTGAAGCACGAGCTGAAGGGGGATGTTTGTACAATTATACTAAAAGACACTGTACTTGCTAAAAAGTACTATCAATCAGACAGAAGGCACACAGTATTGTGTATAACAGGTTTTCGGGAAAGGTTTTGATCATGTAGTAGGCTTTATAAGGTTGGGCTTTATGTACCTTGGAACACAACGGAGAGGTTGTTGTTGCTTCCTCCTGGGTTTCTGAACTTCACATGTTTGTCAGTCCACCAAGCAATTCCCGTCTTCACCAGATGAATAGCTATTCTGCTTCCGTTCGGATGGATGTAAAACAGCTCCAAAGTATCTACAAATATGAAGCAAATTACAGAAAGACCTTAGGTCTGTTTCACGCAGCTTGTGTAAGCAGTGAATGTTTATTTGGGGGCTCAAATTCATATGGACTGCATTTATATAGCGCTTTTAACAGACCAATGGCCATCCAAAGCGCTTTACACACATTGCCTCACATTCACCCATTCATACACCAACGGCGGTGTCAGCCATGCAAGGCACCATCCAGCTCGTCGGGAGCAGCTGGGGTTAGGTGTCTTGCTCATGGACACCTCGACACTTGGTCAGGTGGAACCGGGGATCGAACCACCAACCTTCCGGTTTTTAGACAACCTACATGAACCACTGAGCCACTGCCGCCCCATATGGTGCAATGCTGCGTTTACACTGCAAGGCTTAATGCACAGATCAAATATTTTAAACAGAAATCTGCATCATGGGCGAAATGCTATACATTTAAAATCACTGGCTAAATATCTTTTTACTATCAACACTTTGAAAGTTTGCACATTCGTGCACAGTGCATCATTTGTGTTATCAGGACGTTAGTATTCATGTCTTTAAAGGGGTCCTATAATGCCCCTTTTTACAAGATGAAAAATACGTCTCTGATGTGTGTGTATGTGAAGGTTTAGCTCAAAATACCCCCACAGATCATGTTTTACAGCATGTTAAAATTGTCACTTTTTGAGGGTGAGCAAAAATGCACCATTTGTATAAATAAACAAGTGTGTTTGTTTGAGCCATTAGCTTGTCACTGAACACATATTTGTCTTACCATTGAAGAGACTGTTAGCAATGGCACCGCATGGAGCAATGGGCTTCTTCTCACTTGTTCGATACGGTTCACACTCTTTACTTGGGCTCTGCAGAGCAAAGACTCTAACGCTTAAAAACAAGGTCTTGACATCTGAAGCACAGCATAAACCAGTCATGACAAGCGTAATCATAAGCAATACACTTCAACTGTTTAAAGGAAAACGCTGACTTTTTGGGACTTTAGCTTATTCACCGTATCCCCCAGAGTCCATACATACCATTCTCATCTCCATGTGTGCCATAACTCTGTCTGACACTGCTAGCCTAGCTTAGCACAAAGACTGGAGGTAAATGGCTCCAGCTAGCCTACTGCTCAATAAGTGACAAAATAACATTTTCCTTTAACATTAATTCCTAATTACATGTTGTGATGTGTATAGTTACGTTGTGTACTAAGGAACTATACTCTCATTCCTGCGTAATAATCAAGGAACTTGTACCATGCCGTACCATGGGTGCAGTGGCGCAATGATATTACGCAGCACTAGATGGAGCCGTTTACCTCCAGTCTTTGTGCTAAGCTAGGCTAGCGGTGTCAGACAGAGTTATTGCACGCACAGAGATGAGAATGGTTAGCCTGACGTCGTCATACTCAATTCTAGTCAGAATTTGAGTCTGATACTGCTCCGTTGGGCTGTGATTATGGGGCGTGTTTAAACCGAACCAGGAAAGACCTCAATTGGATAGACCTACAACCAATCAGAGCAACGGAGCGACGCATAACGTTAGTTGTCAAATATCAACAGAACTCAACTGCACTGTGTTGCCAAGTCCGCGGGTTGAAGCGACCCCAATTATGTGAAATACAGACCCAGGAATGAGAAATTTAGCAGCCAGTCCAGCCAAAATCCGCCAATTTCATTGGTCCGAACAGTTTCTGTTCGGGCATAATTACTTCTCTACGGATCAAGTCCAGACCGAACTGCCCGTGCAAAAAAATGTGTGGGCTAAGTTCGTCTGGCATCCAGGCTAGAGAATGGTATGTATGGACTTATCTAACTCTGGGGGATAGGGTGAATAAGCTAAAGTCCCAAAAAGTCGGCGTGTTCCTTTAATGAAAGTAAAAGCAAATAAAAACATTACATATTGCACCTTTCAAGAAAAGCATATTTAAGAAGTTCAGCAGAACTGTGAACAAAATGAAATGTATTTAAAACTAAATGCCAGGAAATACTTTTACTCTTGTTTTAGTCTGTCATCAAAAAGATACTGGAAGGCATTACCTCGAAACACTTACCAGTAAAGAGCTTTTATCTCCGTTCAGCTGACTGTCGTCTCTTGACTTGACATAACGTCTATGGTTTTGATAGAAGTTGGAGAGTCCATAGTACATGAAAACATTACTCTACAAACGAAAAGATGGCAGAGGATAAAAATAAAAAAAAAACATTGTGAAAACCACTAAATCTTTTGTCCCGGGGCTATTTTTATGTTATTCACAGGCATTTTATACATAATTGATGTGAAACCTGTTGTTGTATGAGCGGGAAATATTCTATTTTAAACTATACAAAAAGGTACGATCAATAAAATGTCCTCTAAAACGCTAATGCATAATACATGAGAACTAATAGCACTTAAGGCGATTTATTTCACCACTATACAGTTCACAGACCAAGTAAACATTGTAACTTAATGGACCAACAGATTAAATATATCCAACTATAAATTAACAGCCAACATTATGGACTTCATTTGGTTTGATATATCAAATACAATAATTTCTTAAATAAATGCAGCCTTGGTGAGCATTAGAGACTACTTTTAAAAATATTACCGACCCCAAACTTTTGAATGGTAATGCAAGTTTAAATGAGAAGCAAAAACCACACACTTCATACAAAAAATAGGAACCTCATCCTAAATGTGAAGCACAGTGGTGGAAGTATAAAGGCTGTATTGGTATTTATGAACCAATGAAATGAGCAGAAATGTAATGTTTTGGAACAGGCAAGGTAAAGTGCTTAGTCCGACCCTAACGTATTGAAAATTTTGGCCTTCAGAAATTAGCCAATATTTCTCCAAGCCGAGCTGAACTGCTCCACAGTCACAGGAAGCGCTTGCCTGTCGTTATTGCTGCTCAAGTTGGTCACACCAGACACTGAAGGCAAAGATATTCTTTCATGACTTTTAGTTATTCGTAAAATTGAGTTCTTTATCCAGATACACGAAAGCTTGTTTCTTATTAGGGATGCACAATATAATATATAACAAGCATGCAATTATTTTGATAGAGGGCAACAAGATACATTTCTATTTCTCTTTACACACAATAAGTATCAGCTGTACGCCCACATTTGGTTTCCGACCTCTAAAAATGTGTAAGATTGACCAATTTACTCATGGAGCCACATTAAGATCTCCATATCTCTGGGATTTAACTGTATGGGACCTTTAAAATGAAGATAACAAAAGAACCAACATCTTAAAGAATATTAACGGGAAGAGTTATCGTTTGGTTCCACTGCTGTCTAGGCAAGCGCTGGAGGCCAACCTTGCCATGGACGAGGACCAATTATAAAGCTTGGAAGAGCCAGGACATCTTTTTAAAGGTCCCGTTCTTCGTGTTTTTTTGAAGCTTTGATTGTGTTAACAGTGTGCAATATAACATGTGTTCATGTTTCGCGTGTAAAAAAAAAAAACAGTATTTTTAACACAATTTACTTATCTGTATACCGCTATTTTCACTGTCCTAAAAACGGGCCGATGAGTTCCTTTATTCTATGAAGTCCCTCCTTCAGAAATACGTAACGAGTTCTGATTGTGCCAGCGCTTCCCGTGTTGTGATTTGATAGCAGCTTAGCAAACGTGGCACGGTTCCTGTGTTGTGATTCGCCAGCAGCTTAGTGCACGTGGAAAGGTCACGCCTCTTAACGGGAGATAAATGCGCTTAATGATCTCTACAGCGTCCCTGGGAAAGCCAAACAAAGGTGATTTGACTCCGGGATGAAAATAACAGCGTCTCGACGACATGGCGACAAACACACTCAAACCCAACAATTCATTTTCTCTACGCGACACTTCCTCTTCTCCACGTGGGACAGCAACAAGACCACGCCCCCTTTTTTCTTGTATTCTTGTGGGCGGAGGATAGTCTGTTCTACTGTTCTACTGACGTCATTTATGAAGGAAGTACCAGGATGTAGTCCAAGCCAGCCGTTCGCTGTAGGCTTTGAAAGGGAACTTCTGTTAAATAAAATATTTCTTTTGGCATTGAACTTTGAGCTTTATAATTTTACAGGTATTATTTATGCTCTAACAGCAACATTACACACTAACTAAAGTTTGAACAGTGGGATCACGAAGAACGGGACCTTTAATATAACTCTGATTATATTCGTCTGAAAGAAGAAAGTCATATACACCTAGGATGACTTGAGGGTGAGTAAACCATGGGGTAATTGTCATTGTCAATTGTCACTGTTTTCTCTCCTGCCCTCCGGCAGGCGTTTCAGGACCTCCGGACCAGGACCAGCAGACTAAAGAACAGTTTTTTCCCCAGAGCTGTCTCTTTACTGAACTCAAACCCCCGTTGATCCACTTCCCTCATAAACTGCTAACTCTCCTACCTCACACCTACATTCACTTTGTTATTTGCACTACCGACTGTTTATTACAGTAACAACTGTTTACTTATGCATCTTGCACTACCATATCTTAACTGGATTATGCTCATTTGCACTGCCGACTGTATTTATAGTACCAACTGTTTACATTTGCATTTTGCATCGTACTTCTAACTGTAATATGCAACCACTTTCCACTGCACTTTTACACTTCAGATAGCTCTGTCCATAATTTATTGCACTACCTTAATCCACTGCTATATTCCTCATATTAGCCTAACATACTATTGTATACCTCTATCTGTAAAATTCTGTTTATAGTAATAGCCATCTGTATATTATATTAAACTCATTGTACATATTCACCTGTAAATTCTGTTTATAGTAATAACCATCTCTCTATTTATACATATTTATATATATTCAGTACATATCCATGTCCTGCACTGTATATCCTGCACTTGCTGCTATTGCACTTCTGGTTAGACCTAAACTGCATTTCGTTGCCTTGTACTTGTACTTGTGTAATGACAATAAAGTTGAATCTAATCTAATTTTTGGGGTTTGAGGCATTGAAAACTTTCTATTTAGTGTAAGGATGGTGAGAAAGATGAAGATGGTGTGTACCTCGAAGGGCTGGTCCAGGGTGAAGGGCACAGAGCAGGTACACACACTGGTGCTGTTCCAGCTGTAGTTCTGCGCGCAGTTGTAACACGGACTGGACATGTCAACACCCGTGTAATCGATCTACAACAGAACCAACACAGAACAACTTGACACCTGACCACATCCATTATACACGACAGTAGAGCCTTCACTCTTTAACCGTTGCTATGAGGACGTCACGCACCTCAAACTCTTTAATGTTGTTAGAGGTGACGAAGAGTCCGATGCCGATGGGGATGAAGATGAGTCCGATCATGAAGAAGGCGGGCAGGACGGTGCCCGCGGTCAGAATGGGCTGCCAGGCGGGCAAACGCTGCTGTTTAAAGGCCGTGTTATCCGGCTTCTTGCTCTTGACGGAGCCCGGGCCGCCGGAGCCCACCGATCCCGGGTGGTGACCGTCCTCATCCTTCGCGTTATAGCTGGTCGCCATCATCGCTCGTTAATCCTGTAAAGACGAGCGGACCGCGAGCGCGCTACACGACAACCTCTAACTAGTTGTCTTGATGGATAGCTGGGTGTATTATATCGTTGCTATCACTTGTGCTGACCGCACAATGGACGCGCCATTAGCAGCAATGATGATTATGTTTTCCTCTAGCGCTTATTGAACGCGGACTAGACGGTAAACAAGGAAGTACAGCAGCCAATAGACGGAAAGCACCGTCATGACGTCATTTAACCACAACCCTCCCCTCAGTTTATCATTTCTGCACAGTAAAATAAACCCTCTCACATTATTACTGAAGTAGTCAAGTCACCTTTATTCTATACAGTTTCTTTACAGCGATGATAGGACATTCATTTTGTTTTAGATGAAAAGCTAAAGTAAGTTTTTGATTGATTCATTTCTTTTGTAATAACTGATTTGTAAGAACGCATGTAAAAAAATCTATTGCACAAAATTAAAACAATAATGTAAATATTATTATTATAAGTATGAATCAAAAAATTAAAAGCGCATTTAAAAAAAACATGATTTCATCTCTTAAATGTCTTGGTGTGTGTTGGGCATAATTTAGACTTTTAAAAATCTAATTTCAGCTTTTTATCTCTTAATTGGGACTTTTAATCATAATTTAGATTTTTAAGTCATAATTTTTAAAGTCATAATTTCAACTGTTCATCTCACAATGACTTAGCATGTCGTATTTTCGACTTTTTATCTCACTATTATGACTTTTAAAATAATATTTTTGACTTTTTATCTCTTATGACTTTATGATAATTGAAATGACCGGATCAGTACTATCTATCTATCTATCTATCTATCTATCTATCTATCTATCTATCTATCTATCTATCTATCTATCTATCTATCTATCTATCTATCTATCTATCTATCTATCTATCTATCTATCTATCTATCTATCTATCTATCTATCTATCTATCTATGTGTCTGTCTGTCTGTCTGTCTGTCTGTCTGTCTGTCTGTCTGTCTGTCTGTCTGTCTGTCTGTCTGTCTGTCGATCTATCTTTCTACTTTGTTTGGGTCTTAGAAAGTGTGACATATTGAAATGTGTAGGTTATTGATCCTGACAAAAATACCAACAAGCACCATGGCATTTTTTGTTATCTTACTATGGTAATTCAAGTAAATAAATTAATTAAATTGTTCAGTTAAACATGCATTAAATGTACATGTAAAAAGTATTAATGTGAATATCACATGAATCATTAAGTAGCATTATTCTTTAAGCTGGCTTTTGTGCTTGTGGGTTGTATAATTGTATTAAGTCATAAACGTTTGCAGCCTATGGCTTAATAGAATGATGGTGATAGTTGAGAGCGTTTAATTTTGAACTTTTATTTATTATCATTTTGATTTAAAATGGTTGTGTTTGATCAGTGAGATTAGTGTGTATTATTATAATAGCTTAAAATGCCCTAAGCTGTATATAAGTATTCACACTTTGACTCAAAAATTTTGGCATGTATGTTTGTAGATTGTTAATAGGGGTTCAATCATGTAGCGCTGATACTGTAATTGTTAGAATTTTCAAGGATCAGCATAATCTCCCCAAAAAGTGATCAAGCAGACCAAGCCATAAGTAAAACTTTAGTACCCACCCTGTCTACTAGCCTGACAAGCCAGACCCACATCAAGATGTTGGGTCTGGGAACTCACCATTGGCAGAGCTCAATTCGAGGGGGGGGATAAACGGTTGTCTTTCAAAAACCAACCAGAGCAATGAAGAAGGTGAAGCAGGGAGGTTAATCCATCAACTAGCTCCACTTCACGTTGCTCTCTGGTTGGTTGTAGCGCTATCCAATTGTGTGCAGAGGGAATTTGAAAGACAACCGTTTGTCCCGCCCCTCGGATTGAGCCCTGTCAATGGTGTGTTCCCAGACCCAACATCTTAAGGGTCTGGCTTGTCAGGCTAGGATTGTAGGCTACATCACACGATTTTTCGCACTTCCACAACATTCATACCATATGGTACTCTTCATTCTGAGCAACTTTGCCTCTATAGGGCCGCTGTCAATCGAATCATTCGTTAAATATTGGAGATTATTTCAAAAACCTACGCGAACTAGTCCTAGATTTTTGGCTCTACCTCAATAACTGATAAAAACCTTTAAAACACAAATTTGCCTGTTTTGGCTGTAAATTGCAGAGGTGGACTGTAACTAAGTAAATTTACTTGAGTACTGTCCTTAAGTACACTTTTTGAGTATCTGTACTTTACTTGAGTATATTTTTGTCTGGAAACTTATTACTTTTTACTCCACTACATTTCTATCAAGGTCCTCAAAGTCGAAAGTTGTTTCTGTAGCAGCTTTGAAAGTCAGTGGATGTTTTATTCTTCTATAAAAGTTTTTTTTTTTTTTGACAGTCTATCAGTAATCACTCTTGTAGGGTCATGTGAAGTTTCCCAAACATTTTTGAACACTGATCAGTTTATAGCAAAATGGAAGAAGACGGTTCCTCGGCACAGTGTGTGCACCCATGGCCATACTTAAAAAGTGTGTTTCAGTTTTCTGAAAAGATTAAAGATTAGTTTAGTTGGCATACACTTGACACATGTCTCATAAAATGTTCAAAAATGTAAATGTCTGGGAGAAAGAGAAGTGTAAACAGTTGGGAGAATATCGGATGTGTATCAGAGTATTGGATCCGTGCATTCAGCCTTAAAGTGACAGCAGCTTTGTAAAGAGCGTTGTAACTTTTATTCAAGTATTGAAATGAGTTTAAGGTAGTCGTATGCTAGCATGTCAGATGGAGCATCACTGACTGGCTTAAACCACCATGGTGGCATAATGTGCATTTATACAACAATGCAACAATATTTTTTTTTTAAATGCATCAACATAAAAAAGGAAATGTACTTTTGATACTTAAGTACTTTTAAAAACAAATACTTCTGTACTTTTACTTAAGTAAAAAATCTATTTTTAGAACTTTCACTTGTAACGGATTAATATTTGACCAGTAGTACTTTTACTTTTACTCAAGTAATAGAGTTGTGTACTTTGTCCACCTCTGGTAAATTGTCTTTTTCATCTATGATCTAGGTTGTTACAGGCTTGCTAAATAAAACTAAATACATTTTTACGCATGTGCCTTAAAGTCATTAAACCCCGATAATCGTTGCTTGCAGCTATATTTTTATGTTTTAAAATAGTACTCCAATGATTCACATTAAAAGCTGATTAACTTGTTTCAAGCAGTTAAATATATGCAATTGTTTTCTTATTCTTAACACTTATTTCTTAAGTGTTTCATTCATTTCTAGAAGTGGAAATAAATAAATATAAGGTATATCTGAAAGCAAAACACTTTTACTAAGAAACAATAATAAAAATGCCTTTCATTACAGATGTGCTTATTGGAGAGACTCTTATCAATGCATTTCTATTCACAACAATAGTATTACAGACAGAAAGTACTTGGTCTGATATAAACATCCAGAGAATGCTAAAATTATACACTATTAAACATCAAAAACAACACTATTAAAATACAAAGTTTAGCAGATAACATTGTAAACAAACGATTTCATTGGATAACAAAAGTTTAATTTAATTTAATATGCATTTTGTTATTGGATAACTATTCTTTCAATCTGTTGTGAATTAGGAGGTCTATACCAGAAGAGAACAGATAGCTTGTCTGTTAGCATACATGACCTCCATCTACCATCTTTGCTCATGATGGCCACTCACGGTGCGTTCAAGTCATGTCGGTGAGATCGTATTCATCCTACAATTTGAACGTACAAGAACGCCACCTCAAAGTCGTAAATACTGGATTTACGAGTTGGAGGCGTGTCAGTGAAAAAAGCGCAGTGATATTGTCAGGCTTTTGTATTTACAACAAAATAAGCTAATTGCCTGCACAAAATATGATAGCATGTAATATAACAATATTATATATAGCAATACAATCTTCAGTGGCTTCATAAATTAATTAAAAACATTAAAAAGCAAAACACATCAGATTGTTTCCTGAAAATAGAGGTAAAAATTAAAACCTTGCTGTATTCTTCAGTAGTTAATTAAAAGAAGGTACACCGCCATCTTGCTCTGATGAAAGTGACTTGAACACACCTGATGTCATAAACACGACTTCCAAACTTGCAAATACGAACTTCACACGCTTATTGGCTGACTGTGTAAGTCCCAAACATTAAAAACTATCCTGTCAATGCTTTTATGAGCTTCCAAAGAGAGCCTCCAAAAACAGACACGGGTAAACTACTATAATAGAATGAAAATTTACGTTTGCAGTTTATACAGTAAGTAGCTTGCAAAAGATTATTTTCATCAGAAGACCTAATGCTGACCCATTGACTTCCCCTACAGGATATAGAGTGATGCAAATGTCTGTGGGCCAAATCCCAGAAACAAGTTAGCATTATAGCACTTCCGGTTCCATCGTCCTTAATGGGATTTGGGTTAAATGCCTGAAATAAGTTCTGTGGTAAATACCACGTTGTGGTATTTATTTTTTAAAGCTTATACTTTTACTTTGATGGCGGTTGCTAACAAGTGGCTAAATGGGACTATAGCGGTTGTCAGGAACATTAAAAGTAGTCACGCCAAACAGGTAAACTCATCTACTCACTACACAAAGCATGCAAGTATCAAACTTTTGTTGGTCACAGAACTTATTTTCTGTAGTAATCCAAAAGCCAATGGAGTCCTATTTAGTTTTTGTAGGTTGGCCTACGAAAGTAGGCCTACGTCATCATCACTGCAACACTCCATTGTCCTGCAGGAAAGGCAACAATGTGGGCAAACATGGCTCCTTCCTTAGTTTAAAATCAGCGTCCTCCTTTGCATCTCTGCAACACGTGCCAATCGCAAAAAGTGTCAACTGAAGATAATCCGTTTTCTTTGGCACTAGACTTAAAAGTATTATTTGTCCAGTGCTCTCAGCCCTTCCCTCCTCCCTGTGATGCTCCGTTACTGACAGTTGATTTTTTCAGGTCAATGTTCATGGCCTGGTTCTCTGCATTTGCTTCCATTTTAACTCCTGTGGTGATTCCCAAAGCTCCAAGCACAGCTTTTCCCGTTTTCATCCCCCGAGACATTGGAATACGACTGAACCCTGACCGCGCTGATGGGACATCCACGACAGGCTGCTGTTGAGTAACAGAGACAGAAAGAACATTAGTAAGCATTAGTAAGTACACACGTAATGTAATGTCTGTTTCATTCACACTCGTGGCCAGAGGGTGCCCTCATGAAGTCCACAAGTGAGACTCATAGGAGTAATAAATCTTATGACATTCCAGGAAATCTCAGTTGTGGTTAGAAGGGATATCATTCAGGGTGATAGTGTACGATACAAGGTAATGGAGCCTTTTATACTTTGTCGTGTTTATTTAGAAATAAACAATGGACAATGGTCTTTAAACACCTCAGATGTAAAGTTATTCGCTGTCAAAGTGACGCCAAAATGAATGGGAGTCAATGGAATGCTAACAGCAGGTGATGGCTTGGTTAGCAATGGAATTGCCCCTATGGAAGGTACGCTTTCCAGGTGCTGGATTACCCCCTTGTGATTACCTCACGCAGACACACACCGGAAATATCAGAAACTGTTCAGCCTTTAATGTTCAAACCGGAGTCAGACAATGATGGAGAGAACAAGTGACAACATGTAGAATGAGACAGGACGTTTCTGAATGGTTAGTTGATGAATTTATGGAGCTGATGTGGAGTTACTATCTTCAAGTCATTGATTAGCATATTCTGTCATGATAATCTATACATCGCTCGTGTGAGAACTGTTATAAGATCCTTCAGAGCCAGAGAATATCTGCTGCATGAAGAGAGAAGATAGAGATTTAAGTAAATGTTACCCGTGTGTAACCCGTGGATAAGCTTGTTGTAGTCCCTACCAGTCATTTGTTGTAGCCCTTAAAAAGCGATTTCTATAAAAGTAAATATCTCACTTTGCTTTGAACTTTGAGCGTCGAAACTTTGCAGATCAAGGAGCCCTTTAAACAGTATTGCACACATGCAATTTATTCATCGCACAAACTGATTTTTCCGTAGCACTTGCGACATATATGTATATGAATAACGTCTTTCTTGGCTTATTGTTTTGACATATTCCTGCATATATTAGACACTTACCACTGAGAGTGTAGGTCTGGCTGGTGCTTTAGTGACCTGTGTGATGGTGATGCTACTTATCGCTTTGTTGGATGTTGATTTGCTGGCGGTCACATTGTGTGGCGAGCGTAGCACAGTTCCAGTAGAAACCTCCTTACTCTCAGATGATACGGAAACAGATTTGACCATGACAGCTGAGCCATGATCGTTGGTCTTCTTGAACTGTGATCCTAAGTGAATGTGAGTCTTACTGTCCTCTGTTGTAATGACATTAGCACTTGACTTCTTGATTGGTGTTGGAACCATTCGTTTCTCAGGAGTCTCCTTAAACACAGCTCTGCCTGTTATCATGTCCACATGCTCTTGGGAACTGCTGTTGGATGCAGTGGATGATTTGTCCATGGAGGGAGACCTCATGATCTCTGCACTCTTTACTCTTGAGATGGTTGCAAAGGTCATTGGAGATCGAACTCTTTCTGGATTCTTTGGCTCTTTGGTTCGTTCATTTGAAGGAATGATGGATGTCTGAATTTCTTGTAATGGTTTGGCAGAAGCTTGTTTGGTCAAGGCCCCTGACGGGGCAATGCAATTCTGTAAGGTTGCCTCGTTGTTCTGAATATCTGGGATCACCTGAGCGTGCAATGGATGGTCATGGTTTTGGGACATGTTGACTTCCCCACTGGTATCCGTAGATATTTCGGAAGCACTGCTGTCCTTCTTCCTCATCCAAGGAATCCAGGACTTCTTCACAGTAAGGTCACTGACTGTTGGAGGGTAGAGTTCACGGACGGTCGGTCTCTGCGCCGGCTTCTTTAAGCTCCTCTGTTGAAGGCTACTCATGATCCGGTTCTCTTCTTGGACAGACTTCTTGATGAATGCAGCAGGAGTGTCACTGTCAGATGTCCTATTCTCGACCGAATCGGTTTGTATTCCAGTCGATGTCATGGGAACATCCATCATTCGGCTTCCTTTGGTGCTGGGCCGCAGAGTGCGGCTGTAGCGCTTGGTGACCTCAAGTTCCTTGGTGAGGTTTAGAACTTCAGTGCTTATGCTCTTTTTCTTGCCCTCCTCTTCCAGAAACCTGTGTTGCAGAACAGAGTAATCCACCTGTAGTTGGGAAAGCTCATCTTCTTTGTTCATGAGCTCATGAATTTTCTCCTTCAGGGCTTGCACGTCTGCTTGAAGGTCTCTGGATTTGGCCTCCTCCATCATGAACCGATATCTCAGTTCAGCCTCCTGAAAGAATACCTCTCCTCGCTCTATTGCCTTACTCAATGCAGTTTGACTTCTTATTTCATGCGCCTGTGGTGGGAGAAATTGTGCCCTTTCTTTCTCAGTTGCCAACAAATCGTACTCTGGTTTGATCAGGTCAATAGTTTCAAGCTGCTGAAGACGGTTCTTCAACCGTTCAATCTCCAAAGTCATCTCCTTAACTTTATTCTCATCTTTTCCATGTGCATTTGAGACACTCTGCAGTTCTTTCATCTTTTGAGCAGATTCCCTTTCTTCTTCGTTCATGGTACCGTGCTTCATAGCGCCATGCTTGGAGCTCAGATCTTGACACTTTTCTTCTGCTTTGGCAAGCTTTCCCTTTATTTCGTCTCTCTCCTTTACAAGAGCGGCTATCTTCAACTCCATCTCTGATTTTACTTTCAGACGCTTCTTGCTCTCCTCTATTAACCTCTCAGTAACCTCCATGACTTTCTCCTGCTCTGCCTTAAAGAGTTGGTTCAGTTCATCTTTCAGCTTTTCCTCAGACCTAATTCTGTCTGCCATGTTCTTGTGCTCATTAACCATTATTACAGTAACTGATTTGAGCTTCAAAAGATCCTCTTTTAAATCCAATTCATCCTTTTCCAGCTTCAGCTCGGATGACTCAAGCTCCTTCATACGGATTTTAACGCTGACTAGTTCATCTGTTAGCTCTTTCGTCAAGTTTTTCTCTTGTTCCAAAGTTGCCTGCAACTGGGCACATTCTGTCCTGCCCATATTGAAGGCCATCTCTAGTTTTTCTAGCTGTGTCATTCTCTGTTGCAGTTTTTCCACCTCTAGCCTCAGGTCTTTATTGTGAGTCTCCTCAGCCAGAAGCATCTTCTTCAACCCATTGCACTTGTTCTCAGTTTTGGTGATCTCTTCATCTTTTCCCTCCATTTCCAGAATTCTTTTGCGTAAAGTCTCAAGTTCTGCTATCAAATTTGAGTTGCCGCACTCGCCCTTTCTGATCTTGTCCCTCAACGCCAGGAGCTCCTCTGCTGATTTCTGAAGAGCTTCATTCGTCTCTTCAAGCTCCTTGAGTTTGTGTAACAATTCCATTTGTTTCTGGGTCAGCTGCTGATGTTGAGATTCTTGGATGGACAGTTTCGCTGACATCTCCTCTTGCTCTTTTGCAAACTTAGAAGTTCTTAGCTCCAACTCAACCTCAAGATCCATGATCTTTTGATTGTCTTCCTTTGCTTTTCTCTCTGCCTCATTTAGTTTCTTCTCCTTTTCCTGGAGTTTTTGAAGAAGATCTTGTACTTTGTGACTCTGTTTGTCAATTTTCTCCAAGTGAAGTTCTCGTTCATCAACCATCATCAGCGCAAAGGACTTCAGCTTTACCAGCTCTCCAGATGTTCTTTGCAATCGTTTAGAAAATTCTTTTTCCTTCCGTATTTGGTATGTTTTTTCTTGTTTCAGCAACCGCTTTAACCTAGTGAAAAATAAACAATAAGTAGTTCATAATAAATAGTTCAAGAGTTCATCTTACACTTGCCACAAAACATTTCTTTGTCATTCAGAATCAGAAGAAAGAATCAAATTTAAGATTCAAAGAATTTAATCCAACAAATAATTATTCTGCAAAAAATAATGTTTCTCATTAAAAACTAAATGTATTTCAATATTATATTTATTTTACTACAAAAGGTCAGAAGTGTATATGGCATGTAATCAACTATTGTAAAACATAAAAATAGGCCTAGTTATTGATCATACAAGCAAGAACACAATATTAAAAATCATGCAAATTTAAACTTTAGAACTGTTTAATTTGTGCACATTCAGTTATTATTTTTATTTATTCAAGGCAGTACTAGATTTAAAAAAAAGTCTTATTTAAAAAAATTATGAACATTATGCAGATTCTGCAAGGCTTGCAACAACAACTGTATGCATTAAACAATAATACAACATTATGTTTAAGTAAAGTAAAGAAGCTAAACAAGCTAAATGCTTCATTGTGGACAAATTAAATGTGCTGTATAAATAGGCCTATATGATTCTATATGGCTATATGTACATTAGTTATTTTACAATGTAAGCATGTACTGTAACTGACTGCTTATACAAGTTACCATAATGCCTTTTCATAAGTGACTCCTCAAACTACATGATTTAAACAGCTCTGGTTTTAACTCTCTGTTTTCCAGGTTCTTCTGGACTAAATGGATTACAATAAAGATCATGGATGTTTACAATGTGATTTTCACTGAAAGAGAAACATCACCCTATGCACTCATTATTTAAATACATTTGCACAATGTTTAATTTTACTGTACAACCAAACAAATTGGTTTACATAATACAATTATATTACACCCTTTTAAAAAAAGGTTTCAAAAGAAGGGTTTCGTAGCAATGCAATAGGAGAACCATTTTTGTTCCCCAAAGAACCTTTCAATAAACTGTTCTGAAAAAATTTTGTTTTTGTGTGAAGAATAATTCAATAATCTGAAGAACCTTTTATGGAATGGATAAAGTTTCCATGGATGTTAAAGGTTCGTATTGGAACCATTGGTGCAAATAAATGTACATGATTGAATAGGAGAACGATATTCTCATTAGGTTAAATACATTAATGTTCATATCTGCTTCAAAAGTATGTCACATCCATAGTTCCCTTCTTTGAAATATGAAATATGGCAGAAATATATTAAAGGGATAGTTCACCCAAAAACAAAAATGTGATGTTTTTCTGCTTACCCCCAAGGCATCTAAGATGTAGGTGTCTTTGTTTCTTCAGTAGAACACAAATGAAGATTTTTAACTCCAACCGTTGCCGTCTGTCAGTCGTATAATGCATGTGAATGGGGTCTAATTCTATTAGAATATAAAAACATGCACAGACAACTTCAAATTAAACCCTGTGGCTCGTGACGACACATTGATGTCTTAAGACACGAAACGATCGGTTTCTGCGAGAAACAGAGCAGCTATTATTTAATATTATATAACTTCCTGTGAATAAGGTCAAAATACCAGCGCGATCATAGGTATTTATACATAGATGCCTCATTAGTGCCTGCGCGGATCGGTCGAATGAGGAATCTACGTATATATTTCTATGATCGCGCTGGTATTTTGACCTTACTCGCAGGAAGTTATGGCGGTCTGGAGAGCTAATGACATTCGTCTGATATGAGGTGAAATAATAGCAATCACACAGAAACCGATCGTTTCCTGTCTTAAGACATCAATGTGTCGTCACGAGCCGCAGGGTTTAATTTGAAGTTGTCTGTGCATGTTTTTTTACTCTAATAGAATTGGAGCCCATTCACATGCATTATATGACTGACAGGCGGCAACGGTTGGAGTTAAAAATCTTTGTGTTCTACTGAAGAAACAAAGACATCTACATCTTGGATGCCCTGGGGGTAAGCAGAATTTTTTTTCGTTTTTTGGGTGAACTATCCCTTTAAGTCTACTTTGGTCACATTGCTATATATCTCTTCTCTCTCACCTTTCTCGTTCCTGCTCTAGGAGGTTGGTGAAGTCATCGCTCTTGTTCATATAGTCCACATGTTTGCGTTTCTCACTATCCAACTCGTAGACAGTGCGCCGGTGGCTTTTCTCTGCCAGCAAGAGCTGTTCCAACATACGGCGGTATGAGTCCTTGTGCTTATCCCGCAATCTGTCCAGCTGAGACACAGAGAGTTAAAAACAGGCAAAGCCTTCTAATTTGATGAATATGAAGAAATAGTTCATCCAAAATGAATATTCTGTCATCATTTACTCACCCATGTCCCAAACCATGACAGAATTTTCTTTATTTGGTGAACTAGTCACTGTTATTCTTTTCTCTGTGTGTATACCTCTGCCATTGGCTTATCATACACACTCTCGTGTCGTGTGTGGTTGTTGCTGAGCGTCCGGTCTCTCTGCAGGGCTTGCAGGGGTCTGGCCGGCCCCGAAGAGCCATAACGGGACTCTAGCTCCTCTGGTCGACCCAAAAGTGCAGACCTCAGTAGATGGATCACATCTTCTCTTGCCTGGGTAGCAAGTAAAAAAAAAACAAATGCTTTGGGATTCCTTTATGTATTCATCACATTCTCAAAATGCATTCAAATGGTTTAGAATCAGCATACATCTGTTCACTGTGAAAACAATTAGCCTACATTTACATGATTAAAATATCGCTAGCTGTGGAACAAGCAATATTCAATTAGTCAAAATGTATTAGATTGAAATAAATAGGATTTTGGTTCAAATAAATGTACATAAACCTAAATTTTTTTTAGTGTAAGGCTTGATACCCCCTGAAGAACGTCAAAAATGCATGTGGGTCCACTCGTAACATGAAGATTTTGAAGAATTGATGAATGGAAATTTTGGCCGCCCCTGAAATGGGACATATGATTGACGAGACGCCAGAAAACTCTTAGTATTGCTTGTTTGGAACATGAACATATTGTTAGGGATGGCTGACGTGAAACTGACGTTTCGGCGCTTTGTCGAGATCCCGAAGCGCAGATGTTTCGTGTGTTTCATCAGGTGGCGCTTGTCAAAACTGCGTTTGATTGAAAGGAGTGGGAACAAACCACAGTCACATATCTATGAACCTAATTCCCCACAGTTTAAAAGTGAAGGATTAGTTCACTTTTAAATAAACTTTTGCTGTTAATTTACTTACCCCGATGTCATTCAAGATGTCCATGTCTTTCTTTCTGCCGTCGAAAAGAAATTAAGTTTTTTGATGAAAACATTCCAGGATTTTTCTCCATATAATGGATTCAATGGGCCCCAAACGGTTCATGGTCCAAATGACAGTTTCAAGGGCTTTAAGCGCTACCAAACGATGAATATGGGTGTTATCTAGCGAAACGATCCGTTTCTGCGAGAAACCAAGCAGTATTTATGCTATTATTTTACCTCTTATCAGACAAACGTGATCATCTCTGAGCTCCGCCATAACTTCGGCTAAGTGAGGTCAAAATACGAGCCTGGTCATAGATGTATACGTAGATACCTCATTAGTGCTTGCACGGATCAGTAGAATGAGGCATCTATGATCGATATACCTATGACCAGGCTTGTATTTTGACCTCACTTAGTATATTATAAAATAATAGCATAAATACTGCTTAGTTTTTCGCAGAAACGGATCGTTTCGCTAGATAAGACATTTATTCATCGTCTGGAGAGCCAGTGGAGACTGATGAAGAGAGGCGTGATGTGCGCTCTCTTCGGCTCGTTAAAGATCACCCTCGCCGCTGCGTTCAGTTGCAAGGGTTTGATAGTGCATGCCGGAAGGCCCGCTAGAAGAGCATTACAGTAGTCCAGTCTGGAGAGAACAAGAGCTTGGACCAGGAGTTGTGTGGCCTGCTCTGATAAGAAGGGTCTAATCTTCCTAATGTTGTATAATGCAAATCTGCAGGACAGGGTTGTTGCAGTAATGTGGTCAGTGAATTTTAGCTGATCATCAATCACAACTCCAAGGTTCCTGGCTGTCCTGGACGGACTAATGGTTGAAGATCCTAACTGAATGGAGAGATTATGATGAAGTGCTGGGTTGGCTGAGACCACAAGTAGTTCTGTCTTTGCAAGGTTGAGTTGCAGGTGATGCTCCTTCATCCAGGCCGAAATGTCTGTCAGGCAGGCAGCAATACGAACACCAACCGTGGGATCATTTATTCATTTTATTAATGTTCATTTTTCATGACAAAAAAAAAAACTATAATTATTCACAATGAGGAGGCTACAGGTTACAAAACCAAGATCATGTAGTTGTCAGACAGATGTTAATTTATTTTTTTTTTTTTACATGGATCATTGTCAAGGTTATTTCAGATCAACACATGCAAGTGACCACTAGGTGTCGCCGTAGAGATGGGTGTCGGATTGATTTTAAGCTTCGAAACAATATGGCACATTTGCTTCAACTGTTTCAGTGCTTCACAAAGCCTCGAGCTGCCCATCACTAGTTGTTAGTGTCTAGGCTTACGTGTGAGCAGGGATGAAGTGGAGTGAGAATCCAAGTGCAGCAATAACGATTTAACTCACAACATCAAACGTAAATACAATAACAAGGGTATCCAAAACCAGGCAGGAGGGTAACAACAGGAACACACATACAGGAGCACATCGACCAACAAACAACAACTGAAGGACAGAGGTATATATACACAAAGGGAAACACAGATAACAAGATAACAAGGGGGAGTGGACTACAACACATGGCACAAGACAGGAAATAACAAAGGAGTCCACAAACACACTGGGAATTTATGACAGCTTGACTACTGCATTGCAACTCATTTCTAGGCTTGACTACTGTAATGCGCTTCTGGCTGGACTTCCATCGTGTGCAATCAAAATTTTTAAAATGATCCAGAATGCAGCAGCACGTCTTGTCTTCAACGAGCCCAAAAAGGCCCACATCACACCTTTCTTCATCTCTCTGCACTGGCTACCACTCGCTGCTCGCATCAAGTTCAAGGCGCTGACGCTCGCTTACAGATCCATCCACCACGAGTTCAGCTCCTGCATACTTTGACTCACTTCTATGAGTCTATACCCCCACCAGAAGCCTTCGCTCAGCTAAGGAGCAACGGTTTGTGGTACCAACACAGAGAGGCAGAAAATCCCTCTCCAGAACATTTTCATTCACCGTTCCCGCCTGGTGGAACGATCTCCCCACCTCCATCCGAAATGCTGAATCACTGATCAAAAGACAGCTGAAAACTCATCTCTACTGAGAGCACTTAACCTCATCTTTAAAAAATATCCCTCCATTTACCTCTATTCCCTCCCTATTCTAGTTTACATGCTACCCTGAGCAATGTCCAAAACGTAGTATTTCAAGTACTTTTTGTGATTATTTAAATTAATAAATGTAAATGAATAAATGTCTAAAATGCACATTACATGTGCACAGTTCAGCTGAATGATAAAGATTACCCTCTTTACGTTAACTTAAAGGGATAATTCACCCAAAAACTCACCCTCACCCTCTTCAAGTCATCTTAGGTGTATATGACATTTTTCTTTCAGACGAATACAATCGGAGTTATATTTAAAAATGTCCTGGCTAATACAAGCTTTATAATTCATAGTTTTCACGTGACATCACACCATTATAGGAACGTCCACCTGGAGGGCAAAACAAGGCTTTCCTCCACTTGTTTTTTTTATATCTGCTGAGGTTGGGCTGAAGTCTCTGTCCAGCCTCTCTCAATGTCAACCCATGGGTACCAAGGCTGCCCAAATTGCATCTGATAAATTTGGTCCGCGTCTTCTTTGGCCACATCCTACTCCAGGTCTACCTCTTCCTACCCCCCTCTTTCCTCTCATCACCCCTTCCCCTCTCTACCCCTCACTACCCCCTTCCCCTCTCTTACCCCTTTTCCACCAAGGCAGTGCTAGAGCTAGTTCAGAGCCAGAGCTAGTCGAAGTTCATAGTTGGTTCGACTGAGGAGCCTTCTAAGAACCGTTTGCTTTTCCACATGCTGAGAGCCACAACAGAGCCATGTCTTACATCACTGTATACGTCTCATCTTTCTCAGCAACGCTAGCGAGGCAGCGGCAGTGTTGCCAAGGCTACTTCATCACTGTTGCCGCAGCGATCCTACATCGGCATCAAAACACAACGAAAACACAGCGAATCCAACGCATTCATGCAGTATGCTGTAATTTGTATAGACGGAGATTACAAACGAGCAGCAGCTGTTAGCTCCATTAGCTGCTATTTCAACAATGGCGGATCTCAAGTTTGTGTTGGTCTTGTTGACCCCGCCCCCAGCGCCTGACGTAATCGGTTCTTACTTCTAGCCCTGTTCTAGCCC
This sequence comes from Romanogobio albipinnatus, assembly GCA_023566225.1. NCBI lineage: Eukaryota > Metazoa > Chordata > Actinopteri > Cypriniformes > Gobionidae > Romanogobio > Romanogobio albipinnatus. The sequence goes on along the minus strand of CM042249.1, from coordinate 8,328,301 downwards.
AGCAATGTTTTGGTGCTACTTAAGAACCACTTTTCCTGGCTCGGAGCTGGGGCTTTGGGTTTGGAAACACAAAGAACCAATTTGGAACTAGGCTCTGGCTCCGATCTAGCTCTAGCACTGCCTTGGTGGAAAAGGGGTATCTACTCCCTTCCCCTCTCTACCCCCTTCCCCTCTCTACCCCTCTCTACCCCCCTCTACCCCCTTCCCCTCTCTACCCCTCTCTACCCCCTTCCCCTCTCTTCCCCCTCTCTACCCCATTCCCCTCTCTTCCCCTCTCTACCCCCTTCCCCTCTCGAACCATCTCTACCCCTCTCTTCCCCTCTCTCCCCCTTTCCCCTCTCTATTCCCTTCCCCTCTCTTCCCCTCTCTCCCCCTTTCCCCTCTCTATTCCCTTCCCCTCTCTACCCCTTCCCCTCTCTTCCCCCTTCCCCTCTCTTCCCTTCTCTACCCCTCTCTACCCCCTTCCCTCCCCTCTCTACCCCCCTTCCCCTCTCTTTCCATCTTTCCCCCTTCCCCTCTCTTCCCCTCTCTACCCCCTTCCCCTCTCGACCCCTCTCTACCCCCTTCCCCTCTCTACTCCCTTCCCCTCTCTACCCCCTTCCCCTCTATTCCCCACTCTACCTCTCTCTACCCCTTCCCCTCTGTTCCCCCTTCCCCTCTCTTCCCTTCTCTACCCCCTTCCCTTCCCTCTCTACCCCCCTTCCCCTCTCTTCCCCTCACTACCCCCTTTCCCTCTCTTCCCCTCACTACCCCCTTCCCCTCTCTTCCCCTCTCTTCCCATCTCTACCCCCTTCCCCTCTCACCCCCTTCCACTCTCTTCCCCTCTCTTCCCCTCTTCCTCCACGGGCTCCCCCTCTCATCCTCACTCTTCCTCTTCCTCAAGCAGGCAGTTGCCCTTGTTCATTTACTTGGCCAGGTGCCTCCATGTTCAGAAATTGTACTGGTCCTGCATGGTCAATCTCTTTACATACCTGTTTGGCAGCATTCACAGTCATGGACAGCACCTGTCAGGTAACTAAACATACTGTTTGATTGGTCATCTGAGATGTGTGAAACTCCTCCTTCGTTAGTCAAGTTCTAATTTCACCTGACTGTCAATTGCTGTAATAAATTTATCAAAAGTTCCAAGGGATTCATATATGGTATTCATGGTATTATGTTCTTGACTAATTTTGACAATTGAACAGACTGTTGTGCATGTGATGACTTATACAATGAAATGACGCTGACACGTTTTGGAGCGAACAACCATTAGACTGAGAATCAACAATCAGTTTAGATCAACAAGATCTATTCACTTGGAAACTGTGCTAAATGTAGGCAACCTGTACTTAATCATTTGCAAAGATGTACTGAGACATTGAGACATGTACTTAGACATTTGCAATTTGATGAAATTAATGAGAAATGCTATTCTGTTGTGAACAATTGCCAAGTGGTTTGGAGGTTTGTCCATGTTGTTTTGAGAATGTAATTTCTGTTTCAAGAAAGGAGCCAAACCAATGGAGAAAAACTGTAATATCACTGTTATAGTAGGCTACATTAAGACACTTTAAGGGTGGGTAGCACTAATAAGGATTCTTTAGCCTGCTGTCGGTTCATCCTGATCAGCCCTTTAATTCTAACAGTCTTTCTTCATAGTTAATCTGTGTTTAAAATGAAGTGGTGCAAAACAACTCAATTTAAAATAAAATCCAGATCAACAAATCCTTGATTAGCGTTAATTTAATCCTTATTGGTGCAACCCACCCTAAGTGTTTTTCATGTTAAGCGTTTTAAAAACGTCTCGCTGTTTTTAGTGACGTATCAGGTGCTGATCACAAGTGCTCAAAATTTGCATCTTGTTCGCATATCTAAAAAAAGAATTGACAGGCTTGTGCTGCAGTTCTATGGCTCCAGGCCTCTGCGACAGTCATGTGACTGAAAACTATGAATGGCAGTCAATGGCTGTCCAAAATTTTAAGCCCATCCATTATAAATGTAATCCACACGGCTCCGGGGGGTTAATAAAGGCCTTCTGAAGTGAAGCCATGCGCTTGTGTAAGAAAAATATCCATATTTAACATGATATGAAGTAAAATTCCAGCAGACCGCCTTCTGCATTCAACTTACGAAGAAAGTGTAACTGTATGATGTCAGACGTAGCGCAAGTGTTTTGAACTGTGAGAAGTGTTACACTTTCTGCGTAAATTGAATATGGAAGGTGGTCTGGCGGAAGCTATTTTACTTTATTATAATATGATAAAAATATGGATATTTTTCTTACACAAACCCACCGATTCGCTTCAGAAGGCCTTTATTAACCCCCGGGAGCCGTGTGAAGGATTAGCCAGGACAGTTTTCTATATAACGCCGATTGTATTCGTCTGAAAGAAGAATGTCATATACAGTTAATATTAACGTTACAGGAAAACGTTTGTACATACATTTGTGATAATGATGTCAGAACGTAAGCCAAAGTTCTTAGAATGTTCCTTGTTAGCTGGGATCCCTGTTGAAAAAAACAGCATATGCTGGTTAGGTATGTTTTGAAGCATGGCAGCTGGTTTGAGCTGGTTTATGCTGCTCCTGACCTGGTGCTAGTTTCTTAAAACCAGCTTAAACCAGCTGCCATGCTTCAAAACATACCTAACCAGCATATGCTGTTTTTTTTTCAACAGGGATCCTTCCTTCTAGTCGGGAAAAGCACTCAGTAAATAAAAACTACCAAATAAATTAGCTGGATTCACACCAGATGGCACCAGATACTCACAAACATCAGACTGGACAGACCCACTTAAAACTGAACAGCCTTTTTGCAAAGTGAAACCAAATTTATATATATAGGCCTATATTCAAAATGTTCACCGTGGTATAAATGCCTTGCTGTTAAACGATTCTATATAGCATTTTGGAAAAAGCTACATGAAAATCAGGAAGTGTGCTAAACTGCATCCTGAAAAAGATCAAATGTGTATTTCAAACTCTGTTTGGAGTGGCAACAATTGTAAGAACTGTATAATTATAAAAATTATATTGACTATATGACTTGCTCAGTGGCAGGGGCATGAGGAAGCAATAGGAGGATCCAGAAGCAAAACATTGTAATGCACGTATGGAACAATGTTACATGTATTAACACAATAAAACGTTTACATAATAAACATCTGCAGCTGAGATACCTTCATCTGTAAGAGCCAAAGTTAAAGTGATGATAGATGATAATCTTTAACTCTATTCATATTTCATGAATGAGCATTTTACCTGAATCTCTCCTTCCATGATCCCAAGCAGTTTCAGAAGGTTGTCTTTGGACAGATCTCGCAGCTCAAACATTTGGTCGTCATTCTGAGCTGATTTATCATCGTTATCAGGCCCAATTTTCTCTTCATCATCCACGTGTTTAACCTTGATAGTCTTCTCTGCCTCCGGTATCTTTCCCTCCTCTTCTTCTTGGCCATCATGTGAAGTTTGCGTGACAAGCAGACCGTCATTAACTGTGCTGCTGTCCACTGTATTGTCTTTGGACCTCATTTTCCTCCTGAGGGAAGAAACTGATTTTATTGCTTGCCAGTGTTGATTCTGTATTTACAAAGTTCCAAAGCAACTCTAGTGCATGAAGAGCGTTTTGTAATATGAAAATAAGGAATAGTTCAGCAGCCTGATACACTCTATGGAGAGTGTACATTTTTTTTAGAGTCTATCTAAATCTGATACACTCTAAAAAAAAAAGGTTCTATATGGCACCAAAAATGGTTCTAGGCTCATAATCATAGGGGAACCTTTTTAAGTGCTATATAGCACCAATTTTGGTGCTTCAGCGGTTCTTCAGAGGTTCTTCACCGGTTCTTAGACTAAGGTGCACCACTACCATATACAGAACATGTTAAGATATGGTGCTATATAGCACAAAAAGTGGTTCCCCTATGATTATGACGAAGAACCAATTTTGGTGCCATATAGAACCTTTTTTTTTTAGAGTGATAAAATAACTAAATGGAATAGTTTATTGAACATGGACAATATGTATACAGTTGCATCTGTGAATATGTGAACAATTTGAACAAAATTAAAGGGATCATACAAAATGTGTTATTCTTTTTTATTTTGTGCTGTCCTGGATAAGATATTTTACATACTTTTAGTTTTTTTTACATTTCATGCTGAAATTATTATAAATGACCCGTTCAAAATTTTATGAACCATTGATTCTCAATACTGTGTGTCGTTCCCTGGATGATCCACAGCTGTTCTTTTGTTATGTGATGGTTGTTCAAGAGTCTCTTGTTTGTCTTGAGCAGTTAAACTGCCCAATGTTCTTCAGAAAAATCCTCCAGGTCCTGCACATTCTTCAGTTTTCCAGCATCTTTTGCATATTTGAACCCTCTCCAGCAGGGACTGTATGATTTCTGTTACGTCCTTGGACGTGAGGTTGTTTTTCTTGTTATGCATTTTCATGTGATGTGATGATATGATGTGATGTGATGTCTCTCTCTTTCTCCCTATCAGGGGCGTAGCTAAGGGGTGGCCATGGGTGGCCAGTGCCACCCCTGTTTGAAGCTTGGCCACCCCTCTGGCCACCCCTGTTGTGCAAGCTGAAAAGCACTTGACAATGACTAAGAGTTGACGTTAAAATCGCCGCTCTCACACAAACAGTCTGCGCAAAGTGCGCTATTCTGAACAGCTTCCCCCCAAAACCAGTTCGACGGTAACTTTGCCCTGCAGCGGATTCTTACGATTTTATTGGTCACGACAATCACAGTACTGACCAAACACTGATTCCTAAACCACCTGTCACTAGTACCTTAACCAATGAAATTAGCTGCAGGGCGGGGTTTCTGGTGAAGGGGTTCGCTTGCGCACTGTCTGAGGTTCTGTCTCTGTGTGACGGTATAAGCGAGCGGTAATATTTCAAGTTCAGCACAAGCTGGTTTTCCTACCTTTTCTGTGAATTTGTTAAAGTTGAGGTACTGCGAATGTTTCCTTAGCAGAAACACGTTAGGGTATGCATCGTCGTTAGTCGGGACTCAGTGGGACTGCTGCATGAATGGATATTGATTTGGGAAACGCAAGTAAAAAAAACAGTTATCAGTTTAAACTAAAGGTTTTGGACTCGATATAGTGTTCCTTACAACTTAACAAAGATCCAGCGATCCATGGATATTGACATGCAGCCAGGAATCATGTTTTCCTGACGAGCCTGATTTCGATACATAAATATTGTCATGAATGGAAAATAAAAGTTTTATTCAAATTCTGAATATATCATATATATCATATATCAGATATGTTATATCGCCTAGATAGTGTGCAAAGAGCATTCCCTTTATAATAACTAAAAGCTGTCAGTCATTCAATGAACGTGATCTCAAGTTCTGTTATATTAATCAATCAATTTCTTACATGTCTACACTTGGAGTGTAGACCTTATTCAGAGCAGAGCCATGACAGGTTTGAACATCTGGAAAATGGAAAATTGGAAAATTTCCAGGTTTGAAAGTGAGGCTATGAGGGTAAGACGTACCATTTCAATGGCATCCGCTGTAAAAGGCTGTATAAAGCTCCTAAATCACTTATCATTTTCCACAGCTTTTTTGTCTACTGAAACATCTTTGAAATATATTTTTTCAGTGTTTTATAAGCAGAACAATCCAAAAATACATTAAATAACAGTACAACCCACTGAAGAGATGTATGTCTATCCCCACAGCCTCACTTTCAGACTAATTTCTTTCATAAAGAAGGCGCTGCTGTGAATAAGGTCTATTAGGTCTATTAGTGCATGTACAGACCTCGTCGCTGGACAAAAACTCAGGTGGTGAGTGGATTCTAACTTCAACACCTGTGATTGGCCATTGCGTTTTAGAAATCAACAAACATGTCTGTGACTGTGATTGGCTTCATTACTCACCAAAGCGAATACCCAGATGCGCATACTCTCTATTAATCATATAAATTAGCTAATGTTAGCTAAAGTTACTGCAAATGTTAGCAAGTTAATTAAAAAAAGGTACCACAAACATTACATATACACTTACTGACTGTCACTGTTGTATAAGTAGCTGTATATATTAATTATAGTCTTGCAGACTCACAGTTCTTTTTCTTTGTTGTTGTTGTAAATGAAGTGTCGCCTGTCAGTATCTAGAGATTAAATACTAACATATAGTTTTTTTCTTTACAAGGAGACATTGGATTTGATTAATAGTTAAATTAATTAATTTACTTTATTTAATAATTAATTTAGCATTTGTTCATAGAAAAATGCTATGGTTTCTTTTGTACAAACTTCTATGTTGTTTAAATTTTGTAACTTTTCTCTTTTTGTAATGATACTTTATCTGTTTTCTTAGGGCAACATTTTGTTTGGCAAAGGACAAAGCAGTAAGCATAAAAAGTTTGAGAATTTTGTTCATGTGTGAACGACTTGTTAATTTTGTTTAGGATTTTTTTTTCTGACTTTAAGCTTTTTGTCTTTTTCCCTAAAATTATCAACATACAGTACATATTTGACTTATTTTGTATGACATTGTAAATAAAATTATAATTTTTAATTATTTTTGTTCGTTTGTGATCTATATTTTCTGTAGAATTTGCTTTGGTACAGCATGTCATAGTCAGTAGTAATTTTTTTGGCCACCCCAATAAAATCACTGGGTCTTACCTGGCCACCCCTGAAAAAATGTTCTGGCTACGCCCCTGCTCCCTATCATCCTCTGTGCAGCGCGTAATTGGGCCCAGCTGTAGCGGAACAGGTTGATGAGCGTGAGCGCTTAAAACGAAGAGAAAGATGGCAGACAAGAAGCTCTGTATCCGCGTCGTGGAGTTCCGTTGGGTGGACGTAATCGTTCTGTTCCCCGTCTCCTGTCCAGTAGCGCTTTATTGCGGCAGTGTTTGGTGCGCTGCCGTTTTGAGGGCGATCGTTTCGTTGTGTGTTATGATATGGTCCTTGTAGTGGCTAAGGGTCCGTGTAACGCTTCACAATTCAATTTTCAGACCATATAGTGCAAATGCAAAAAATAAAATATTGAAACAAACGTCCATTTTTTCCTTTTTCTCGGTTACTTCATCAGTGGATTTTTGCCATTTTCTCTCCTTTTTTCAAATTTCCTTTTGCTAAATTATGACTTAAGAAATTATCTTTTGAATGAATTGAAATCTAACCGATTTTATTTTCCTTCTATTTTTTCCCCAATTTACGTGGACTGTGCCATAGCTATAGCGGGGGAGGTCGCGGACTGTTTTACATCGTTTATGTAGGCTATAGCCTGCGTGCACGTTGAGAAGTAACTTATAGTTTAAAAGGCTAACACAGAGGACGCCATAGTTTTTGTTGTTAATAAATATATAATAGGCTAATAATACTGTGCTAAATGTAGAATTCAGGTCTGGCCATCGGGAGCAGCGGGCAAAACGGTGGCCTGGCTACTTATTTGCCCGCTGGTTTGTATTTATCTATACTTATTTGTTATTAGTTCACGTACACACACACACACACACACACACACACACACACACACACACACACACACACACACACACACATATATATGTGTGTGTGTGTGTGTGTGTGTGTATGATTGTAAATAAGTATTTGAACACCCTGCTATTTTGCAAGTTCTCCCACTTAGAAATCATTGAGGGGTCTGAAATTGTCATCATAGGTGCATGTCCACTGTGAGAGACATAATCTAAAAAAAAAATCCAGAAATCACAATGTATGATTTTTTAACTATTTATTTGTATGATACAGCTGCAAATAAGTATTTGAACACCTGAGAAAATCAATGTTAATATTTGGTACAGTAGCCTTTGTTTGCAATTACAGAGGTCAAACGTTTCCTTTAGTTTTTCACCAGGTTTGCACTGCAGGAGGGATTTTGGCCCTCTCCTCCACACAGATCTTCTCTAGATCAGTCAGGTTTCTGGCCTGTCGCTGAGAAACACAGAGTTTGAGCTCCTCCAAAGATTCTCTATTGGGTTTAGGTCTGGAGACTGGCTAGGCCACGCCAGAACCTTGATATGCTTCTTACAGAGCCACTCCTTGGTTCTCCTGGCTGTGTGCTTCGGGTCATTGTAATGTTGGAAGACCCAGCCTCGACCCATCTTCAATGCTCTAACTGAGGGAAGGAGGTTGTTCCCCAAAATACATGGCCCCGGTCATCCTCTCCTTAATACAGTGCAGTCGCCCTGTCCCATGTGCAGAAAAACACCCCTAAAGCATGATGCTACCACCCCCATGCTTCACAGTAGAGATGGTGTTCTTGGGATGGTACTCATCATTCTTCTTCCTCCAAACACGTTTAGTGGAATTATGACCAAAAAGTTATATTTTGGTCTCATCTGACCACATGAATTTCTCCCATGATTCCTCTGGATCATCCAGAGTCACTGGCAAACTTAAGACGGGCCTGGACATGTGCTGGTTTAAGCCGGGGAACCTTCCGTGCCATGCATGATTTCATTAGTGTATTACCAACAGTAACCTTGGAAACGGTGGTCCCAGCTCTTTTCAGGTCATTGACCAGCTCCTCCTGTGTAGTTCTGGGCTGATTTCTCACCTTTCTTAGGATCATTGAGACCCCACGAGGTGAGATCTTGCATGGAGCCCCAGTCCGAGGGAGATTGACAGTCATGTTTAGCTTCTTCCATTTTCTAATGATTGCTCCAACAGTGGACCTTTTTTCACCAAGCTGCTTGGCAATTTCCCCGTAGCCCTTTCCAGCCTTGTGGAGGTGTACAATTTTGTCTCTAGTGTCTTTGGACAGCTCTTTGGTTTTGGCCATGTTAGTAGTTGGATTCTTACTGATTGTATGGGGTGGACAGGTGTCTTTATGCAGCTAACGACCTCAAACAGGTGCATCTAATTTAGAATAATAAATGGAGTGGAGGTGGATTTTAAAGGCAGACTAACAGGTCTTTGAAGGTCAGAATTCTAGCTGATAGACAGGTGTTCAAATACTTATTTGCAGCTGTATCATACAAATAAATAGTAAAAAAAATCATACATTGTGATTTCTGGATTTTTTTTTTTAGATTATGTCTCTCACAGTGGACATGCACCTACGATGACAATTTCAGACCCCTCCATGATTTCCAAGTGGGAGAACTTGCAAAATAGCAGGGTGTTCAAATACTTATTTTCCTCACTGTATATTCTAGAAATGTATTAAAAAGAAAGACGCTTTCAGCCTTACTCAAAGGCCGCGGAAACATGGCCAGTGGGTTCTTTACGCAATCCATTCCCGGCATTCTTATTTTGCTTCTTATGTATTAAATATACAGGCCATTAGTTTATGAAACCTTGATCAAAATTAAAATACAATTTATAGAAAAAGACCCCCATGTCTCCAGACATATTGCGCGTATTATAGCCTATATCTTACTCATGCTGCTCACTTTTCATCATCAACATATGAAATTAAAACAATAATACAATAGGCTAATATTTAAACATATAGCCTAACTATGAATCTAAATAGGCTACGTTTTGCATTTAGCCTCCACTCCAAAAGCTTCAAAAATGTATTTTGTTTATTAACGCAAAGTTTTAATTTCAAATGTAATTTCTAAATTCAGTTCATATTTCCAACAAACTAAATTCTGAGCCAAAATAACGAAGTGGTAAAAAAAACTGCAAAAATGAAAAATATTAAAGAATTCGCGGGCGCTTTCGTCGGCATGAGTAAGATAGGCTATAAGACGCGCAATATGTCTGGAAACATGGAGTGGGGTCAGACATGATTTTTGTTGAGTGTTGTTTTGCAGAAATCATTTCTTTGAAGTGAATTTCGTTTTCAATAAATTGTATTTTAATTTTAATCAAGGTTCATCTAATTGCCTGTATATTTAATACATAAGAAGCAAACCAAGAACGCCGGGAATGGATTGACATGCGTAACGAACCCACTGGCCATGTTTCCGCGGCCTTTGAGTAGCCTAAGGCTGAAATAGCGTCTTTCTGTTTTTAATAAATTTTTTGAATATATGTCTTAATTACAGTAGGCCTATTATAGACAGTTATGATATTTGTGGCTGCACCGGGGTCCATCATTACTAGGTTAAAGTTACACGCTTTTCATTAGTGATCCATGGCACCTGCTACCTATGGCTGTTATGAACTGCAGGCTTCAATCAATAAATTACAACAATTTCGTGCTATGGGCACTGCCACTGATACAGGCAGCGATATTTTTCTGCTTCCAAACAAGTGTGACAAAGGCATGGGCTAAATACATTCTCTAATGTGGATACAGACATATATACACACATCACTATACAACATCTTATTAGGAGAAAAAACATGTCGTTTTAACGACATAAGATCTCGTTATTACGAGAAAATTATGTTGTTTTTACGACATAAGATCACGTTATTACGAGAAAAGATGTTGTTTTAACGACATAAGATTTTTTTCATTTATTTATCCTTTGTTTTACCAGGGTAGTCACATTGAGACAGTAGTCTCTTTTTCATAAGATCTCGTTATTATGACATAATTGAGTGAAAAAAATTATATGTATGTGGCAGCAATGCGTCACCGTAATATTTACATAAGGCAAAATGTTTAAAATCTATCTGAATTGGTAGCCTATGCCTGTGACTGTCTTTTCACTTTTTCTTTCTTTATAATTTTGTTAAAGTTATAAAGTTCAGCAAATTTTAGTTAGCTTTTATCCACATCTTAGCCTAGCCTACATGCCAAACATTCAAAATATTTGGGCCTAAATAAACTCCTTTGCCGATGTTTTCACTTAGATTTACACACATAGAATATGTTGATCATCATTCTCGTTTCCACGGCAACATTGAACTTTTCATTGAATATAGCCTACTGCTTCTCACATCTTCTCTTGCCCTTAAATTTAGCAGTCATTAACTCGGTTCATTACAAGCCGTTAGCCGAGAATGATAGGCTTTGATATGCCTAAATATGTAGGCTATATAATGATATGCTGCAAGTCAAGAGTAGGATTCATAATTTGTATCGGTTAATTATCAAATGGCGAGTTCTTAAATCATTCGGGTACATCGAGGCATGCATCAATATAATAAAGTAGGTATGTGTGTGTGTGTGTGTGTGTGTGTGTGTGTGTGTGCATGCGTGCACGTGAGTGTGTGTGTGTGTGTGTGTGTGTGTACGTGCACTAATAACAAATAAGTATAGATAAATACAAACCAGCGGGCAAATAAGTAGCCAGGCCACCGTTTTGCCCGCTGCTCCCGATGGCCAGACCTGAATTCTACATTTAGCACAGTATTATTAGCCTATTATATATTTATTAACAACAAAAACTATGGCGTCCTCTGTGTTAGCCTTTTAAACTATAAGTTACTTCTCAACGTGCACGCAGGCTATAGCCTACATAAACGATGTAAAACAGTCCGCGACCTCCCCCGCTATAGCTATGGCACAGTCCACGTAAATTGGGGAAAAAATAGAAGGAAAATAAAATCGGTTAGATTTCAATTCATTCAAAAGATAATTTCTTAAGTCATAATTTAGCAAAAGGAAATTTGAAAAAAGGAGAGAAAATGGCAAAAATCCACTGATGAAGTAACCGAGAAAAAGGAAAAAATGGACGTTTGTTTCAATATTTTATTTTTTGCATTTGCACTATATGGTCTGAAAATTGAATTGTGAAGCGTTACACGGACCGCTAAGCCTTTCATACACTGTTGTTCTTATTGTTATTTTGTGAGTTAAGATGCACATCATTTGGTCTGTTTTTCTTTTAAATTAAAACATGTACAATTTATATTTCTTTCTAGGAAGCCGTAGGGAGGAGGTTGCCATTTTCTTTCCTATTGTTTTCTCATGGTTATGGTTTAGCTAGGGAGTGAGGTGAGATTTTCTGTCTTTATTTTGGGGTTTTCTTTGGTTAGGTAAGTTATCTTGCTCTTCCCTTAGTTAGAGGTTGTGTGTGTGTGTGTGTGTGTGTGTGTGTGTGTGTGTGTGTGTGTGTGTGTGTGTGTGTGTGTGTGTGTGTGTGTGTGTGTGTGTGTGTGTGTGTGTGTGTGTGTGTGTGTGTGTGTGTGTGTGTGTGTGTGTGTGTGTGTGTGTGTGTGTGTGTGTGTGTGTGTGTGTGTGTGTGCCTCTGTGACTAAAAATATCTATTTTTATTTGCATATTTTCGTTTGTGCGAACTGGGACAGGAGAAGGGGACAGATGGTAACCGTTGATTATTTGTTATAATTTGTCACGGGCATTCCCCAACCCTAGACTGGGGGAGTTTGTGACATTTCGAGATCCATCTTTTCACACTGAGGACCATTGAGGAACTCGAACACAACTATTAAAAAAGGTTCAAACATTCACTGATGCTCCAGAAGGAAACACAACGCATTAAGAGCTGGGGGTGAAAACTTTTGAGCAGGATGAAATTGTAAAAAAAAAATTAAATATAAAAAAAAGTAATTTAGTACTGCCCTTCAGAAGCAACAGAAGATGTTTCCTGGAAGACAAATTAAGTACTATTTAACTTTATCTACAAATTCAAAAAGTTTTTTTTCAACTGGCACTAAGGGGCCTAAAGTGTGCCAAGAAAGCATCCCCCACACCATTACACCACCACCACCAGCCTGCACAGTGGTAACAAGGCATGATGGATCCATGTTCTCAACACTGGCAGGAAATAATATTAACCTTTGTCATTTGACATACTGTTATGTATGCTACTTGGAGTTTCCTACTGTACTAGCATCTTGCGTTGATATTATCATTAATGTTGTCTCACTAAGAAACATTCGATTTAATCAGAAATTGTTTAGACAGTCAATAAGTGGATAAAATCACTACTTACTGCTTGCGTGAATATAGTTTGAATTGCCGCTTCTCCAGTATCAGACACTGAGTGAAGCCTGTTTGATATTGTCCGAGCCTGGTTAGAAAAGCTGTCCATGGTAAAATGGGCCGAGCAAACGAACAACTTTGAATTAAATTGTCGCGGTATCCGGTTATAGATAAACATCAATCATGCCTGTTGACAGTTTTGTTATGTGGGAAGGGTATGAAAAGTTCTCACGTCCCCTGCACAGCCTGGAACATAACATTTATTTCCATGATCTGTCATTTTCGCTATCCTCGCGTGACGCTTGTTTCTTCACAATACCTGCAGAACTCTCGATGATTTGGCTGTACAGTTCCGCTTGGCCTTACATGTGCTGGCCAGTGTTGCCAACTCTCGCGAGACAAATAAGCCCAATATTATATTATTTATTATCATCATTATTATAATAAATTTATAATATTTATAATAAATTATTTATTTATTATATTTATAATAAATTATTTATATATTATATTATAATAATAATTTATAATAAATTATTTTTTATCAATAAATGAGCCTGCAACATATTAAACTGAAACCTCTCGGAGTTTGAAAAGCAAAAACAGATGTGATTTTACAAAAATCATCAAATTGCAATAAAGGACGCAATATCCTTCGATCAGCTGTGAACTGAAGAGGTTTGGAGATGGAAAAAGAGAAAAAGTGACATGAAGGCCAATTATGATAACCCATAGTCTGAGTTAGTGCACACATATTAGGAGCAGTGAGTAGTGAACACACACACATAAATAGTATTGAAAATGACTAATGTCACACTATTTAGGATGGATAGTATGCACATTGTGGGATAGGCAAGCACTAAGGGAGCGCTGCAAAATTTATAATAAAATAAATTCAAACCATACCTACTGTTATTATTAGTAGACTTGTTTTTTATATATATATATATATATATATATATATATATATATATATATATATATATATATATATATATATATATATATATATATATATAATAGCCTGTAATTTTAAATACATTACAAAAATATTTTAAAAATTAAATTAGGTGCCTCTCTTCCCTGTTTCCTCTCCATCTCTGTACATCTCTGCTGGTGGCATTGTTTGTAAAAATGTATACGTATATTTAAGTCTACTAACTATCATTACGTGCATTTATAACGTCACATGCCTGCACGTTGAACACATTTTCTTCAATGAGGGGGAGAAGGAGGCGGGATGTATGAGGACGGATTACTACAGGACAGCACTTGTATCGCTGCACTGAATGGCTATAAGCTGTGAGAAGACAGTGTCAGTCAATGTAGTGGACAAAACCGCGACCATAAATGTAAAGAAACTAAGTTGCTTATTATATTTTCCTAACAAGCAACCACATTTTTTAAAATAAGCAACAAAAGAAGCCCAAAGACGCGTGTTATACGCGGATTTAGCAACTATGGTGCTGGCATATACAAATGTTGGGGGCGTTCATATTAATGATCCAGGGCTCTCGGGTTTGGGTGTGGACGGGATTCTAATCTGAAAAATGACAATTCGTACAAATAAAAACATATTTAATTCAGCATTTCTTAGTGTGTGTGTGTGTGTGTGTGTGTGTGTGTGTGTGTGTGTGTGTGTGTGTGTGTGTGTGTGTGTGTGTGTGTGTGTGTGTGTGTGTGTGTGTGTGTGTGTGTGTGTGTGTGTGTGTGTGTGTGTGTGTGTGTGTGTGTGTGTGTGTGTGTGTGTGTAAGAGGGAGAGAGAGAAATGTGAAAACATTTGGCCAGGCTATTTCATTATATTTTATCCAGGCAATGCATATAGGCTATTAATTATCGCATGTGTCTATTTCAAAGATGTCAGAGAGGAGGCAAATGACAAATTAATATTTCATAATTTGGAATATGCTGTTTTTTCTTTCCTTTTTCTTTTCTTCTGAATCAGAACTAAATCAAGTGTCAGAATTAGCTGCTGAAATTCACATACTCTGGTCAAACTGTTGGTTAATCTACCAGCTGCCTGGACACATGTATTCCCCAGCAAATATGAGATGACTTTCTGTCAGGGCTCGACATTAAGCCTGTTCACGTGCTGTCACTCACTTGGCCGAGTAAAACATTTGCTTGTCCAGAAAAAAAAAAAAAAAAAAAAAAAAAAAAAATATATATATATATATATATATATATATATATATATATATATATATATATATATATATATATATATATATATATATATAAATGTGTGTGTGTTTTAAATATAATTTATTCTGAAGCAATATTGAATGTAGCTTATTATAGGCCTAGACTAGGCTACTTGTTCTGAGCAGGTGTTGTCAGTGAACAGGCTGTAAAACTGTTGGCTAAGTTACAGACACTCATGAAAAACTGATGCTGATTATCTGGGAAACATTCTCTAACAGCAGTCAAATTGTCATTGTTTGTGTCAATTTGTTGTAAAAATTAAAACAGGGGATCATGACTTACTCTGGGGTCAAAGTGATGCTCAGAGCTCCAGTGGTTTTAAACAAGGATGATGGTTGATGAACAATTCCAGGATGCTTTATTTCATTGGTTGTTAAATCTTAATTGGTTGTTGGTTGTTGGTGCGTTAAATCGTACCCAGATACATTAGTGCTATTTTATTTAATATATGATAAATAGTTTTTCTGTGTGAGAAATACAATGTGTGGCAGGGGTGTGTGAAAAAAGGCTGAAATGAGTGACACTTGAGAGCCCTGATGATCCCGACGGTTGCGTCACACTCTGTTATGTTGAGATTCGCCTGTTTTTCCATGGTGTTTTTCACAAACGAGATTTACATATGAAGGAGGAAGCAATGGTGTTTGAGATTCACTGTATGTGATGTCCATGTACTGAACTCTTGTTATTCAACTATGCCAAGTTTAATTCAATTTTTCATTTTTCATCTCTCTTATTTAGTAAAAATTATTCACATTTTCACAGATTCTGCAAGCGGTTCACACTTTTTCTTGCAACTGTATATATTTTTTAAATCCATTTATGGCTCATATAGTCTGATATAATGAGAATATGGAGCTCATACTCTAGGAGGAAAAAACATATATGTTTTATTCAGAGGCTCAAACTGAGCAAAAATATGCAATTTGGTGCATTTGCTGATATTTATTTGAAAATAGCATTAGTTTAATCCCCTTTCAGAACTGCAGCAGAAATGGACATGAATTAATCAAAGGTCCGTTTCTAAAACACAACTTGCCCTGTCCTGACATAAATGACAACAAAAATATTATTTTTTTATTTCTAGTTGACTCTTGTCTGAATGTATACTACTGTGAGTTGACTGTGTTTTGAACGGTTTTGAAATCAACATCCATGGGTGCAATTGAACTTTTGACTCAAATCCTGATAGTAGATCTGATAGTAACGCCTGTGATAAATCCCCCGTGTGACAATAAAGTGTCCTCTATCTCACCACTGTTGATAATTCTTTATGTTCTGTACTGGAAGCTGAACACTAAAACCCTATCCAAGAGGAACATACAAAAAATGACAATAGAATTTAATGCTGCTTTGGTGCCCTTTTCCAAGGATTGGTTTAGATCCATTTAAGAAGTAGCTAAACAAGGCTAGGAATAACTGTGGTGTTTATACAATGCTGGTGTATTAAATATCTAGACCAGCCTCCAAAGTCACGACAACATGAGTGGACTGGAAAAATAGCTTTCAAACCAATGTTCATGTCATTTCCAGTGTGGAAGTGTATTTTTAAAAATGGTTTAAAAGTATCTATTCAAGATGTTTTTTTTTATTTCCCTAGTTTTAAAATCCACATCGTGGCATATTCATGAAGCACAGGCATAACGAATTTCTGTCTAAATGGTTTGTAAAACGTCTCTTGTGTAATTTGTTGCATTCAGTCCAGTGGAACAAATTATGCAAGAATGGATTTGTTCAGAAATTGATTCTGCTTGTGTTTCTAAAAGTCTAACTGAAAAGAACAAATCTATCAACAGTATTTTAGTTGAGACGAAAACGCTTACGGTGATATTCTATACTATTATTTCTTGGCTTAAAGGGGTAAAGCATTACATATTTTTTAATTTGATAATATTTCCTGAGATGCACATAAAGGATTTTTACATCAAAAGCAGTCATAACAGAAATAAAAAAACATTTTTACCCTGATTTTAGCCCTCTGTTTTAAAGGGGTCCAATAATGCCCCTTTTTACAAGATGAAAAATATGTCTCTGATGTGTGTGTCTGTGTGTGTGTGTGTGTGTGTGTGTGTGTGTGTGTGTGTGTGTGTGTGTGTGTGTGTGTGTGTGTGTGTGTGTGTGTGTGTGTGTGTGTGTGTGTGTGTGTGTGTGTGTGTGTGTGTGTGTGTGTGTGTGTGTGTGAAGTTTTAGCTCAAAATACCCCACGGATAATCCTTTTTTGAGGGTGAGCAAAAACGTGCTGTTTTTGTGTGTGTCCCTTTAAAGTCCTCATGAAGTCAAAATCGATCTTGCACACATAACAGGTCTTAGGGTGAACAATGAATCCGTGCAAGTTAATACACAGAAAAAATGGTTTGCCGTGGTAATCTTTAATCAAAATCTGAAGAGTAACTTCCGGTCTGGAATGGCGTTCCCTTTCCGATGACGGCAGTTTGACGGCTTGGGTTTGAATATCCTTAGCCACTCGCCTCCAACCGCTAGTTTGCTATGAGCGAGAGATGGAGAGGAGGAGCGCTGAAGTAAAACCCTGCCCTCTATTCAGTATTCAGTTTCACTTTGAAATACGTCACAGCCATAGACTGTAAAAAAATATGGACGTAGTGTCCGTGACGTCACTGAAGAGCAGTTTTGAAGCGTAAAGTAGGGTCGAGCTGGCCGTTGCCATCTTGTCAGCGCGTCATCGCGCGTCACTCCCGGATAATAGAAAATGGGCAAAGAGGCGGGACGTGGGCGGAGCTGAGGTGACGTGATGACTAACAGACAGCAGATAAATGGCTATCCACCTGTCTCTCGAAGTTGCCACGCCCTTAATTATGCAGAACTTTAAGGCTTTATATAATGTAAATGAATGAGTTATAAAAAAAATTCACCCCCCTCACAGTTGTCATGAAGGGCAAAATTAACCGTATAGACCAAAACCACAATTTGTACCAGGATGTAAACATGTTTTTTTCTGCTGTAAAGTTGGGCATTTTAACATGAGGCTCAATGAGAGCTCTAGTGGCCAGTCGATGAACCGCAGTTTAAGTCACTTCCGCATTGGCTTCAAGAGAAACTGCGGGAGGTTTCCGCTTGGTCACAGCACTGAAATAAAATCAGTTGCAACTTCCTGTTCACTGCGACTTTAAATACAAATGAGCTGCTGCTCCCGGCCCCAGTGTTGCCAAGTCAGCGGTTTTCCCGCGGAATTGGGCTACTTCATCACTGTTGCCACGGGCTGTTTTTCAATGTCCGCGGGTTGAAGTGACCCCAATTATGTGATATTTAGCCCCGGGAATGCGAATCTTAGTAGGCAACCATGCCAAAAAAACACATATTTTACCCCCAAATGTGATTTTTACCGGGGAAGCCCCCCTGAAACGCGATTGGGCTTGTTTTGAGTATCAATTGGGCGGGTTTTGTTGTGAAATCCTGGCAACCCTGCCCGGCCCCCTTTCAGGAAGAGGGCGGAGCTTCAAGAGCTTGTGTTAGCAGCTCCGATTACCTCACGCAGACACACACCGCAAATATCAAAAACTGTTCAGCCTTTAATGTTCAAACCGGAGTCTGACAATTATGGAGAGACTCAACAAGAAGTGACAACATGTAGAATGAGACAGGACGTTTCTGAATGCTTAGTTGATGAATTTATGGAGCTGATGTGGAGTTACTATCTTCAAGTCATTGATTAGCATATTCTGTCATGATAATCTATACATCGCTCGTGTGGGAACTGTTGTAAGATCCTTCAGAGCCAGAGAATATCTGCTGCAATGAGAGAACAGGTTTAGTTTAGTTTAATTACGGTTATAACTTGTGTTGTGATCTTGCTTTTATGACACGCTACTGCATTTGTGTTCGTACTGTATTACAATAAATGAAAGACGGATGACAGCTTGAGCGACTCTCAAATGTGCTCGACTACAACAACTCTTCCTCTTCTCAACATGGCCTTTGTTGCTGTTTACGGGGGCGGGGTTTATGTACATTGTAGGTTTAGTGATGTCACTAAAAAAGCTCATTGTAGTTCCTACCAGCCGTTTGTAGTTCTTAAAAAGCAATTTTTAAAAAAGAAAATATCTCCCTTTGCTTTGAGCATTGTAACTTTGCAGATGTTGTTTATGCTCAAACAGTAACATTACACACTAACTGAAGTCAAAAAAGTGAAATCTTTAAACATTCTGTTTAATGGGGCGTGACTCCTTTAAGACTTCAGTGTAAATGCCCACTGCTGTGATTGGCTAACATCTTCGCATATGAAATATCATTACATGTGGAGCTCTTTTGAACAATTTTACAATGTTTTTTACGATTACATCTGCCACAATTAACTAATCGTGAAAAGTGTTGGTTACAGCATTAGCCTATATTTAGGTCTACTCGTGTTGCATGAAAGGTTGCAGCGCTGAGCATCTTAGCCAAACCAATGATCTCACTGACTTCTGCACACTCACAAAGGATTTTTATCATAACACATACAGTGCTGTGGTGCAAAGACAGAACCATTGATTATAACATGGGTTTGTTTTGGCGAGAGTGCAGAACTTGCTAAACTGAAATGATTGACAGCTCCAGTGATTATAAAGGGAGCGCTCTTTCTGTAGATATATGTTGATTGTCAGTTTAATGCAGCTCAGATAACAGTCTCATCAGATGTGTGTCGGACACTAAAAGGTAAATCAGTGCACTGTGTTTCTACTGCCTTTATGTGGAATTGCATATTTATCCAGAATATGGAGGTGCACAGAGCCTGCTAAAATAAGCTAGAATATCTGATTCAGCTGTCACGAGCATGTAAAAAGATGATTTAATGTCTTTGAGAGGTGTCAGCACTCATAGTAAAGTGCTATTTATAAAGCATGTCTGACAGTTGCTTTAGACATTTGTAATATTTCGTTGGGCGTTTTTTTCTAATACATAGGACTGGGGCAGGGTTTAAAAAAAAGCGACAATCAGTTTTGTGCAATGTACCACAGATTTTGCAGTGTATGGATTTGCATATCTTAATAACACAGATAATATAACAAAAAATGGATGGACTCTATTATTTCATTTTATATTATATTAGTTTTAAGAAACTCTTTTACAAGTAATTGCAACCCACAATGTAAAACAAAATGGTTTAAACCTTGCACGATGAAAGGCGAAACATTTGGATCCTGTAGGCCTACTATAAAAAATATTATTTTTAATAAAATAAAAGATTTTTTGAGATCATTCATAAGCTTTCCAGAACTCTGGGTTAAATAATGACGATTTTTTAAAATAATGTAATACTTTTATTCAGTAAGCATGCATTAACCCTTTCAAGAGGTCATACAGTGGACAGCTGTTGGGTATGCATGGGTTTTAATGGCATAGTAACACATCAACCTCTACAGTGGACACTATCATCCCATACACTGCCACCTAGTCTCCTACTATCCTAGGACACTCTTGCAGATAAAATTTTGATTTAAGATTGGGAGGAAATTCTGATTGATCATCTGTCCACTAAATGGGACATCATGCATCACTAGCTATATTGCAGCTACAATTCATAATGTTACTGTGAATGTTGTTCTTGAAAATACATCTGCAGTAACTTTGTTGGCTGTAAATAAATGTATTTTTTGTGTTATTAGAATGTAATTTCCAGTTTCATCAAAAAGTAATTAGATTAAAGTATTCTGATTACATTATGCAGGTTACTTCTAATGCATTACTTTACTCATTACATCAGAAAGTAATCTGATTACATTGTGCATGTTACTTGTAATGCACATTACTCGCAATACATTACTTGTAACATCAAAAATGTAATCTGGTTATGTAATGCACTCTACTCATAATGCGTTATTTTACTACTCGTAACATCAAAAAGTAATCTGATTATGTAATGCATGTTACTTGTAATGTGTTACTTTACTACTCGTAACATCAAAATGCATTACGTAAAGCATGTAACTAGTAATGCATTACTTTACTCGTAACATCAGAAAAGTAATATGATTACATAATGCACATTACTCGTAATGCGTTACTTTACTGCTCGTAATATCAAAAAGAAATCTGATTATATAATTCATGTTACTTGTAATGCGTTATTTTACTACTCATAACATCAAAAAGTAATCTGATTACGTAATGCATGTAACTTGTAATGCGTTACTTTACTTGTAACATCAGAAAAGTAATATGATTACGTAATGCGTTACTTTACTACTCATAACATCAAAAAGTAATCTG
The DNA here is from genome assembly GCA_023566225.1 of Romanogobio albipinnatus. NCBI lineage: Eukaryota > Metazoa > Chordata > Actinopteri > Cypriniformes > Gobionidae > Romanogobio > Romanogobio albipinnatus. The sequence continues at coordinate 8,307,118 of CM042249.1, read as the reverse complement.
ATTACGTAATGCATGTAACTTGTAATGCGTTACTTTACTTGTAACATCAGAAAAGTAATATGATTACGTAATGCGTTACTTTACTACTCGTAACATCAAAAAGTAATCTGATTATGTAATGCATGTTACTTGTAATGTGTTACTTTACTACTCGTAACATCAAAATGCATTACGTAAAGCATGTAACTAGTAATGCATTACTTTACTCGTAACATCAGAAAAGTAATATGATTACATAATGCACATTACTCGTAATGCGTTACTTTACTGCTCGTAATATCAAAAAGAAATCTGATTATATAATTCATGTTACTTGTAATGCGTTATTTTACTACTCATAACATCAAAAAGTAATCTGATTACGTAATGCATGTAACTTGTAATGCGTTACTTTACTTGTAACATCAGAAAAGTAATATGATTACGTAATGCGTTACTTTACTACTCATAACATCAAAAAGTAATCTGATTACGTAATGCATGTAACTTGTAATGCGTTACTTTACTTGTAACATCAGAAAAGTAATATGATTACGTAATGCGTTACTTTACTACTCGTAACATCAAAAAGTAATCTGATTATGTAATGCATGTTACTTGTAATGTGTTACTTTACTACTCGTAACATCAAAATGCATTACGTAAAGCATGTAACTTGTAATGCGTTACTTTACTTGTAACATCAGAAAAGTAATATGATTACGTAATGCGTTACTTTACTACTCGTAACATCAAAAAGTAATCTGATTATATAATTCATGTTACTTGTAATGCGTTACTTTACAACTCGTAACATCAAAATTCATTCCGTAATGCACGTTACTCATAATGCATTACTTTACTCCTAACATCAGAAAAGTAATATGATTACGTAATACACGTTATTCGTAATGCGTTACTTTACTCCTAACATCAGAAAAGTAATCTGATTACGTAATGCACGTCACTCGTAATGCATTAGTTTACTCATAATATCAGAAAAGTAATATGATTAATGCACGTTACTTGTAATGCGTTACTTAACTACTCGTAACATCAAAATGCATTACGTAATGCACGTTACTCGTAGTACATTACTTTATCCGTAACATCAAAAAAGTAATCTTTTTACATAATGCACGTTACTAGTAATGCGTTACTTTACTACTCGTAACATCAAAAAGTAATCTGATTACGTAATGCATGTTACTCATAATGCGTTACTTTACTACTCTTAACATCAGAAAGTAATCTGATTACGTAATGCATGTTACTCATAATGCGTTACTTTACTACTCGTAACATCAGAAAGTAATCTGATTACGTAATGCACATTACCTGTAATGCATTATTTTACTCATTACATCAAAAAGCAAACAGATTACATTGTGCATGTTACTTGTAATGCACATTACTCGCAATGCATTACTTGTAACATCAAATAAGTAATCTGATTATGTAATGCACGTTACTCATAATGTCTTATTTTACTACTCGTAACATCATAAAAGTAATCTGATTACGTAATGCACATCACTCGTATGCATTAGTTTACTCATAGTATCAGAAAAGTAATGCATTACGTAATGCACGTTACTCGTAGTACATTACTTTATCCGTAACATCAGAAAAGTAATATTTTTACATAATGCACGTTACTTGTATTGCGTTACTTTACTACTCGTAACATCAAAAAGTAATCTGATTACATAATGCATGTTACTTGTAATGCATTACTTTACTCGTAACATAAAAAGGTAATCTGATTACGTAATGCATGTTACTCATAATGCGTTACTTTACTACTCGTAACATCAGAAAGTAATCTGATTACGTAATGCACATTACCTGTAATGTATTACTTTACTCGTAACATAAAAAGGTAATCTGATTACGTAATGCATGTTACTCATAATGTGTTACTTTACTACTCGTGACATCAGAAAAGTAATCTGATTACGTAATGCATGTTACTCATAATGCGTTACTTTACTACTCGTAACATCAGAAAGAAATCTGATTACGTAATGCATGTTACTTGTAATGCATTACTTTACTCGTAACATAAAAAGGTAATCTGATTACGTAATGCATGTTACTCATAATGCGTTACTTTACTACTCGTAACATCAGAAAGTAATCTGATTACGTAATGCACATTACCTGTAATGTATTACTTTACTCGTAACATAAAAAGGTAATCTGATTACGTAATGCATGTTACTCATAATGTGTTACTTTACTACTCGTGACATCAGAAAAGTAATCTGATTACGTAATGCATGTTACTCATAATGCGTTATTTTACTACTCGTAACATCAGAAAGAAATCTGATTACGTAATGCATGTTACTCATAATGCGTTACTTTATTACTCGTAACATCAGAAAGAAATCTGATTACGTAATGCACATTACCTGTAATGTATTACTTTACTTGTAACATCAAAAGGTAATATGATTACGTAATGCATGTTACTCATAATGTGTTAGTTTACTACTCGTGACATCAGAAAAGTAATCTGATTACGTAATGCATGTTACTCATAATGCGTTACTTTATTACTCGTAACATCAAAAGGTAATATGATTACGTAATGCATGTTACTCATAATGCGTTACTTTATTACTCATAACATCAGAAAGTAATCTGATTACGTAATGCACATTACCTGTAATGCATTACTTTACTCATTACATCAAAAAGCAAACAGATTACATTGTGCATGTTACTCATAATGTGTTTCCCCCAAAACATCTAATTTCAGATGAGATTTAAAACACATGATCGCTATTTTTTTCCATGGTCTGAAAACATCAATAGATCAATGTAGATTTCAGTTTGATTTCTTTGTCAGAGAGGAGAGCTACGGTGGAAATGTGTCCATTTTAAACATAATCAGAATTATTAGCTAATAAGGGTAAATTGACACTCTGGTAAACCTTCATCAAATCTTTGATGGAATCACATCTTCATGTTCTGATATCAAAGATATGCAAAGTTCAAATTGTATGACTTTTTATCTGTTTTTAACTGATGTTTTTAACTCAATTGCGTTTGCAATAATTGAAGATTTATTATATTTTTGGTATTCATTTTTTTCATTATTTGATTTTATATAATTGTATTCATTGGATTGTTAAATACACACAGTATTGTTGTGTTATTACTGTATTAATACAGTATTTCTTCAATTAAAACCAAAAACACATACTGTGCACTCAAGTGAAAATCTCTGAAAAATGTGTAAAAAATATAGTTTTTTTCATGCCCTAAAAGCAATAACAGCAAAATAGGTCAGAAACAGAAAAAAGGTCTGAGGCTGTCATAATTCATGCATGAATTGATCAAATGTATGCTTGTTATGCTAATTAATTGTGTGCAGGCATGTAGATGCAAATAAAGTGAGACTTTGCGAACAACAACAAATATTAGGGAGGAACCACATAGTTTGCAGATGTCTGCAGATTTTAAAGGGACAAATGTGCTCATGGGAACATCCCTGTTTTTTTGCTGAGCTGGAGGCATTATCGACTCCTAACTTGGTCTGCTTTTGAAGATATCCAAGAGACACAGCTGGTACCAGCAGCTGTCCAAAGTTCACATTCCTGTGCTGCCAATGAAGAAATGCAAGGTTTTAGCGGACATGATGGGTCCAATGTGTCTAAATAAGGGCTAGGAGTGTCGTGGCATTTGCGATTGTGGCTTTGGCAAGACATGGAGTCTCTGCCTCACACTGAAGTCTCACATTTGCATGCCTGGGTCACTTTAGAAGGTGTCCATGTAAGGACTATAAACATAATCTAATACCAATCTAAAATAGAAAAGGAAAAAAAATATGAATCATTTGATGGAGTGTGCAGTCAGAACTTTGCAGGTAACACAATACCTGATTGATGGACACTTACTAGGACAGAAGAAGGTCAAAGTCTATGAACTGTATTCAGAGGCAGTATTACCATTCACTCTGACAAACATTACAGTAGTGAGCACACAATCTTGTGTACGCTTTATGATTCTCTTTCATATAATTTTATAATCTGCAATCAGTATCTATTACTATGAATAAATATTACCCAGTTCATCTTACTGTATTCAGTCATCAGCTTCTATTTATATCAGCCATCCATAACTTATGTTCAGTCGGAGCAGTTGTCTTACTGGATTTCAGCTTCTTGTATGTTACTCGCAAATACTGCGACTACAGGCAACGTGCTTAAAAGTGCACAGCAGTTCTGATGGGGGTAATGTCACGCAACTGAACTGATCTTATGAAGAAGAAAAAAACACCCATTCCATTCAAAATGTGTTTGGTTGTCAGTACAAAAATGATAAAATGCGATGTTCTATTTCCATAAAAGCTAAATTTATGCATACGTGTTGTGATTAATAGGCACGTAAAATTGCTGATACTGTTAAAAAAATATTTGAAAATGTCCTTTGCATTACCCTGCAATCTTCTGGTAATTTTCCCTAGAAATTCAAATGCAACAACAAAAAAAAAAAAATCAGCATCATTACCTGTACAAATCATGATTTGTTGCAACTTTCAGGATTTTTTAATGAATAGAAAGTTCAAAAGAATAGAATTTATTTGAAATGTAATCTTTTGTGACTTTCTAAATGTCTTTACTGTTTCTTGTGATCAATTTAATGTGTCTTTGCTAAAAGTATGAATGTATTTTTATTGATTTATTTTGGAACGGTAGTGCATCACAACATTTCCAATATTTATAATATTCATAAATGTTTCTTGAGCATCAAATTATCATATTAGAATGATTTCGGAGGATCATGTGACACTGAAGACTGGAGTAATGATGCTGAAAATTCAGCTTTTATCACAGGAATAAATTACATTTTACAATATATTCACTTAGAAAACTGTTTTTTTTTTCAATACATAAATTGTGATATTTCACAATTGTACTATTTTTACTATATTTTATTTATCAAATAAATGCAGCCTTGGTGAGCAGAACAGCCAAAATCATATGAATCTTAATTATTCCACACAACTCCATTAAGTAAATAAATTAAGCAGAATTTAAAGGAACACAGCAAATTTTTGGGACTTTAGCTTATTCACCGTATCCCCCAGAGTCAGATAAGTCCATACATACCATTCTCATCTCCGTGTGTGTCATAACTCTGTCTGACGCACCCACCGCTAGCCTAGCTTAGCACAAAGACTGGAGGTAAACGGCTCCATCTAGTGCTGTGTAATATCAATGCGCTGCTGCACTCATGGTACGGCAGAAAAGTTCCTTGATTATTACGCAGGAGAATAGTCCCTAGCCATATCAGTCTAGAAACTCACAAATTTTAATTTTCCGTCGGTCTTAGTACACAATGTAACTTTACACATCACGACATGTAAATAGGGAAATGTTGGCGTTATTTTGTCACTTATTGAGCAGTAGGCTAGATGGATCCGTTTACCTCCAGTCTTTGTGCTAAGCTAGGCTAGCGATGGGTGCGTCAGACAGAGTTATGGCACACACGGAGATGAGAATGGTATGTATGGACTTATCTAACTCTGGGGGATACGGTGAATAAGCTAAAGTCCCAAAAAGTCGATGTGTTCCTTTAAAATATATACATTGTCCTGCCCTGGGTATCATGTATAGCAATATAGGCACATTAGCTGATATCAGCCGGTATCAGCTAATGTGCCTATATTGCTACACATGATACCCATGAATATCTTTCTAACAGGTTACATTCTACTGTAACATCTTCTGTAAATCAAAACTGAGACCTCTGGTTACATGACATCATTGGATAGCTCTTTAAACAGCCATTCCACGAGTTCAAGTGCAAGCCGAAGTATTAATAGGAGCCGTAAACGACACCTGGATGAAGTGGTGATAAAATACAGTAGCCTACATACAGTCAATGGCCCACCAATCTATGAACATGTCCAGAGACAAACGTGCATCCAGAATCTCAGCAACACAAACACCAAGAGATCACCACAACATCAAAATAATAATTTTCTAAAAACAAGGCAAAAAGTTCCTTCACTTTCCAATCACAACTATTATTGTTTTGGAATAATCGGCCAATATTGCTGTGCACTTTTTTATGCTGTCATCCAAAGTAATTGGTCTATGGTCAGATTAAGTTTTGTGATTAAGTTACATTAAGTAACATTTTGGCATGATATATTAAGCATGATATGGTCTTTATAATAAATAATCTTCATATTTTATAATAATACAATAGGCAACATATATATAATTTGAGGAATAATTAATACATTTAGCTATAGCAAAATAGAATGTTGTATTAAGCTAAAGTATCTGCAGGATATACTTTTCAAATGTGCACAACATTTATGCCTAAACTATTTCAACTGGAAATGCGCTTCTTCCATGCAGTCACATGATGTATAGCTTTTACATTGCGATTTACAACTAGCCAAATTTAAGGCAAACATGCATATATTGCCTGAAATGCGTGTGAAAGTCTGAGAGAAAGAACACACTGCACAATATGCCACGCTCATGTGGCAATCTTTAGTAAATTATTAAGTTGAGGATAGAAATTTGTGCAATCCTGTACAACAAGAACACGCTGCTTTCTGAACGAAACATGAATGAAACACTTACCCACAATAATCCCTATGACTTCCTATATTTCCATGTACTCCAGGTTAGACAATTCTTCTAAAAGTGGTATCCATCATCCAAAGATTTTTCCTCTGTAAGATAGTGCTATACTGAGAAGCAAGTGCTTCAAACCACGAGCCAACAAGTGAAAGAAAGCGCGACAGAATGGGAGTCGTTAGGAGGGCTGTAAAATCAATGAGTCACAAACAGTGAAGCTTCTATTCCAGGGACAAGAGGTGCACATGCTTCCTCTATCAGTGATTGTGTGCAGCTCCACCGTGCTGCTGAGCTATATTTAAACTCTTCGCTTACTCAGTTGTAGCCATTAGGGTGTGAGAGTGACATTAAGCTCTTAGAAGTGACAGCTGAGCCTTCCTATTCTCACACTTTAGAGAATGATCAGGCCTGTTACTCCACCCACATGCAGTCCAGGAACTGCTGTGACAAGCCATGAGTTCTAAACAAATGTAGAATTTGTCCTTATGGATCCAGCTGAGAGCAGCAACTGTCCTGTTGCTTTGCGGGATCACATACTATAGGCCATGGCCACTAAACACACCTCTGCCCATTTTAAAGTAACTAGAACTAAAAAGAAAAATGTCTCAAAATGTATCTTTAATGTTGGCTTGACAAAGAAAGTAAAACAAAGTTTGAAAAGCCTAACATACCTTCAGAAAAAATACATTTGAATGAATTTGAATTATTTCTTGACTAGTCACTAGGACAATACATTAGCATTTTGCTAGCCTGTTAACATGTCTTTCAGGCTCTCATGTCTCTTTTGTCTCTTGCACTTCTTTTTTTTAAAGTCCATCAAACAGCTGTGGTAAGGCAGAAGAATCAGTCAACAAACACAGGGGTTCATGTCATCTTCTCCTGTTAATGTCACTTGCACTGCCTGCCACATGTTTAGTGTAGCCTTCTTTGTCAGCGATGAAGGTTTCCCATTTGATGAATGCAAGGAAATAGTAAGGTTGACAGAGAAGAGTTCAGAATTAGAGACTCACATCCAAACTTTAATCGAGGATATTAAGAATGCAAGGGCTCTAGATACGGCTTTGAATGCAACTAGCTTAGCGAGCCCCGTACATTGTTCGGTTCCACTTGGGTGACTGTGAGACAGCATAGTCTCGGGACAAAACACAGCTCTTCCGTCTCATTCCGTCCCCACACAGTGCCACACCCACTGAGAATTCTGTTGAAAATACACTAGTTATTGGCAATTCTATTGTACAGAATGTGAAAATAGAGACACCAGCCACCACATGTTTGCCGGGAGCCAGAACACCTGACATTAAAGCGAATTTAAAAGTGCTGTTCTAAAAGTAAATACTGATTATTATTCACATCGACAATAATGATGTCAGACTTCGCCAGTCAGAGATCACTAAAAATAACATTAAAGAGGTGTGTGAACTTGCAAGTACGATCTGAACTGTAACGGTACACTCTAAAAAAAAAAAAAATGGTGCTATATGGCACTAAAAACGGTCCTTGGCTCGAAATCATAGGGGAACCACTCTTGATGCTGTATAGCACTAATCTTGGTGCTTCAGTGGTTCTTCACCGGTTCTTTGGCTGAGGTGCTATATACAGAATATGTTATGATATGGTGCTATATAGCACCAAAAGTGGTTCCCCTATGAATACATTTACATATTTGGCAGACGCTTTTATCCAAAGCGACTTACAGTGCCCTTATTACAGGGACAATCCCCCTGGAGCAACATGGAGTAAAGTGCCTTGCTCAAGGACACACTGGTGGTGACCGCTGGGATCAAACCAGCAACCTTCTGCATATCAGTTCCATGGTTTAACCCACTGGACCACCATCTCATTACGAGCCAAGAACCACTTTTAGTGCCATATAACACCTTCAAATGTATAGTTCAAATGTAGCTCTTCAAATGTATTTTTGTTTTATATTTTTATTTTTTTGTTTGGGCACCAGGCAGGCCTTTAAGCCTGTCAATGAGTACACTCTGGATATTTTACTAAAACCCACCAGCACATATGAAGGACTTGAAGGGAGGGACAAGCAAACGAAACTTGCAGTGAAACAACAAATTCATTTGCGATATTCTGTCAAACCAGAATCAACACAGCAAAACAGATAACATTCAGCACAGATTTAGACAGTTCACATTTCACTGAAACACCTCTATAAAGAACAAAACACAAGAGAGACATTTAAAAAAAAAAAAAAAAAAAAAACAGTAAATAAGAAACAAAAGAAAAGAACCGGTGCCACTGGTCTTCGGTTGGAGTATCAGGCAAGTAAACAGGAGCTTCGTTCGCAGCATGGACCAGGGGAACAGTCAAAGAAGCATAATCCAAGGCACGCACCTCTGCCAGCAGCCGAAATAGAGAGTTTGCGTCACCGCTTCAACCACTGCACTCACGATCACACCGACACAGCCTCCAAACCCAGGTAAGCACAAACCACGCCTCCTGGTCACTGCTCGCTTCCTTCACTTCACTTCTCTCCCAAGCAGACTCATTTCTTGCACCGTAGCATAGCACGCAACTTCTCCCATCTTCCCCAAACAGACAGCACACATCTCAGTAGCAACGAGATTTCACCAGCTCACAAGTCACCCCCTTCCTGTTCACCGGATTGATGAGATACGTAGCAGACTGTCCTCACTCAATGGCTGGTTGTCTAAGTGGTGTCCACAGAATAATATAGGGTTCATAGGCAATTGGAAGTTTTTGGGGCAGACCTGACCTGTTAAAAAAAGATGGTATTCATCCCTCCTGGGGTGAAAATCTCGTCTCTCTAGTAATCATAGTCTTAGAGTTGAACCTTGACTAACTCAAATCAAATCAAAATCAAATCAAATCACTTTATTGTCACTCAACCATATACACAAGTGCAACAGTAGGTGAAATTCTTAGGTGCAGAGCAACATAGTAGTCATGACATGACATGTACAACATTTAAAGCAACATCAGATTACATCATCTGATGCGCCCACAATTACTCACAGCACAGTACACTCTACAATAAACAATAAATAATTTACACAATGTGAGTGTAGTTCTCACAGCTTTAAACAATATACACATACTTACAATATACATATACTTTAAACAATATACACTAAACATACATTAAACAATATACATTACGCTATAATAATAATAATATACAATGTACACAATGTATACAATATTATTCACAATAGAAATCCAATGTACAATAGATGCTATATGATAAATAAATGTGTATATAATGTGTGTGTATCTACAGTGGGTTGTGCGGAGTGATATTCTGTCCAGTGTGTGTTATGATCCTGATGGATCAAGAGTTAAGGAGTCTAATTGCTTGTGGGAAGAAGCTGTTCTGGAGTCGGCTGGTGCGTGTTCTGATGCTGCGGTACCGCCTGCCTGATGGCAGCAGTGAGAGCAGCCCATGGTTCGGGTGGCTAGAGTCTCTGATGATCCTCTGAGCTCTCTTCACACACCGCCTGGCATAAATGTCCTGGAGGGAGGGAAGCTCACCTCCGATGATGCAGCTGGCCGTGCGCACTACCCTTTGCAGGGCTTTGCGGCTGCGGGTGGTACTGTTGCCGTACCAGGTGGTGATGCAGCCAGTCAGCAGGCTCTCTATGGTGCTGGTGTAGAAGCATGTGAGGATGTGGCGGTTCATTCCAAACCTCCTCAGCCGTCGCAGAAAGAAAAGGCGCTGATGAGCCTTCTTCACAACGGCCTCGGTGTGGACAGGTCATAGGGCCCAGGTCATGAAGTAGATGGACTGGCTAAACTATCTTCTAGCTGTCTCGCACCACAGTCAAATCCCAGACTGTGTCTGTTCCCCAAACTAGGAAATACAAAAAACTCCATGGGGTAATAATTGAATTGATGTTCAACAATTAAAATTACAGATGAACAAATGATAAAGCTCAGATTTGCTGAATGTTAGAGCTCTTTCTACAAAAGCACTTATTGTAAATTATAGGATCACAGATCATAAACTAGATGTGTTGTGTTTGACAGAAACCTGTAATTTATAGTCATATTTCCAGTATTACTCGGAGGTCTAGTTTCAAGTATAATATTTTTGAAGTGATGGAGCTTTATGCAAAATTATATAGTGTAAGTGATAAATCCTGTTTGACATTTGTGCTGGCTACTGTATACAGGCCACCAGGGCACCAATCAGACTTTATCAAAGAATTTTCAGATTTTCTATCAGAGCTGGTACTAGTATACTCCATTTAGCCAAGGCTACAAAACCAACTCCCTGTTACAAATATCGTGGAACTATCACCTCTTCCACTAAAGATTGCTTTATAAATAATCTTCCTGATCACTTTCATCTCCTCTGCATAGCAGATAGCTTAGAAAAACTTGATGTTGCTGCAGAAACTATTGACTCTCTTTTCCAGCACTTTATACACGGTTGCTCCTTTGCCGTATTACAACGAGCACACTCGGGCCCTCAGGAGGGCAGCCAGAAAAATGAAGCGCAGCTGGAAGAAAAAACTGGAGTTATTTTGCATTTCGTGGAAAGACAGGGTTACTGCATACATAACGGCCTTAAAAGCTGTCAGATCTGCTTACTTTTCGACCCTCTTATAAGAGAACAAACACAACCCTATGTATTTATTTGATAAAGTGGCTAAATTAATGAGAAATAAAGCTTCAACTTTGTTTTAAATCAGGACAGCAGTAACGTCTTTATGAACTTCTTTACTTTGATACTATTATTGATAGATTGATACTATTAGAGAGAAAATAGACGCTATAGACCCCCTTGAGGAGAATTCCATTCATTCTTTGCTATAGGAGAGGAAGAATTGTCTAAACGTGTTAAATCATCAAAATCAACAACATATGTTAGACCCTATACCAGTGGTTATCAAAAGCCACGTTTTCTGGCATCTGTAAAACATCTTTATAACCAAGTTTTTCCAACCTAAAATGATATCTAAATTACAACACATGCTTTCAATGCAAAATGCTGAACAGTTATTTAATGCGTTCATGACCTCAAGGTTAGATTATTGTAATGCTATACTGGGTGGTTGCCCTGCATGTTAATAAATAAACTCCAGCTGGTCCAAAACGCAGCAGCTCGAGTTCTTACTAGAACCAGGAAGTATGACCATATTAGCTCGGTTCTGTCAACACTGCACTGGCTCCCTATTAAACATTGTATACATTTTAAAATCTTGCTAATTACTTACAATGCACTAAATGGTTTATCTCCCCAGTACTTGAGAGAGATCTTAAAGCATTATTGTCCTTGATGCCTATTGCAGTCTTAAAATTCTGGCCAGTTGATAATACCTACAGTGGGGCAAACAAGTATTTAGTCAGCCACCAATTGTGCAAGTTCTCCCACTTAAAAAGATGAGAGAGGCCTGTAATTTTCATCATAGGTACACTATGAGAGACAGAATGAGAAAAAAACAGAAATCACATTGAAAAATCACTCTGATTTTTAAAGAATTTATTTGCAAATGATGGTGGAAAATAAGTATTTGGTCACCTACAAAAAAGCAAGATTTCTGGCTCTCACACACCTGTAACTTCTTCTTTAAGAGGCTCCTCTGTCCTCCACTCGTTACCTGTATTAATGGAACCTGTTTGAACTTGTCATCAGTATAAAAGACACCTGTCCACAACCTCAAACAGTCAGACTCCAAACTCAACTATGGCCAAGATCTCACCCTGTGGGGTTAAAATTATCACAAGAACGGTGAGCAAAAATCCCTGAACCACACGGGGGGACCTAGTGAATTACCTGCAGAGAGCTGGGACCAAAGTAACAAAGGCTACCATCAGTAACACACTACGGCGCCAGGGACTGAAATCCTGCAGTGCCAGACGTGTCCCCCTGCTTAAGCCAGAACATGTCCGGGCCCGTCTGAAGTTTGCTAGAGAGCATTTGGATGATCCAGAAGAAGACTGGGAGAATGTCATATGGTCAGATGAAACCAAAATAAAACTTTTTGGTAAAAACTCAATTTGTGGTGTTTGGAGGAGAAAGAATGCTGAGTTGCATCCAAAGAACACCATACCTACTGTGAAGCGTGGGGGTGGAAACATCATGCTTTGGGGCTGTTTTTCTGCAAAGAGACCATGACGACTGAGCCGTGTAAAGGAAAGAATGAATAGGGCCATGTATCGTAAGATTTTGAGTAAAAACCTCCTTCCATCGCAAGGGCATTGAAGATGAAACGTGGCTGGGTCTTTCAGCATGACAATGATCCCAAACACACCGCCCGGGCAACGAAGGAGTGGCTTCGTAAGAAGCTTTTCAAGGTCCTGGAGTGGCAGTCTCCAGATCTCAACCCCATAGAAAATCTTTGGAGGGAGTTGAAAATCCGGGTTGCCCAGCGACAGCCACAAAACATCACTGCTCTAGAGGAGATCTGCATGGAGGAATGGGCCAAACTACCAGCAACAGTGTGTAAAAACCTTGTGGAGACTTACAGAAAACGTTTGACCTCTGTCATTGCCAACAAAGGGTATATAACAAAGTATTGAGATGAACTTTTGTTATTGACCAAATACTTATTGTCCAAATAAATTCTGTAAAAATCTGACAATGTGCTTTTCTGGATTTTTTTTCTCATTCTGTCTCTAATTGGTGGCTGACTAAATATTTTTTTGCCCCACTGTATATCATAATAGACTTTTCTTTTACCCATTCAGCTCCCAAACTCTGGAACAGTCTTCCTAGCTTTGTTCGGGAAGCAGACACACTCTGTCAGTTTAAATCTAGACTAAAAACACATCTCTTTACTATGGCATACACATAACACATCACATTTTTCTATAATTCACATCTGTTAAAAGATTATTAGGGTCAGCCGGAACCAGGAACACTTCCTATAACACCCAATGTACTTGTTACATCTTAAGAACAATGGCATCTATGCTAATATTAGTCTCTCTGTTTATCTCGAGGTTTATCGTAGTCAGCCAGATTCCAGGTCGTATCCAGATCAGTTGGTGGACATGTGCCTAGACACGACCACAATGCAGCCCTGAATGTCAGCAGAGGCCGTGTCTACTAGACAATCCCCTGTGAAGACCTCATCGACATGACAGACATTGGCACAGATCCTCAGCGAAGCCCTCTGCACAGACCCCTATGACCAGCTCCATACCGGTGTGATGAATCTGATCTTTTAGCATAAGAAACTTGATGAATTATTTTGAATGCTACCAATTCACAAACTGACTTCTGACTTGCGATGCTGCCTGAATCATAATCACACGTGTTCGTTCATTGGCCAGAGGAGAACTGGCTCCCCGCCTGAGCCTGGTTTCTACCAAGGCCATTTGCATACAGACAGAGGTTTCTGGAGCGAAGGCCTTATATACATCACTCACCCCTCACCCTGCTGTTTTCCTGTTATGTTGAATAAATTGAAGATCTATACCATATAAGGATGCAAAAACATCTCTCTACATCTCGGCCTCTGAGAAAAAAAGGACCTGCTTAAAAATGTGAGAGTGTGGGGCACTCATTGTGTTGGAAAGACACTTTCAGCTCGTTTCAGCTGACATTTGAAATAGCACAAATGTCCGCTAAGATCAGTTGTTTGTTGTCAGGCAAGCACATACATCACATAAAGTTAATACATTTTACATAAAACTAAGTTAATCTCCACTTGTTTTAATTTGACTTGTTTTCTATATTGTTTGCTGTTAACTTGAAAATTTGACAAAAATACCCTTTAAGAAAGTAAGAGTTTGGTAGTGAACAGTGGTCCAATTCCTCCTTTTGACCACCAGATGGCCATAATGTACACAGTGTTGAAAAGCTTTTTCAACACTGGAAACTTTTAATAGAGTGCTTCAGGGATGACATTTTTGTAGGCCAAAACCCGCAAATTAGTTTGTTTGAATGGATGAAATAAGGTTTGTGGTGAACACAAACTCAAGATATTTTCATGTTTTATTCTACAACATAAAAAGGTATCTTGAAAATGGTATAGGCTACTAACAAGATCTAAATGGCACTACAGAGGTTGTTGAACATTAAAGGTCCCGTTCTTCATGTTTTTTTGAAGCTTTGATTGTGTTTACAGTGTGCAATATAACATGTTCATGTTTCGCGTGTAATAAAACACAGTATTTTTAACACAATTTACTTATCTGTGTACCGCTGTTTTCACTGTCCTAAAAATGGGCTGAGTTCCTTGTTCTATGAAGTCCCTCCTTCAGAAATACGTAACGAGTTCTGATTGTGCCAGCGGTTCCTGTGTTGTGATCGACAGCAGCTTAGCGCACGTAACTTACACGGAAAGGTCACGCCTCTTAACGGGAGATGTATGCGCTCAATGATCTCTACAGCGTCCCTGGGAAAGCCAAACAAAGGTGATTTGACTCCGGGATGAAAATAACAGCGTCTCGACGACATGGCGACAAACACAGTCAAACGCAACAATTCCTTTTCTCCACGCGACACTTCCTCTTCTCCACGTGGGACAGCAACAAGACCACGCCCCCTTTTTTTGCGTATTCTTGTGGGTGGAGGTTAGTCTGTTCTACTGTTCTACTGACGTAATTAATGAAGGAAGTACCAGGATGTAGTCCAAGCCGGCCGTTCGCTGTAGGCTTTGAAAGGGAACTTCTGTTCAATAAAATATCTCGCTTGGCATTGAACTTTGAGCTTTATAATTTTACAGGTATTATTTATGCTCTAACAGCAACATTACACACTAACTAAAGTTTGAACAATGGGATCACGAAGAACGGGACCTTTAAACATCATCACCAAACCAGAAAACTCATCTCTCTAGTCGCTTTCACAGCCTCATTGTGTTTATAACCACGCTCTTGTAAACTATTCCAACTTTCAGGGAAAGTTTTTAAAAAATAAAGACTGAAAGAGCTGTCAGTGTTAATGGTAGTGGCGTTAAAGTCATGTGACTGCAGTGTAGTTTGTTTATAGCCTATAGACGTTTAGTTTTTTACTTCTGTATTTAGGCTACAAATTGAATTCATAAAAGTTGTGTTTATTTGTGAAGGTCATCATGATGAACAAAATATGTAAGAATCATCCAATTGGCAAGAACAAATGTGGGGCGGGACTTGTTTTTGTCCATGGGGAATTGATTGGATGGTTGGGGTTTGCAATTGGTGGGTCTCATATGAGTGACAGGTTGTCCCGCCCTCACGCCAGTAAACACATCATCAGAGAATTGATCCTTCGCTAAGCCATGCCCGAAAACCGTCACAGGCCAATCGTGGCTTAACAACCGTAACTAGGCGCGGAGGGTCTGTTAAGCTTTCGAGCAAGGGAAACATGTCGAAACGTTGTGCTTATGGATTGTGGAAAGTTTGGACGGGGGGTGGAATTTTTTTCCCTTCCCCAAACCTAAAACCCAAGGGGAGAAATTACGGTGTTCTGTCGATTTGTCCTACCTTGTCAGATTTTCCTACCATACTCAGGGTTTTTCCTACATTTAAAATGTTTTGGCTGCTGCCAAAACTAATCTTTCTCCCGACAAAGCCTTATTTGATCAGTTATTGTGATTTATGAGTGATGTAGATGACTGCTGCGCTTGTGATAGGGCGCATGTTAACTGAGTGACAGGGAGAACGAGCAGAAAAACCCTGCATACTGTAATACGCTGATTTCACGCAGCCGCCATTTTGAAATCGAAAGCGAGGCTCCTGGCCAGTGTTGCCAACTCTCGCAAGACAAATAAGCAACTGCAGGTTCAAAAACAAGCCCAATATTATTATATTATTTATTATCATCAATATAATTTATGATCAATACATTTTGTTATCAATAAATGAGCCTGCAACATATTAAACTGAAACCTCTCAGAGTTTGAAAAGCACAAACAGATGTGATTTTTTTAAAAAATCATCAAATTGCAATAAAGGGCACACAATATTATCTGATCAGCTGTGAACCGAATAGTTAGGAGATGGAAAAAGAGAAAAAGTGCCGTGAAGGCCAATTATGATAACCCAGTCGGAGTTAGTGCACACATATTAGAAGCAGGGTGTAGTGAACACACACACTTCAAACTGTGAAAAAATGCATCTCAATGTGCATATACTATCTGCCCTAAATAGTCACATATTTAGGATGGATAGTATGGACATTGGGACACAGGCAAAGAGCGCTGCAGCCACATATTTATAATAAAATAAATTCGAACCATAGGCTACCTACTGTTATTATAAGTAGCTACTACTTTTTTGTATATATAATAATAGTCTGTAATGATAAATACATTATAAAAATAGCTATAGTTTTAATTAACTTAGGTGCCTCTCCTCCCTGTTTCCTCTCCATCTCTGTACTGCTGGTGGCATTGTTTGTGAAAATGTATCGCTGCACTGAATGGCTACACGCTGTGAGAATACAGTGTCAGTCAATGGACAAAACAGCGACCATAAATGTAAAGAAATGAAGTTGCTTTTCATGTTTTCATAACAACCCTGCTGAAAAATCCAGCTAAAACCAGCCTAAAATGGTTGGCTGGTTTTAGCTGGAATAAGCTGGAAGTAGCTGGTTTTAGCTGGTCTCCCAGCCTGGTTTAGCTGGTATTAGCTGGTCAAACTGGTCTCCCAGCCTGGTTTAGCTGGTATTAGCTGGTCACCCAGCCTGACTTAACTGGTTTTTGCAGGTTTTACAGCCTGGCTTAGCTGGTGTTCAGCTGGTTTTAGCTGGTCTCCAAGCCTGGCTTAGCTGGTCAAGCTGGTCTCCCAGCCTGGTTTAGCTGGTGTTCAGCTGGTCAAGCTGGTCTCCCAGCCTGTCTTAGCTGGTGTTCAGCTGCCTGGTTTTTGCCGGTCTCCCAGCCTGGTTTAGCTGATCAAGCTGGTTTCCCAATCTGGACTGGAAGTTGGTGGTCTGCTTGTTTTAGCTGGTCTCCCAGCCTAGCAAAGCTGGTGAACATCTTACCTAATTACAAATCAATCAGATTCCATGCTAAGACCACACTGACCAGCTAAGACCAACACTGACCAGCTAAGACCAACACCAACCAGCTAAGACCAACACTGACCAGCTAAGACCAACACTGACCAGCTAAGACCAACACTGACCAGCTAAGACCAACACTGACCAGCTAAGACCAACACTGACCAGCTAAGACCAACACTGACCAGCTAAGACCAACACCAACCAGCTAAGACCAACACTGACCAGCTAAGACCAACACTGACCAGCTAAGACCAACACCAACCAGCTAAGACCAACACCAACCAGCTAAGACCAACACTGACCAGCTAAGACCAACACCAACCAGCTAAGACCAACACCGACCAGCTACGACCAGCTAAAAAGTGTTCAAAACCCCTCTTAAACCAGCTTGAAAAGCCAGCTATGACCAGGCTGGGAGACCAGCTAAAACCAGCCTGACCATGTTAGGCTGGTTTTAGCTGGATTTTTCAGCAGGGAAGCAACCACATTTTTTAAAATAAGCCCAAAAAACTGCAACCCGCGACTCGTGATTCATATGCTGTTCATTTGGACACATCTGTACACTTTTGGCTATACTTTATGCAAGCTGCTGATAACAGGATAGATTGAGAATCACCAAACACGGTCAAATTGTCCTGAAACTGGGGGTAAAATATATTGTATTAAAATAATAATAAATTAAAATATTTCAATATATGCATACATACGCTTCGGTACAATTACTTTCAGGAAATACATAACATAATAAAAGGAATGCAAGGGATGTGTGTGTGTGGAATGTCAATCATCTGTGGCAGCAGAGTGCACGCGCTTCACGTGTGATGTTTTTAATATAACTCTCACGCGCTCTCACGGTCACGTGCTCGTCACAGTTCCAGGAAGTTCCCGCAGCCCAGCGCTCGCTGCTAGCTGTCAAACACCGAATCCTGTCAGACATCAGCTCGGATTAACGGACAATTAAACGGTTAAAACGGGAACAAACCACAGCGTCTCGCGGAACAATGGGATGAAATGCATTTGAAATTCAAGGGTCTGTGTTCTCGCGAGTTTAAAGGGCAAAATATGGAGGCTAACTAGCCGAATGCTCATGACACAGTAACAACACAACAACAACAAAGGAGTTTCAGTTTTATTTTAAGACGTTGGACCGACACAGAACTCAAGAAGGATGGAGTGGGACAATTCTGGGACATTTGACAAGAGTCGAGATGGTGAACAAAGAAGTTAACAAATGAGTGCTTTGTAGAAGTGGATTTGTTTACTATTGTCCTGTCTGCTGCCAGTAGATCCTACAGTGGTCGGGCTTTTATTTTCTATTTTACCATTTTGGGTTATTTATCTACGTGTGTTTGGTAGTACATTAGAGATCCAGTATGCATGACGCATATGAACCGGTCCCTATTCTGGAGAAATTACCCCTCCAGATCGACTGTCTGGCGGCCTGGGGTGAGTTCTGCTTCCCTTTCCCTCAATCCCATTTCCTTAGACACTTTTAACAATCGTATGGAATATCATTGATAATGCCTTTTTATTAGTCGATAATAACTGTCTCAAAACCTTGTGAGTGGTCGACATAGTGTAGCATTTTCGTAATGAGTTGTATGTTTTCTCTGGCTGTGTCTCAACATCTTTTTAGCTGCCTAAGTTACATAGACAACACGTTTGGACATCTAGTTATTATTTCTACCTAGACAGATTTTTAATATGGATCTAATAGTTGAATATTTGTTAGTGGAATAGTTGTCTTTACCCAGTTATGTCTGGTTTATTTTGAGTGCACTTTAATTATGTTTCAATTTAACCCTGTTTTTAATTTTAATTTTACTTTATTTTTTATTTCTTTTAATTCATATTATACCTGTTGCCACTGTGTATGAAATGTGCTATACAAATAAACTTGCCTTGCCTTGGTCAGCTGACTCAGAAACAAGCCATTGATGTCCAAAACCGCTGTCTAGTTAAGCATCACCAGGTTTTGAGTCACATCCAGGGAAAGAACAACTATTCCACTATCTGAACAACTTTTATTAGTTAGGCAACTCACAAGGTTTTGAATATGTAGTATTATTGTACATGATTTGATTCCAACAAACAAGTATAAAGGGGGAAAAAAAACATCACTGAACTGAAAGACTATCATAACTTCCATGTTGAAGGGCGCATGATTGATTATTTAGAGCCATGCCAATCAATGTCTTCTACAAAGGGGTATCTTAACCCTATAAAGCCTACTGTATCATATTTAAAGGCACAATATGTAAGATTTTTAGATTCAAATATCCAAAATCCACTAGAGCAATGTTGTATATTTTGTTGACTTGTGTACTTACATTATCCCAAATGTTTCCAAGAAGAGAGCCCGACCGACACAAATATTTGGTGATTTAAAAATCCGATATTCTGATATATCGACCGATTATATATTTAAAACAAAAACAGAAACGCATAAAAAAACTTAGTTGTGGTTATTCATGATCACGCAGCCTCTCTAAAATAATATGATAATGCAGTTTAAAACCGAACTTGTTTGTTTTATTTAGAGATGCACCGATTGATCGGCCAGGGATCGGAATTGGACGATTGGTGATTGGTGATCGACCGATCAGTCTCATGTGTCTCCGATTTTGAACCGATCCGTCTACATGCGCATGCAAACACTAGAAGACACTAATTATGCTATTTGTAAAACTTACAAATAGCATAATTAGTTAAAGTTAAAAAACTTTCTAAGGTTAAAATAAACCGCAGGGGAACCACCAGGAAAGAGCACAACACAACAAACCTAATTAGACACTTAAAACTCCATCACCCCATGGAACTGCCCAGTTTGAAGAAGGTAACGTTAGTAAAGGTAAAACGGCTAAAGCTGGCCAGAGCTCAGAGCCAGCCACAGGTCAGCAGCCTCTCCTATCTTTCCTTCGTATAAGCAGCGAAAAGACCAAAGCAATTACCAGCCGAACACATAAACTGTACCTTCATGAGAATTTACCGACAAATTATGAGATGTTAACTAGAGATGCACCAGGGATCGGAATTGGCCGATTTTTTTTAATTTTTTTAATTTTTTAATGATCGGCCCTGATCTGTGATCGGCCGATCAGTCTCAAGTGTCTCCGATTTTGAGCATGGCTCGTGCTCACAGCCGCATGCAAACATGTTGTTGGCATGGAAGTTTTTTACTGTAGCGAAGAAGACACTAATTATGCCATTTGTAAAACTTGTAAGGTTAAATTAAACCACGGGGGAACCACCAGGAAAGCGCACAACACGACAAACCTAATTAGACACTTAAAACTCCATCACCCCACGGAACTGCCCAGTTTGAAGAAGGTAACGTTAGTAAAGGTAAAACGGCTAAAGCTGGCCAGAGCTCAGAGCCAGCCACAGGTCAGCAGCCTCTCCTATCTTTCCTTGGTATAAGCAGCGAAAAGACCAAAGCAATTACAAAGAAATTATGGACATCATGGCGCTGGATGATCAGCCGATCGCATAAACCGCCACATCGTGAGAATTTACTGTTTCATTTGAGAGAACTGTCATATCATGAACACAGACACTCAAGGGCAACGGCAACTCGTCAAAATAAAAGTTTGGTTTAAAAAAAAAAAAAATTGACAGAATATATTGGGCTACTGTTGTAGCCTACTGTAGATTTAGCGCTTCAGCTCTATGTAATAATAATACGCCTCTACTACTAATAATCATTATGCTTAAATGGTTGATTATTTTTCACTTGATCTTTTTCTATGTATTATTTACTTAAGTTTATTATTTATGATGATAATCATTATAATACATTTAATATATTTTTTTAAATGGTTAAAAAAAACAAAAAAAAACTATATATATATATATATATAAAACATTTAGCTGTGGTACTGAAATTGATACTGAGTACCATACAATTTTTATGGTATTGGTACCGACTACTGGAATTTTGGTACTGTGACATCCCTAGCTGGCAACATTTATTACCCAAATTACTGAACTATTTGGAGGAGTATTGTACACTTCAGGTTTGTTAATTCTAAGGATCTTTTGTACTTTAGTAAAAAAGAGAAAAAGGTCAATTTATAATGTTTTGTTTCATACAGCAACTGATTGTCAGTTATTTGTTATTTCTACTTCTTTCCAGGCACAGAACACTTATTTTTGAGAGTTGTTTAAGTGAGAAAAGATCCTGTTGTAATGTTTAATAATTTATTTTAGAATAAAAAAAAAAGTTGCTTTGAAGAAAAAGTGGATTTTTGTTTGTATATGCTGTCAATTATAGTTCTTAGAAAGAAAATCGTAATCGGCAAAAATCGGTATCGGCCGATCTCATTAACAAAAAATTGGAAATCGGCTAAGAAAATTGCAATTGGTGCATCTCTAGTTTTATTGTCACAAAAATACAAATATATTAAAGTTCTGATAAAGTGTATAAAAAAATACAAACTTAAGATATGAAACTTAAAGTCCTTTGGACTAAAACACAATAACAAAAACAAAACAAAAAAATCAAAGTTACCAGTATTAATAGACGTGGTAAGCTTCATAAATATAACTTTGAGCAAGACTGGAAAAAGTATTCAGTTAAGTTCTATAAGTTCTAATAAATAACAATAGCAAAATATAAACTATACACAATGTCAACTTGCTTATCCCTTTACATGCACTCTTTTAATTCTATCCATCAAGCTACAACAAACTAGACTGACGTCGTCATACTCAATTCTAGTCAGAATGTGAGTCTGATACTGCTCCGTTGGGCTGTGATTATGGGGCATGTTTCAACCGAACCAGGAAAGACCTCAATTGGATAGACCTACAACCAATCAGAGCAACGGAGCGACGCATAACGTTAGTTGTCAAATATCAACAGAACTCAACTGCACTGTGTTGCCAAGTCCGCGGGTTGAAGCGACCCCAATTATGTGATATACAGACCCAGGAATGCGAATTTTAGCAGCCGTGCCAAAATAACACATATTTTACCCCCCAAATGCCATTTTTTTCCGGAGAACCCCCCACCCGGAAAGCTATTGGGCTTGTTTTTGTCTAGTTTTGAGTAGCAATCAGGATTGGGCGGGTTTTGTTGTAAAAACTTGGCAACCCTGTCCGCACACACGCTGGAATAAGTCACGTTAGAAGAAGAATTTAAGGATACACAGAGTACTTACCAACACGATCATCATTTCTGAGAGAAATAGTGCAGGTGAATGCATATACGAACAAGTTCTCCGTTTAGGATTAGAACAAATTCAACCCAAGCGCCTTTGATGACGTGGATGATTACGTCACTGTTTATCATCTGTCCATCATCGTCTAAAGCCCGCCCTGACAATTTCATTGGTCCGAACAGTTTCTGTTCGGGCATAATTACTTCTCTACGGATCAAGTCCAGACCGAACTGCCCAAGTTAAAATTTACATTTATGCATTTGGCAGACGCTTTTATCCAAAGCGACTTTGCCCTTATTACAGGGACAATCCCCCTGGAGCAACATGGAGTAAAGTGCCTTGCTCAAGGACACACTGGTGGTGACCGCTGGGATCGAACCAGCAACCTTCTGCATATCAGTTCCATGGTTTAACCCACTGGACCACCATCTCACATTTGAAGAAAAATGTTGTGGGTGGGGCTAAGTTCGGCTGGCATCCAGGCTAACAACAAACCATTTTCAATCATCATTTGCTGCCTGCCTTCTAAAATCTACTACTTAGTGGTGCAGTAAATCCATCATGTGACTCGTTAATGCTGCATCTGAACGAAGTCAGCAACGCACTTTCGTTCACTCCTCACGTGTCTAACTTACGATTTAC
This sequence comes from Romanogobio albipinnatus, assembly GCA_023566225.1. Classification (NCBI taxonomy): domain Eukaryota; kingdom Metazoa; phylum Chordata; class Actinopteri; order Cypriniformes; family Gobionidae; genus Romanogobio; species Romanogobio albipinnatus. Next base: position 8,283,812 of record CM042249.1, on the reverse strand, counting down.
AATGCAGGACTGGAACTACAAATATACTAGTTATAAATACAGTAATCATTACTTTATTTAGGCAGAAAAAGTGTGTTGTGATTTCCAAGCGCATTAATGTTAGCAGTCTTCCACTGATAGCCATGGCATTAGCTAGCTTTATGGTTAGCTTAAGTCTATGATAAGTCATAATTTAGAAATGGATAACGTCATACTACAAAATATTGTAAAACATACTTGAGAGATGATTAGTCTCATTCTGTCAAACTGTCATGCTATTAAAGAAATACATCTTACTCAGTCACATTAGATTAAGCCAGGATTAGGCCTCAGTTCACTTAGGAGATTTAAGTAACTTTTATAAATGTGCTGTAGAAAAAAAAAAAAAAAAAAATTCTGCTGTGCATCTTGAGACAAAACAATACAATGGCATTGACATATTTTAAGATATGGTATTGAAATGGCATTGAGTTTTGTCTGGCTATCACCAGACCACGCTCAATTTAAGATTGAACATTGGTCTGGGGATTCTGCTCTGTATTTTCTACTGCACAAGAGGCGTGATAAACGAGCATAATTCAAATGACTCTGTACGCAATTGGATAGTCCTTCAACCAATCAGACCACAAGAGGCGTGATCAACAGGCAACGACCCATCGCTTCTCTATCCGTCATCGTGTTAAACCCGCCAATAGCGCTCCAGGTGGATAAGCCAGTCTGTGATTGGTTCCCGCAAAAGTGTAACAGAAGGAGTAGAAATGAATGTACAGGTTTCCAGACTGAGTTGCAGGGCGAAATCAAATCGCCGGCAGATCAGGCTGGGTTTTCCCAGTCTACATTGAGTTGGCATTGCGAGTTGCTTTTAGTTAAAACAAATACCCATTTTACTCTAGGACAAGTCTTAATACTAGGGGTATATGTTTTAAAACTATGGAGCTTTTATCATAAATGTTATATATAACATAAAACTAAGCATTTAAATGTCATCTTACTAATACATTATTGGCAGATATAGAGTGACGACTGATCTTCTATACATACAGTTATAAAACTCTCATTGATTTACATTACATGCTTTCAGAATTTCATCTTTCTTTTTGCCCATATAAATATCAGCAACTGCAGTACCAATAAATAGAGGTAATCACTCAAAACAAAACAAAAAAGTTTTAAACCACTCGTGATGGACTGAGCATCCTAATTCTGGATTATTCTACAGAACTAGTTCTATGAACTCATTTGCAAATCTTTGCCATGTGTGGTAATCATACTGTGATTGCAGATGATTGGCTCCTTGTCGGGACCAAACCGGGTCATCTCCTTCAGTACAGGATCAAGAAAGATGCAGGTGCATAGTTTTGTTTGCAGCTGTGCTTGCTTATATTCAGCATTGATTATTTGTGGGATTTACTTTTATCTTAATTTATAATATATTTCATTGCAGGTACAAACAGGTTTGAAGTTACATTAGAGAAATCCAATAAGAACTTCTCAAAGAAGATTCAGCAGGTAAGCACAGATAGAGAAGTTCATCTATTAAAGGACAATTCACCCAAATGTTGTCAATATTTACCCACCGTTATGTTGTTCCGTTATGTTACTGATGAGTAGTACTTCATTTTTGCTAAATATATGACTTCAAAAGATGTAGAATATATTCCACAGATCTTATGGGCCATTTTTATGGTGTTCTTTGGTCATTTGTGGAGTTTGACATATGCAGTCACAAGCTACATGAATATTCTTCAAAAATGATCTTTTTTACATGGAAAATTTGCAGCATGAGAAAATAATGACACCTTGTCAGTGGTGAACTATGTTTAAAGAAAATATTTGACTTCTGGCCGTCTCTTATAATCTGTTTCCTCTTTCAGCTGTTTGTGGTTTCGCAGTACAAGATTTTGGTTAGTCTTTTGGGTGAGTATTTTTTTTCCAATGTCATATGATTTGTAGTCATATGTTGGTTGCATATGAGACACTTGGTTCAGACCAAATTCATGTGGCAACCCTTTATGCACACCTTGGCAACAGAATCGCCATTGGCTAGTACATTTTTTTAGTTTACTCGCCAGACTGATATACTGTTTTATTTATATTAGTGCTGTCAAATCGATTAATCCCGATTAACCGCATCCAAAATACAAGTTTGTGTTTATATTTATATATATATATATATGTGTGTGTGTGTGTGTGTGTGTGTGTGTGTACTGTGTATAATTATTATGTGTATATAAATACACACGCATGCATGTATATATTTAAGATATTAATATTATTAATATTAATTAAATTAAACATTGATATTAATGTTTTTTATATTTATATATAAAATATTTATTTATAATATAAATTATATAAATATATATACAGTATATACATGCAAATATTTCTTAATATTTGTGTGTATTCAAATATACATAATAATTATATATTGCCATTAATCGTTTGACAGCCATAATATTTATTTATTTATTTTTTTAATGTATGAATGCATATTTGATATTTTAACTGAACTTAGGACTGGTGGTGGTGCTTAAGATATTGTTGGTCATTCAGTGTTTCTGTAAAAAATTATAATAGTAATAGATAGTAGTTAATTATTAATCAGATGATAATAATACTACTACTAATTTCACTACTAATAACAATATACAAGGTACGCTGTCCATCCTTTGAGCTGAACAGATCGCTTGACGGAGAGTGAAACTGTTTCTCTGAGTGTTCAGCAAGTGAAAATGTATCTATGCTAAACTTATTCTTAGCCTCTAACACACACTGGCGAGTAAAATCTAAGCATTTATTAGCTAATGGCTAATGATAGATATTATTTAGTCACCCAGAGTGAAGATTTACTCGCATATGCGAGTGATTTACTCACATTGTAGAGGGTTGTGTGGTGTAGTGTATCCTATTTAACTGTGTAGTTTTGGTGTCAGCAGTGCCATTGCCTCTTTTATTTCAGAAAACAGCATCCATGTTCATGACTTGCTGACATTCCAGCAGATAACTGTGGTGTCCAAAGCCAAAGGAGCCACACTGTTCGCCTGTGACCTGCAGGTAGGTTAAAGAATGCCCAGTGTTTCCCATACATTGATTTATTTGTGGATTTATTTGTTAGCGTGCATTTGGAAACGTAGCGGGCACCAGTTACGCATTATTTTCTCATTTGCATAGTTGTCTGAAACTGGTGCGCCGTCGTCGTTGACTCGTAATCCAGTGTGGCCACTCGGACTGGTGCCCAACTGATAAGAGCTGCCATTTCTGTTACATATGAGAAACATATGGCAAACAAAGCGAGAGCGGAACGGAACCGCGTTACTCGTTTGAGCTGCGTGGACCGTTTCTCAGCTTGGAGCAATAATAGACAGCGCAGTGCGAGGTGATACATGGGCCGATCTCTATCACATGACACCGTTACTACACAGCGCTGGAAATCCAGTGAGAGAGTTTGAATTCACCACAGAATTAATAACGTCACTACTGCGAGATGTAGTGGAAGCGTTCGGCACAGAATTCTCTGTTATAAACCACAGATATCGGATCAAACAGCGCTGACGTGAAGACCAGGAGAAGCCATTGAGCCATGAATGAAGTTCAGGGGTTTCAGTCACAAATCACTAACATTCACCATGATTTACTGTAGTAACACCACATGGCATTGTGGGAGAAATAGTCGAATGGGTTTTTTTTTATGTTGTCATTATTCATCTCAGGGTTTGTAGAGTGAAATTCAAGCACTTTTCAAGGATTTTCAAGTGTTTCACACTTTTCAAGCACTTCAACGCTCTAAATATGATCCAATTATTGCAATGTTATTTTTAATGTGATGATTTGTAAAACTAAAAGTTTAAAGGTGTAGACCACTTTGTGGCAAACAAGCACTTTTATTTTAAAAAGACATTAATTTACCACTATAACCAGTAGGTGGCGGCAGAGGAGCACTTATTGACTTATTAGCCATTTCCACTGCCTCTTATATGGACAAAAGTAGGGAATCACAAAGTCTCATGAAAAACAAATACGTTTCTTCAAATTGTGACTGAATTACCCAGAAAACAATTAAAGAGCTCCTTTTATAATCACTGAAGCTTTCGGTCAGTTCAGTGTGAGACTATAGAAGAACAATGGTAGCCTACATTTAATAACAGCAGAATATTTAAATTTTCCCTATAAAAATGTGTTTGTTTTTACTGTTGTTAATAAAGGTTAATTTGATCTGCATATCAATTAATACGCCTTTGTTTTACTAGTTTATTCTGAACCCGCTCATCAAGCACCACGTCGAGCCACTCCGCCCTGCCCACCACCACAAGTAGATTCTCAACCTATGGGAAACACTGATGCCTCTGGCCTGTTTGATGTTTCATGCGTACCGTGGTCCAAAAAAGTATTGTGACTGTGTTTGTGAAATGTTGATGTTGATATTTAACGTGATGAACTGTGTTTTGAGTGTTTACTCTGTGAGGACGCGTGTGGACTTGAGGAGAACTGACTTCATATATCTTCTAAAAATCACAGCCACAGTTGCTTAAAAAAAGCAGGGATGCAAACTTGTCACCTTTTAAGTTAGAAATTTCTGTTATGAATACAAAATAGATAATTTGCGTGATTCATGTAGATCCAATGAGTTTTTGAAATTAGTAAAGTAGTAAAAATAGTATTGACTCATTTGAAATCGGCTGTTTTCAAACACTCCTGAGCTTATATATTTGTGTTCATACTCTGATTTCTGTTTACAATGTGTTTTTGCTGCATTGAGTAGGCTACTGTTAGGTTATCATCACAGTATGTCTGTGAAAAGCATTGGCCATTGAGAGGTGTTTAACCGGTTTGTTAAAATTTGTATCAGTATCGGCCCCAAAAAATCGAATCAATGCATTCATAATTTAAACTGTAAGGTTTTTTTTAATTGTGTTTTTTACAGTCTTCTTACGGTTTAGTGTGTTACTGTAGACATTATCCTGCCCTGCTCAAACGGTATTAATTATATTTGTGTAGGTCTTAAAAAGCCTTACATTTGATTTGAAAAACCTCTCTTTCTCTCTCTCTCTTCAGAAGTCCATCTCAGGTGAGGCCACACTGCGCATGTGTGTTGCAGTCAAGAGGAAGATTCAGCTGTATTACTGGAAGGACAGAGAATTCCATGAATTACAGGTTGCTTGAGGCTTGGAAACACACAAACAAAATATTTTTAATGAACCATATAACCGTCACTTAAACCTTGTTTGGTCACAACTGCAGGGAGATGTTGCCGCTCCAGATATTCCCAAGTCCATGGCTTGGTGTGAGAACTCCATATGCGTGGGTTTCAAACGAGACTACTATCTGATCCGAGTAAGTAAAAAAAACAAAAAAAAACAGCTCTGCTTATATTTTCTTTGTTATTTTGACAGAAGTTAATCTATATTAGCCAGCAACAATACAACAGTTTCACAACAAGTGATCATTTCATCAACACCCTCATGCTAGCCCCTTGATACACTGTAATAAACAGATTTTGCCATATAGTGGCATATTTTAATTAAATGTAAATAAGAAAATTTTTAGTTTTTTATATTTTATTTTATGTCAGTTAATATTTATTTATTTCAAGTAATGAAAAATGTGTTTTATGGTTTTACTTTTTTTTTGGTTTAACACTGATACTAGTAAAATCTATATATTTAATAATATATGTCAAAAAATATATTCTTAGTCTTATGAGGGAGACAAAATATGCAACCGCATGCAACCTATTACTATATAAACACTGTAAAGTAAACATTGTCATTATTGATCAGCATTAGTTTGTAAGCAATCGCTTGGCATAAATGTGCGTTATTCATTGATTTGAACTGTTGCATGAGCCCGTAGGACGCACAACAGCGCCACGTTTAGGATTTAAAATGTGAAGCGCTCACATTTATCAATTGAAATCACAGCCTTTTGGAGTTTAATCATCACATGAAGGCAGTATCGCGATTTATGTTTTTCCATCCCCAAAATATAAGACGCCTTAAAATGATCATTAAGATGCTTATTATACCTTTTAAAATATCGAAGACTTTTTATGATCTTGCATTTAAACAACCATTTTTATTCTGCAGCTCGCATTATGGATATTCACTCACATTAGGTCAATCATGTGACTTTTCTCTTCAGATGGACGGACGTGGCACAGTCAAGGAACTGTTCCCCACAGGGAAACAGCTGGAGCCATTGGTGACCCCATTGGCTGATGGGAAGGTAGCTGTGGGTCAGGATGACCTCACGGTTGTTTTGAACGAAGAAGGTGTCTGCACTCAGAAATGTGCCCTTAACTGGACGGACATTCCTGTTGCGATGGGTAAGATGTCAGTCTTAACAAACACGTTTCTCAAGTTCTCATAAGCATCTTATCAAACATTGTCAGTCAACAACAGATCGTCAAGGAAACTGGGGTCCGGTTACCATCAAATAATAAGTGAAACATCGGTTGAAAATCTTGTCTAATATTACTTCCAATGTGCAATCAAATCTCCACTAGCTTACTGTACATAATACAAACTGGAAGCAAAACATGCCTAACAATGTAATTTCTTCCACTTGATGAACTTTGTTAATTATAATAATAATAATAATAATAATAGCAATAATAAATAAATAATTGGATATCTAACACTCTAACACAGTTAGATTTTTGCTCCTTACGCTGATTTCACCCAGCATGTAAACACATTAAACTGCTTTCCGTCGGCTTATTGAAGTGCGCATGTGTGATATGTGACAGGAACGCATCCTTACTGTGGATTTAAGCGCATACGTACTCTTTTCTTGTGGTACAGTCAAAATGCTGCATCTGAGGATAATATACTGTATGAGCCATACTTTTCCCGCTGACATGTTGCAATACTCTTCTTCAGTTTTAATGCTCTATTTAACATCACAATCGACATAACAAATGAAATGCTCACAATAAGATATGCAAATTAGTACGTTTGGACGTCACCACCAGGAAATAACCTGATTTATTAATAAAGTATTGTAAACGCGGTTTAGTTGCGTCATCAGGTTATTGGTTTCCAATATAAACCCAGTAAACAGGTTATTTCAATAAGCTGATTTTTATCAGCGTACTGGTGTGCATGTAAACGTGCTCACTTACACATTTGCATTAAGGATTGTTATGAATACATATAGGGTAAGTGCAAATGCTTAGTTTGTAAACAGCTTTAATTTATGCAAATTAAATGCATTTGTTCTGTTGTTTGTAATTTGCTTTATTGTTTTTGAGATGTTTACCTGAGAACTTTTCACTTGCATTAGTTAAGCTAGTATCAGTTTTTTTTCTTTATGTGGTATTGAAATGGGATATTTCAGGTTAAAATAGAGACTAGGCCTTCAAAATATTTTTTTTTTTTGAAGGCAGATTAGTGTGTGTAATCACTAGAGGTCTCTATGGAGAATTCCCTAGTTCTGTTTTGAACACATTTAATGATTTTTTTTGTGTGATGGATTTGAATATATATTTAAAAAATCTCAAAGACTATTTATTATAAAGGTTTAGATTTTTTTTTTTGTTAGAAATATAGATTTGTGTTTTTGCAGATTTCCCATTCATTTCCTATGGTGTCATTTTTGACCGAAGAGCACAAGTGGGAGTATTTCTTTACGACCACTCAATTTTTTTTGTGTGTTTACAAACTTAATGCTAGAAAAGTCACCAAGTTTCATATCATTCTGATGAAGCTCTGATTTTTAAAAATTCCAAATGTTGTTCATAGGTTCAGTTTTTCATAGGTGTGTGTGTGTGTGTCAGTGGCGGCTGGTCAATAGAGGGCGCTGGGGCGCCGCCCCCATCAAAATTCCAGAAATATACATGTATACAAAAATGATATAAAAGTGAAATAAAAATAAAATAGTTTACTCATACGATGTGCCAGCTGTTAGTAAGAGCCTCAGCATTTAATAAAAACTGGCTTTGATGGGTTAACTATTTTAATATGTTCTTCAATATGTTTCATACGGTTTGATGGGCGAGGGACACCGGACAAATGGATGTCTATCTGAGTCCATAAATTTACGGGCAGCATGTGACCTGAAGCTGGTCTCTAATTGGTTTCTTAAAGATCCTCCTCCGGACGCAGGTCGCTGTGTCCCTGGCGAATCAGAATTGGATGCGTGTTATTTTATCCAATTTGATAATCGTCACCTGTCATTCAACTTTATGCTCTTGGCCACTAAAGCGAAAGTGCGCGGGCGACATCGTCACTCTGACTCCGCCAAAACCTTGTTAGGATGATCAGTTTTGTAGAGATGGCAGCAGTTAAACCAAATTCTTTCACAAGGCGTTCGTTGTAAGAGAAAAAAGGATCCCGAACCGGACCAACGGGATTTACAAATCCAGCAGCAGGCCAGTGACAGAGGATGAAGCTGCACTCGAAGCTTCACGCGCTTGTTATGAGAAACGTAGGTGGCTGGCTGGATGTGTTGTTAGCAATGCCCTTTATTGCTTTCCCTGTCTTTTATTTCTAAGTGTCGTTACTGAAGTTTTGTGGACAACAACGGGGGTAAGAGACCTTAAATATCTAACTGGACAATGAACAAACTGAACAAACATCATGACACTACTGAGATGACTGACTTTAATCAGAGAGTCATTGATAAATTTGCTGGCCAGAAAGAAAGGAGAGCAAAATGTATGTTCAAGTAGTCAACATGCTAGTCTGTTGTTGCTGTTTTCTTTTGTTTTTCCTTTCCTCATTAAATTGTATGTGGTAAATGAATGTGTAAAAAGATAAAAGTGAAGACACTGTTTTCTCTTTAATGCTTGAATTTAGTCAACATGCATCTTGATATTGCCATACACCCTGAATTTTTTTTCAATACACATCTGAATTTTTTTTTTGTGTTTACATACCTAATGCTAGAAAAGTCAACAATTTTCATATCATTCCGATGAAGCAGTGATTTTTAAAATTTCAAAACAGAAAATTTTCCGGTCAGACATGACCGAAGAGCACTAGAGGGTTAAAGGGTTAGTTCACCCAAAAATGAAAATAATGTCATGTATTACTCACCCTTAGGCCGTTCCACACCCGTAAGACCTCGGAACTCAAATGAAGATATTTGTGTTAAAATAAATTACATTATTTTCATTTTTGGGTGAACTAACCATTTAAGCTTCCACTAAGAAAAACATTCATTACAATGTGGAAGAACAGCATAGCAACAAACACTACATCAACAACAACACTTTCAGTTATGCACCAGTGCCCTGAACAAGTCATCAGATGTATTTGACCCCTAAATGCTGCAACTGACCAAAGAAAATCTGAATCTTTTTTTGTGATGATGCAAACAAATCATTGAAATGAATTTGAACTGATTCATAGAAAAAATGAATGTGAGAGTTGTAGTCATTTTGGCTTATGAGCAGTTCCACATAGAATCTGTGCCTGCAGAAAAATCGACAGATTTCCACACACTAGGAACACTCAAAATTCAACTAATCCCCTGCTCTTTTCATGACTGCCTTTTAAATATTTGCTCTCATTTGATTATATTTTAAGCTATCAACGATGATGTAGTACTGTCAGCTCTATTTAACATGTTTTACCATTTTTAAATCCATTCAACTTCCATTTCTGAGTCTTCTTATGGCTATTTTCTCATGTCTTCCATTAGAGCACCAGCCACCCTACATCATTGCTGTGTTGCCACGGTATGTGGAGATCCGCACTCTCGAACCCAGATTGCTGGTGCAGAGCGTAGAACTGCAGAGGCCGCGATTCATCACCTCCGCTGGGTGAGACCTGCACACAATCTCAGTTTAGAGGAAAACATGGTGGAACATTTTTGACTGATGGTCAAATATATGATGTTTTACATTACATGCCCCTTTCGCACCGGGTAGTTCTAGGAACTTAGTTATAGGAACTAGCCAACAGGGCGGTTCCCCGAGAACTAGAAGTTCTCTGTCTTTATTAGCGTATGATCAGTTTAACAGTCCTGTATAATAAGTTATTAGATTTAACTTTTATGCAAAGAAAGTAGACAGTATATGAAAAAGTATTTGTGTTTGCCCTGTTGTTTATGCCCAATGTCGCTAATACATCATCATGTTTCGCTTGGTCCCCTAAAAGTTGCATTGGATTTTCTCTTTAGTGTAAAGTTTGGGAGGTCCATCTATCACAGTTTTCCATGTTCGTAGAGTTAGTTTCTGGAGTAAATATATAGGCTATAATCTCTGTGTGTACACTGCTTTTTTTTTAAATGGCGGGTTTCTGGTGTTTCACGTGCATTTGGCCAATCAACGTACACTTACATCACTGGCAGTTCCTATTTTGCTGGGTTGGTCCTTACTCTGAAGGATGAGCTAATTTAGTTCCCCCAAGTGGCGTATCTAGAGCTAAAAACTTTCCCAGTTCCTGCGGTGTGAACACGGCTAAAAACGGGTACTTCCACTAGTTCTAGGAAATATGAAAAGGTTCCTCCGGTGCGAACGCCCCTATTAGCTACGTTTACATGCACCCAAATAATCAGTTTATAATTTAAATTGATTAAACAGACTGAAAAGACTTCATGTAAAGACCTCAATCGATGTGATTGAGCTTGATCTGAATGACATTTCGATTTTGATTTGGGCTGGTGTAGACCTGAAATTACCCCATCAGCAGAAAAAAAAGAAATCATGTAAAAGCTTGAATCTGGCTATTTTCAAATCGAGTCTGATTTCTTTCCCTCTTTGATTTCCCAGATCAAATGTTGTCTATGTCGCAAGCAATCATTTTGTTTGGCGTCTGGTGCCGGTCTCTATTGCCAGCCAGATACGGCAGCTGCTACAGGACAAACAGTTTGAACTGGCGCTTCAGCTAGCGGTGAGAAACACTGGTTTTAACATCCAGCATGCAAAGTACACAGTGTGTATCCTATGTTGACCTTGTTTCTGTCTCATCTTTCCTCAGAAAATGAAGGATGATTTAGATGCAGACAAAAGACAACAGATCCATCACATTCAGAACCTGTATGCCTTCAACCTGTTCTGTCAGAAGCGCTTTGACGACTCCATGCAGGGGTTTGCTAAGTTAGGCACAGGTGTGTTGAGTTCATACAGGAGTGATGATGCACCACACATGAGAAAAGAATACATTGATTCAAGTTGTAATTGAGTTCCTTGACCAGCACATTCAAGTATTCAAGAGAAACTTTCCAGTAGACTGATAAAATGCCAACTGGACAGATTCAAGTTTTGGAAAGTTCTTTTCATTTTTGTGACTGATAAACCTCAGATTATCTGTGGTCTTGCTGAATAAGGCTGAGTTGCATCATATAGTCCACTAGAGAGAGCCATTGCACCAGGACAGTAAGATGTATGAATAATAGAGTTCCACACTGAGGGTGTATTTTTGTAAGTTAACCCGTAAATTTGCATCACTCTGCTTCCCTCAACAAAAACCCAATAGGATTTTTCCATTAGCTTTTGGATCATTGCAGAAAATAAGCTCTGTGACCAACAAAAGTTAATGATTCATACACGTTTTGTTCATCATGGAAATACAATCACCTGAAATAAAAGGCTAAACATAGGATATATAAACAGCACGGTCACATGACTTCAATGTCTCCGCCATTAAGCTTCAACAACTCTTTCTTTAAATAAAAAACATTTTCCCTGAAATTTAGAGTTAGAATAGTTTGCAAGACCACGATTATAAACAGTGAAAAATACTAGTGAGTAGATGAGTTTACCTGTTAAGGTTCAGTGTAGTGATGTGACGTGAGGAAATTTCCCCACCAGTTAATCGACGTGTGACAACACCGGTAATACCAGTATCACCGACGGGGGCTTTTAAATCGCTAATTCTAAACCGAAAGTAAAATGCGCACAGCCACTCTGGCATTCATTATGGTGCGGAGAAAAGTGAGTGTTTTCAATTAATTCTTTGGAAGTTGAGTTTCCATAGGAAGGTACACGGACCGTGAATGACAGTGCGGTCGTATATGCGTGCGCATTGTGCGGCCGTGAATGAATGAATGAATGCGCATTTTACTTTCGGTTTAGAATTAGCGCCAATCCAGGAGGGGGTTGCTTGAATTATGGGTTCATTGGCCTATTATTCTTAATGAAAAACACAACAACAAAACAATGACAAACTCACTTAAATAGGTGCTTTTACATTTTGCTTTGAAACCAAATCTGCCGCGATCATATTGTCATTCAGCTCCGCTTGATAAATGAAATCGGACTCCTTCTGCTGGTCAGTGCTGCGACTCTCGTTCGTCTTGCGCTTTATTAAAAGCAGACACGTTCAGTTTTTATTTGTAGTGTCTGTTATCTAACTGAACAAAATTATTTTACTACTATAAAAAAAACGGTGGGCAAGTGTTGTAACCGGTGTTTCGCCTGAACGCCGGTAACATCGTCAACACTGACTATGGCAGCAAGCCTAGTTCAGTGTGTAAATTTTAGCGGCATCCAGTGATGAGGTTGTGAATTGCAACCGCCCACCACTCACCCCTCCCTTACAAAGCACATAGTGGCCCTGTCCCAAATGGCACACTTCATATGCACTTTCGGTCTTGTGGACTTACAGTGGCTTCTGCGTTTCTGTTAAGTCCACGAGACCGTAGGGTGACCCATTTGTCATTTTAGGGTGCTCGCTAGTGCCCCTTTTGCGGTCGATATGCGCCCTCGATGCGTACTTCTGGCGAGCCCGCACTGGTGCGTGTTACGCAGCGGACTTCTTCCCGACAGTCAAAGCGCCGTTACGTCATGAAAGTGCGGACTCAGAGGAAGACCGTGAGGGTTTAGGCTGCCATTTGGGACGGGGCCAGAGAAGCTACGGTGGCCGACACAGGACAAACATGTCATCTGAGACAGAGAGTAGCTAGCGCTCTGTAGAGCAGTTTGTCCATTTAGGGCTACTGTAGAAACATGGCGGTGGCTTCACTGTAAGGGGAAATTCTCATTCTATGGTAATAAAAACATAACGGTTCATTATGTAAGGTCTTTATACACCTCTGAAAACATAGTTATGTATATTATATTGCATTTCTGTCAATATAAACTCCTAAATATTACACACTGCACCTTTAAATGTCCCAGACTCTCTAGTCTCATTTAGAAACTTGTTAACAAACTGCTTTTTCAAGTAAAAACTTCACAAGGGGTTATTACTGATGTGCTTTAAGCCATAGAATAAAACATCAAAACATGATATTTTAAAGGTGCAGTGTGTAGTATTTATGAGGATCTATTGACAGAAATGCAATATAATATACTTAACTATGTTTTCAGTGGCGTATAAAGAACTTACTTAATGAACCGTTATGTTTTTATTACCTTAGAATGAGCCATTTCTATCTACATACACCGCGGGTCCCCTTACAGTGAAGTCACCATTTTGCGATATGGTTCTACAGTAGCCCTAAACAGACAAACTGCTCTACAGAGCGCTAGCTACTCTCTACTGTCTCAGACGATTACATCTTTGTCCTGTGTCTGCCACCACAGCTTCTCTATGTGCTTCAAAAGGGAGGGGTAAGGGGTTGCAATGTGCAACCTCACCACTAGATGCCGCTAAAATGTACACACTGAACTTTGACACTTGTGTTCACCACAAATCTCAATTCAGGCATTTAACCAAAAACCCATTGATTTCAGGACGAGTGCAAAATGCAACTCGTTTTGCCCCCCAAAAAAACATATACAGTACGCCATCACTGCAGCACTCTATATAATGGGTAAAAGCTGATTTGCTCTTCTTATATAGATCCGACTCATGTTATTGGACTGTATCCAGACCTCCTTCCCTCTGACTACCGCAAACAGCTGCACTACCCCAACCCTCTGCCCACACTGTCTGGAGCCGAGCTGGAGAAAGCCCACCTAGCCCTCATAGACTACCTGACACAGGTATTCATGATTTATGAAGTTCATACTGAGTGTATTGCAAACTTGTTATTACAGTTTTGTCTTTGTGTTTTTGATAGAAACGCAGTCATTTAGTGAAGCAGCTGAATGACTCTGACCCCTCTACCACCTCCCCTCTCATGGAGGGAACCCCCACCATCAAGAGCCGCAAGAAACTGCTTCAGATCATCGATACCACCCTGCTCAAATGTTACCTCCATGTAAGACCTTCAGGTTGTTCTCAATAGCTCTGTTCTAAGCCGTCGTGAGTCTTGATTAATGCTCACAGTTCCAACGGATGTTGAAAGTAGACTCTGGTGATTGCATCTCACTAAGCTTAAAGGGTTTAGTACACCCAAAAATGAAAATTTGCTGTTAATTTACTCAAGCCATCCCTCAAGCCATCCCAGACCCCCTCTTTTTCTTCAGTGGAAACTGCGGTCTTTGGTGATCCATACAATGCAAGTGAATGGCTACCGTCACTTTGGGAGTCAAAAAAACATATACAGGCAAAACTAAATTAATACCCATGGCTCCTGACGATACATTGAGATCTTGTGAAGTGAAACGATCGTTCTGTGCAAGAAGCTGAACGTTATTTCCTACATTATTACGCAATGTATTATAACGCATTATTATTGCGTTCACGGCAGTCTGTAGCGTGAGCTTCCTGACGCATTATGACATATTATGACTTCTATTTTGGCTGCAGTTTCTGTTAAAACAGGCTCACAAAAACATCTAATTACAAATCTAGTGAAATGCTGTAATTATCTGTCCACAAAATGCTGGAAATGATGTGCGTAAATGCACATTACATTCGCAAATGTACATTAATCTCACAGCATGTGAAATAACAGCATGAATAAATCAAACTGTAAAGTGAGACGTAGAAAACACAGGATCACAAGCGTAATTCGTGAGCAAAATGTGCACTCCACTTTGAAACACCCCGTGCAACACACTATATACACTCACCTAAAGGATTATTAGGAACACCTGTTCAATTTCTCATTAATGCAATTATCTAATCAACCAATCACATGGCAGTTGCTTCAATGCATTTAGGGGTGTGGTCCTGGTCAAGACAATCTCCTGAACTCCAAACTGAATGTCAGAATGGGAAAGAAAGGTGATTTAAGCAATTTTGAGCGTGGCATGGTTGTTGGTGCCAGACGGGCTAGATTTCACAATCTGCTCAGTTACTGGGATTTTTAAGCACAACCATTTCTAGGGTTTACAAAGAATGGTGTGAAAAGGGAAAAACATCCAGTATGCGGCAGTCCTGTGGGCGAAAATGCCTTGTTGATGCTAGAGGTCAGAGGAGAATGGGCCGACTGATTCAAGCTGATAGAAGAGCAACTTTGACTGAAATAACCACTCGTTACAACCGAGGTATGCAGCAAAGCATTTGTGAAGCCACAACACGCACAACCTTGAGGCGGATGGGCTACAACGGCAGAAGACCCCACCGGGTACCACTCATCTCCACTACAAATAGGAAAAAGAGGCTACAATTTGCACAAGCTCACCAAAATTGGACAGTTGAAGACTGGAAAAATGTTGCCTGGTGTGATGAGTCTCGATTTCTGTTGAGACATTCAGATGGTAGAGTCAGAATTTGGCGTAAACAGAATGAGAACATGGATCCATCATGCCTTGTTACCAATGTGCAGGCTGGTGGTGGTGGTGGTGGTGGTGGTGTAATGGTGTGGGGGATGTTTTTTTGGCACACTTTAGGCCCCTTAGTGCCAATTGGGCATCGTTTAAATGCCACGGCCTATCTGAGCATTGTTTCTGACCATGTCCATCCCTTTATGACCACCATGTACCCATCCTTTGATGGCTACTTCCAGCAGGATAATGCACCATGTCACAAAGCTCGAATCATTTCAAATTGGTTTCTTGAACATGACAATGAGTTCACTGTACTAAAATTGCCCCCACAGTCACCAGATCTCAACCCAATAGAGCATCTTTGGGATGTGGTGGAACGGGAGCTTCGTGCCCTGGATGTGCATCCCACAAATCTCCATCAACTGTAAGATGCTATCCTATCAATATGGGCCAACATTTCTAAAGAATGCTTTCAGCACCTTGTTGAATCAATGCCACGTAGAATTAAGGCAGTTCTGAAGGTGAAATGGGGTCAAACACAGTATTAGTATGGTGTTCCTAATAATCCTTTAGGTGAGTGTACTTGCAGCCTTTTGATAAGGGCACTAAGCAATATTGTGCTTTTGATTTTAGTTCGACTGGCAGATGCTTTGCCAAAGCAGTGGTGCAAAACACAACGTTAGAGACTTTTTATATTATTTTGAGAAGTGTAAAAATATTTTCAGTTCACTATGAAACTGCCAGAATCTAGGTAATTAATGAGAAACACTGGGTGGTTTCTGAAGGATCACGTGACACTGAAGACTGTTAAAATTTCAGCTTTGCATCACAGAAATGAATAACATTTTTCAATATATTAAAATAGAAAACAGTTATTTTTAATTGTAATAATATTTCACAATATTACTGTTTTTCAGCCTTGTGAGCAGAAGAGACTTTTAGAAATCTTACAGAGCCCAAACTTTTGATATGTAGTTTGTGTATGTTGCATAAAGAAAATTAAGCCTATTTTTAGGATCATTAAAATATTAAACCATATCTTTAATAAATTGGACGCGGCAAGATAATTTGTGGCTGCTACTATTTATTAGCCTAGAAATCTAGAAGAACCCTAGCGGCAGCAAATCTAATTTGCAGGCAGGGTCGTCTAGCAACTCTCTGTTGGCTTGCGAGCTGGAAAAACCAAACTCTAGTCAGGCCAATCACATCGTGTATAGAGTCAGTGGGCGGGCTTAACCTAATGACGGCAGAGTTGCAAAGAAGCTGGCGAACAGTGGTCTTTCGAATCGGCTTTGGCCGCGACTCTGGAAGACTTGGAGTTAAGCTTTTCTTTGAGGAAAGAACAAAGAACGGCACTGAAGTCATTCTTAAGAAAGGAAGATGTGTTCGGAGTTTTGAAGACCGGATACAGCGAAAGTTGAATCTATCAACTAGCTCCGCTTCACCTTCTTCGTTGCTCTGGTTGGTTGTAGCGCTATCCTATTGCATGCAGAGGGAATTTGAAAGACTACTGTTTGTCCCGCCCCTCGGATTGAGCCCTGCCAATGGTGTGTTCCCAGACCCAACATCTTGATGTGGGTCTGGCTTGTCAGGCTAGCTATTTATACTTTTCTAAAGGAATTTTGTGACTTTTCAGAATCTTGATAAATTTTTATCAGTATGTACTACATAAGCCAAAGTTGACATTGAATATCATGATGATAAACTCATGAATGATTGTACGGTGTGATTAATTATTTAGATAATTGTGCCGTAAACTCGAAAATGTTTTCCTTCAAACTGTTAAAATAAATTCAAATCAAATTTTTCGTTACAAAATGCCACCAGTAAAGTTTTTTTTCCCTGTGCAATGCTCGTTGTAATACTGTCATTACTTTAATAAGTCAGTATGAGAATCATGATGTATAAATGTATATATACTTGTCTATGATGCCTAGGTAGACTGCAGTTAAAGCTAGTTTAGCTCAACACTCTGTAATGGATTCTGTTTTGTTTATAGTTTTTGTTTTGTTCTTTAATCCGCAGACCAATGTAGCCTTGGTGTCTCCTCTCCTGCGGCTGGAGAACAACCACTGTCACATAGAGGAGAGCGAGTATGTGCTAAAGAAAGCTCATAAATACAGCGAACTCATCATCCTCTATGAGAAGAAAGGCCTTCACCAAAAAGGTTTGCACAGTCTATCAACTGCTTACTGAAAACTTGCATCATCCATATGAATGTTTACGTGCGCCTGAGAAATCTCCATTAGCAGTTTAATGTCTGTGGTTGTCTGACATGTTGCTCATCCCTCTGCTAAACCCAAGCATCTGAACATCATTTGGAGGGCTCAGATCAGTTCTTGTTTATAGAGATGTTTGGTTGATGTCATGCCTTACAGAAGAGACTGCTGATGAGGACCAGGCCGTGTAGATCCATACTGCCTAATAAACCCTCAGTGCAGCCAAGAAAAATTCCTTATATAAACGTCACTGTCACAAACTGTTTCATGAATATACACTGATTGCCTTCTCTTTCTATTTGACAACGTCATACTCATGCAGTTGTTATTTATGTGATAGATTTATTGAAGTTTCACTAACCTTTTAAATCAGCTTTTTTAACATATGCGCAAATAACTGGCAAAAAAGCATTCAAAAATATTTTTTTTACAAGCATAATTAAGGACAAGTAAACACTCAGTAATTAAAAGACCAAATAAACAAATTAGTAATTGCACAAATAAATACAACTGAACAAAGATACGATTGAAATAAAGTGTTTTAAGATATTCAGGTACTGAAACTGTAATCAAATGGAAAGTTACACTGCACTTTATAAATAAAATATACATTACAAATATAGTTACAAAAGTTATTCAGTCAAGAACAGTAAGTGAATTTTCTCGTTGTCTTTTGTTGTTTGATTGACATTATTATAGAGACGGCAGTAGGTATATTAGGCTGCTTTCACAGGGCTTGACATTAAGCCTGTTCGGACAAGTAAATCTGCATTCACTTTTTATATTTATATTTTATATTTATTATATTAATGCATTTGGCAGACGCTTTTATCCAAAGCGACTTACAGTGACCGCTGGGATCGAACCAGCAACCTTCTGCATATCAGTTCCATGGTTTAACCCACTGGACCACCATCTCACTTTTCCGAGTAAAAAATGTGCTTGTTTTTTTGTGTGTTGTAAATATAATTTATTCTGAAGCAATATTCTCACCAGTGTTCGATCAGCTTTGACATATTTTAAATCTACATATTTGTGATATTTTTACCTTTTACAAAGGGCATTTTTCCCTAATATTATTAAATATAGGCTATGCTTCAGCTTTCCTTTTATATTCTTAAATTTGATCAATAAATTAAATTAGAATAAGACACTATAGGGCTGTTACCAATCAAATTAAATAATTTACACTGAAAAATTACAACTGCATTAAATAATGTTATGAGATTGTTTTAAATATTTTTCTATATACAAATAAGAAATGTTGGAAATAATGTTTAAACATGAAACTAAGCCACCAGTAGGTGGCGCATGTGACTGTCTGAATGAGTCATTGAGTTGAGTTGATTTGTTGAAACGGCTGATTCGCTCAAGAACGAGGCAGTCGTTCATGAACAGGTAATTGAATCTTTGAATCAACCGATTCATTCAAAGCTGAATCATTCAGTAACACACTGTTAATGTGAGATGCGTTATGGTTCTGCTGTGATCATCGTTTGGACACATTTTCAATCGTGATGGTATTCAGGAGAGAGTTCAACTGAACTCTTGCTTGTGTCGTGTTGCTTAAAGGATTAGTTCACTTTTAAATAAACTTTTGCTGATAATTTACTCACCCCCATGTCATCCAAGATGTCCATGTCTTGCTCTCTAAAGTTGAAAAGAAATGAAGGTTTTTGATGAAAACATTCCAGGATTTTTCTCCATATAATGGACTTCAATGGGCTCCAAACGGTTCAAGGTCCAAATGAAAGTTTCAGTGCAGCTTCAAAGGGCTTTAAACGATACCAAACGATACCAGGCAATGAATAAGGGTCTTATCTAGCGAAAGGATCAGTTTCTACGAGAAACCGAGCAGTATTTATGCTGATCATCTCTGAGCTCCGCCATAACTTCCGCTAAGTAAGGTCAAATACGAGCGTGGGCATAGATGTATACATAGATACCTCATTAGCGCTTGCACGAATCAGTAGAATGAGGCATCTATGTTCGATATACCTATGACTACGCTCATATTTTGACCTCACTTAACGGAAGTTATGGCGGAGCTCAGAGATGATCACATTTGTCTGATAAGGAGTAAAATGATAGCGCAAATACTGCTCGGTTTCTCGCAGAAACTGAACGTTTCTCTAAATAAGACCCTTATTGATCGTCTGGTATCGTTTAAAGCCCTTTGAAGCTGTACTGAAACTGTCATTTGGACCTTGGACCTGTCGTTTGGAGCCCATTGAAGTCCATTATATGGAGAAAAATCCTGGAATGTTTTCATCAAAAACCTTAATTTCTTTTCGACTGCAGAAAGAAAGACATGGACATCTTGGATGACATGAGGGTGAGTAAATTATCAGCAAAAGTTTATTTAAAAGTGAACTAATCCTTTAACTGTATCATATGTTATAAATATAAATAAACTCCACATTTTTGTTGTGATTTCTCCTCGAGAGGCTGCGCGAGCGTCAACAGCACAACCTTGTTACCGTCAATACATTATACATTATATATTATTATCAACTATGGATCACCACTTACACTAAACGAATGCAGAATCATTCTTGCATTTTGGTCATTCGCTAGTTATTTTTTGTTATTGACGTTTTAATCAAGATACTTGTCTGTCGGGCAAGTAAAATTCTCTTTCGCTTGCCCCTTCAAAAAATCCACTTGTCCCAGACAAGCGTTAATGTCGAGCCCTGTGTCACTTTAAGCACTGATGCACGGATCCAACATACTGTTAAGGGCCGTTCACACAGAACACTTTTTTTTCATTCTAATGTGCTACTTTTCCATCTAAAACACGTGATAGATGGATGTGTATAACCAATGCACTCGCGTCTTGCATATTTTGCAGAATCTCACGCATGACACAGCGTTCTAAAAATGTGGTGTTCAAGTTAAAATTAGTTCAACTTAAAAAAAAAAAACATGTTTTTACCCCATTCCACTGCCTGCACGGTTTTCAAAACAAAAACGATCCCTTACACATGCACATTTTCTTTGTCAACTGTTTACATTCACTTAAGAGATAACCAACTGCGTTTATAAGAATATTTTGAAATATATTTGTGTATATTTGTCTGTTCAAGTGCAAAAAGATGCAGAAGAGAACTGAGAGGTGGATTCCTGTGCGTGCTTTGGATGTGTGTGCAGCACAGAAAATATTGTGCGGGTCTTCTTGCGCTTGAATAGTTTAAACTCATATTAAAATGTATACGGTTTTTGATACCCAACCCTACTGTCAATATATGCTTTTACAGCACCAGTCTTTCTCTCTTGTGACATGAAATCACCTGAAAAGTACATATCCATTTCTGCCATGATGCTGCAGATTGTGTGTCGCCCCTGAACATTCTTGTGTCATCTTCCTCATTCAGTTCAATTGACTTACTGAAGTGTGATTATTCAGCTCTGCAGGTTCTGCTGGATCAGTCCACTAAAGCCAACTCTCCTCTCAAGGGTCATGAGAGGACTGTACAGTATCTTCAGAGGCTGGGTGAGTTTACACACTCATTTACCGTACATTACCTCACTGTAGTTTAATGTAGTCAACAGACAAGTTGAGTGCTATTTGAGTATTTGGATGCCCACTTTTGTCTGAAGGTCGAGCCAGAATCTTACTAGCAAACTCTCATGAATTCTGCAGCTGCTTAAATTCATTAGATTAGGGCTGCACAATTAATCAAAATCAAGCCAAAATTGCAATATTGATTAGTGAGATTGAATTTGAATGAAAAAAATTTAAGAGTGAAGTAGGGGTGGGCGATGTAGCCTCAAAATTATATCACGATATTTCAAGAATATTTGCGATAACGATATTTATGACGATATAAAAAATATATATATGGTTAATAAGTTTTATTGGTTATTGCAGCTGGTAGGCAACAGTATTTATTAGTGCAAACAAAACCATAACATAACATTTTAGTTTAACAATAACTAATGTAATTTATGCCATGGTCTGTCTGAATTTTTGATTCTGATTGGCTGGAAGGTGTGCAATAAAATCGTTTAATGCACAGGTAGTTCCCAGTCAGATGACTCCTCGTTCTATGTTAATGCGCTGTTTTCATTTCAGGTGTGTTTACACAGAGCACTGTAAACGGTTTAAAAGTCAGAATGAAAATGCTGCATATAAACACTGCTTTCATAAGGATACACACATTTTTCTGAAGTGTTAAACTTTTTATTTTGTAACAAGTTTTGAAGATAATCTTTTTTCCCAGGCACTTTCTACTTCAACTGTGTTTCTTACAGCAACACCAGATCGGTTTAGACAAAGTCTCGTGTAAACTGTCCACAGAATCGTTCAATCGGAATGATTTTTAATCGGAATGACATAAAAGTGTGCATGTAAACGGGGCTATTGAAGCTCACACACACACATTCGTCACTCTCATTCAGAGAGCAGAGATTGCGCTGCACATTCATGAGCATTCAGAAACTTGTTATTAACGCCACCCGTGACTTTTAGCAGTAAAATTTACTGGATCACTACATTATATTTCTCAGCAACGATGGGGTTACATCGCTATTTTTCAGTAATAAACCCACATCTTCATTAAAAGAGACGCTGAACAGACGCAGTCACACAGGTACGAATCTCTCTCTCTCTCTCTCTCTCTCTCTCTCCTCTCTCTCTCTCTCTCTCTCTCTCTCTCTCTCTCTATAATTAATCCAAATAAATGCTATAATCCATTCATTCAAATAAATGTAATCTTACGCACTATATCTCTGTGTCTGATTCAAAGAAGATCTAACGAGCCGTAACTGACGAAAATATCTGTCAATGTTACCCTTCCTGTCAAATATTGCGCTGCAAACATCAATAGCAGCTTTAAGTTGTCAATGTTTAGTCAGTTGTCAAGAGGGCTGACCTCTTGTAACCAAGTAGCTCCCTTTTTAGGTACTAAGTCGTTATCGGAGGCTGACATGCTGCTCTTCGTGTATACTCTGATAGGTGTTGTTGTTGTGCGCGCTAGGGAATGTAAATGCGCCATATGCCATCGCGTCGCTATATCATTGATATCGCGATATGCCATTTTTTTATCATGTAAAAATGTATACCGGTATTATCGGTATGATATGGCACACCCCTAGAGTGAAGCGCAGCGCTGTGTTTATTTTACACATGTCCTTCTAAGTCAAATAATGGGTTTTATTGAGAGCTGGCTCAGCAAACGTTCGATCTGCGAATGTGCCTCCCTGTGACATCAGAGTGTGGTGAAACACCACCTTAACCAAAGAAGATGAATGCCTGATTCTGTAGCCCCACCCACCAATTCATGTCTGGCTTGTTAGATAAATAGCAGGCCTACGTGGAGCTAAACCGGATCGAACTTCTAAGCAATAAACAAAACATGCCATAAGCTTCATTCGGATTCCAATATTAGGAATGCATGGTTGATCTTTATTTTTAATGAAGATCCAGCTCATGTGGGGAAGACATTGCATTTGTTCGCTTCATTTCACTGCGGATCAGTTTGTAAACAAGAGACTGGATTAGCAGACAGGATGAGATTAAAAAAAAAAATGCTGTGGCTTCTGGATCTGACAGTCAAGTCAAGTCAGCTTTATTTCTATAGCGCTTTTCACAACACAGATTGCTTCAAAGCAGCTTCACAGTGATGATAGGAAATTTATTTTTGTTTTAGATGAAAAGCTAAAGTAAGTTTGGATTGATTCATTTATGTTGTAAAAACTGATTTCCAAATGTAAAAACGCATGTAAAAAATATATTACACAAAATGAAAACAATAATGTAAATATTATTATTATAAGTGTGAATCAAAAAATTAAAAGCACATTCATAAAGAATAATAACAAGCATTTCATCTCTTAAATATCTTAGTATCTCTATAGACTTTTTAAAATCTAATTTCAGAGCTTTTTATCTCATAATTAGGACTTTTAATCATAATTTTGACTTTAAATCCAAAATTTTAAATTTTTATCTCAGAATTCCTAAAGTCCTAATTTCAACTGTTCATCTCACAATGACCTAACATGACATATTTTATATATATTTTATATTCATGATCAGATTCGAACATGCGCTCGTGTGTTTGTGTGTGCGTGCGTGCGCGCACGTGTGTGTGTGTGTGTTAGTGATTTGTGGTTTGCGGTTATAACCACTGATCGGGCCTGGCCAAGTAATAACATTACGTTTAATTTAGTGGTGGGCCGTTATCGGCGTTAACGTGCTGCGTAATGCGAGACTCTTATCGGGCGATTAAAAAAAATATCGCCGTTAATCTATTCTCAAAGTTGGGTTGGGAGCTGGGTCTATACTACGCAAGCTATGATGACTTTCACCTTGATATTTTAGCGCGGATGTACACCTAGCCGAATTGCACTGTAGGGGCGAGAGAACGAGTCTTCGAACCTGTGTGTATGCCTACTAGTGTTGTCAAAAATATCGATATTTCGCTATGTATCGATACTGAAATATCTGAACCGATACAATACTCATTTTCTACAGTATCGATATCAGCCGCGCTCTCCTCTCCGACCGACAGCGAGTGACACGCACCCGCCTCCTCTCATTCAGTCCGTTTAATCCTCTGAACATTGCGAACGCGTGTTCTGCTGGACTTTTGTTAGTATTGGTGTGACCGGTCTGAATTTCATGTGGGTTGCACATAACGTTAATTCTACTAATTCCTGCAGATTTCGCGCTCGCATCTGAAGTGCACACACACATACCGTAATAAAGCCACCTCTGACATACAAGTGCAAAAATTAGCTCCTTTTTCCAGCTTATTAATGGTCAAATACACTCAAAAATGTCTCAATGCCCATCTTGGTGAGTTTTAACGTAAACACAGTCATAACCAGCTCACAGGAACATTGTTTGGATATGCGTGCGTCAGGTCTTAAAGGGACAGAAGTTATTTATTATTCAAACTACAAAAAGACAGACGATCACTTACGAGCACACATATTCTGAATGCCTTTGGCAGAATTCAAATGAGCCATTTTAATCTAGATTAATCTAGATTAATTTTGGAATTAATCTCGATTAATCTAGATTAAAAAAATGTATCTATGCCCACCACTAGTTTAATTGCGGGTGGATGAGAAATAAATCATTGTGTTTGTTTGATAAAGACATTTTGCGAGCCCTGTGATCGAATCATTCCGGTTGCCGTTTCTCCACATTGGAAGTTTTCAAAACAATTCCTCAAGTGTAATGACAGGGGAACCGGAGCTCATTATAATATGCAAAACTATTATCCAATCATTGCAGTGGGCGTTTACTTCCAAGTCTTCAGTGCAGCACGCCCATAAAAACAGAGCGTTCCATGAGAGAGGCTTAAAACCTGGGAAGAAAATAGCCTATTACTTATTCATTGTGTTTTTTAATTTAAAAACCATGCAAACATCATACATTGACCTCAGACAACAGTATAAAGAAATTTAAAAAGCCAGTTCATGACCCCTTTATTGTTTATATTTCTATGTAGTTATTTATGTTTTTATTTAGTTGTTATTATTATTATTATTATTATTATTATTATATAGCAAAAATGGTAATAGCAAATGTTGCCTAAATTGTGCTGTCCTACAACCAAGCACAGCTATCACAATTTTTATCAGAAAAATCCCAATTAGATTTTCCCACCCAAATTATGCAGACCTACTCCAACCTCTTTAATTTTTATTAATTTGATTTTCACTAATTTGATTATTTCAGCTACCAATAAGAGTATAGTCTCAGTTCTATTTAAAGACTTGCTGTGGTGAAAAACACGTTTTTAATTTTGTTTATATGTCTGTGTGGTGTTTTTAAATGTGCTTTAAGACAAACCATGTGCAGAGTCATAAGTCAACACCTTTGCTAAGTCTTTTCTCCTTAAAAACTGCGTTTACCAAAGACAGTCTCAAAATCATATCATAATCATATTAATTACCTTTGTGTCCAGCGATGTAAAGAGCGTTACCATTGTGCAGTGTTTACTACAGAAACTTTGACCCCACCAAGTGGATCAGGTATTCTGAGCTGTGTGAGTGAGTGGAGGCGGGGCTAATTTGCATATTCATTATGGAACCACATATACTATATAAAGCAAGGGCATAGAGTTGCATTCAAGCTATTTTAAGGCATGAAGAATTTTTTTTTCTGAGGAAAAAAACGTTTAAATATGTCATTTTGATGATCGAAAATGAGTTTTAAGGGATAAAATCATTGACTACAGGAGGACTTTAACATATTTTGTAATGTTAAAATCAATTTCACAGATTTTTCCCAAAAATACAGTGTAGGAAATGCAAAAACAGCCCACAGATTCTGCGTATTAGTAACACTGGAATGATTGATAACTTACAATAATATGTGAATTTGTAAGACAAATGCTCCAGCTCATCAGTGACATGCATTGGTGTCTTTCTGCACAGGTGTGGAGAACCTAGGCATCATAATTGAGTTTTCACCTTGGGTTCTGAAGATTTGTCCTGAGGATGGGCTGAAGGTGAGATATACATGGTCTTGTTGTATCTATATGCCTTCTGTGGTCATCTTGAAGAGCTTGAGTTTAATTCTGTTGCTGTCAGATCTTCACTGAGGACCTGACGGAGGTGGAGACCCTACCCAGGGATAAGGTGTTAAACTTCCTGAAGGAGGGGTTCAAGGAGCTGGCTATCCCATACCTGGAACACATCATTTACATGTGGGAAGAGACACGGCCCGAGTTCCACAATGTTCTGATCCAGCTCTACCTGGAGAAGGTGCAAGGCCTCATGAAAGCGTACCTCTACTCACTGCCTGAAGGTCAGACACGCAGCGGTCATACACTGCTTTATTACAATATTACTTGATGCACTGTGAACTAACATGAACAAATAATGAACAATAGTATTTTTTATTAACTAAAATGATCAAAGTTTAATAAATGCTAGAAAACACATATTGCTAATTGTTAGTTCATTTTAGCTAATGCTTTAACTAATGTTAACAAATGAATCTTTATTGTAAAGTGTTGCCAAAGTAATGGAAAACATGAAAAAACGCCATTTGTGCCTCAAAGTATCCATAAACATATCTAAAATTAAATCTTTCCAGCTATATGAAAGTACAGACCAAACACGTTGTGTTGACTGTGTCCAGGTGTTTCAGCTGTAGCTGCAGGAAAGGAGGCGGGAGAGCTCGGAGAGTTCAGAAACAAGCTTCTGTCATTTCTGGAAGTTTCCAGCAGCTATGAGCCAGAGCGACTCATCAGTGATTTCCCATTTGATGGTGAGTCCAGAGGTCAGAGACATTTACACTGTAAAGTCTGGAAATAAAGCTGGATGACACATTCTGTTCTTCTTTCCTCTCTCTGTCAGGTCTGTTGGAGGAGAGGGCTCTGCTCTTGGGCCGTATGGGGAAACATGAGCAGGCTCTCTTTATCTATGTTCACATTCTGAAAGACACGCGAATGGCTGAAGAGTGAGTATCGTTCTTTAATGTCCCACAGCCCGGTTCTACAGTATGAACCCTATTCACTTTTTAATACACGTTCCTGCCCCTATTCATCTGCACTCTATTATTGAAATGGGCATCAAACTTAAATGATTTCCTCCACCTCTGTAACAAGTTTTGTTATCGTCTGATGCTCATACACTGCACTATTGGTAACGACGTAGCCAAAAAGATAATTAGACATTGTTTTAGGTTGCTTTTGTAGGCAACGCAGTAATTTAATGCAAATTATATACATCAATGTGAAACGTTTGGAACAATTCAGATTTTTTTGAAAGACGCCTCTTCTGCTCAAGGGCTTCATTTATTTGATCGAAATCACAGTACAACCCGTAATATTGTGAAATATTATTACAATTTAAAACAGCTGTTTTCTATGTGAATGTATTTTATTCCTGTGATCAAAGCTGAATTTTCAGCATCATTACTCCATTCTTCAGTCACATGATCATTCAGAAATCATTCTAATATGAAGATTTGATGCTAAAGAAATATTTATGATTATTATCAATGTTGAAAACAGTTGTGCTGCTTCAGTTTCTTTGTGGAAACCATTGTAAAAAAAATTTTACTGTCACTTTTGATCAGTGTAATCATGTGTCGATTGATGTTTTCAACATAAAAAAAAAGTAATATATTCAAACTTTAGACTGATAGTGTAAATTTAGGCTATTTAAGTTGCAGCAATAAAAGCAAATGTAAATGTGGATTGCACTCATGGTCGCACTAATAAGGATAAGGTTCACGCTCCGCCTGCCCGATCAGCCCTTTAATTTTAGCGGTCTTTCTAGTTAATCTGTGTTTAAAATTAGGGGTGCACCGATCCGATATTAGGATCGGATATCAGCCGCGATACTGACAAAATAGCTGGATCGGGGATCGGAAAAATGAACAGGGGCCCGTTCTTCGTACCTCGCTAACTCAGTTAGCCGGATTTGATTGTTGACGATTTCATCATGGCAAATTACACAAAAAAACCCACGAATATCTGGAGCTTTATAAGGAAACAGCTAAACGACCAAACCAACATAAAAGTTATAATAGATCAATGATAAATGTTCTTTTTTTTTTTTTACATGATTACCAATTATTTATATTCACGATTTTATACAGTATTTGTACACCCTTTACATTTTTATTTCAATGTTGTAATTCAATTTTTTATTCAATTTGAAGCAGATTTGTAACGTGACAGTATTAAAGTTTCTTAAGGGTCAAGATCAAATTCTCTGCATCTCCTGCGCTGCATCAAGCCATCCCATAATATCCGTCATCACTTAAATTAATGCACGGCTCAGATTAACTGTACAACATGTGTGCAAACCTCCAATAAAATTATAAAGTAATTATTCCATCACAAATAAATCGCTCCATCAAGTGGCTGTGTCTATAGTATTATACACAACATTATAATATTATATACATTCTCATATACATATACAATTTAAAATGTGTATATTATTATTATTTCAAATGATTATTATTGCCCCTGGTTCAGTAATGAACTCTTGTAATAAAGTAGCAGTGGCTGGGACAGATTTTAAGTATCACCTCAAGATGCGATCTAATCCTGTTTACATGAAATAAGCCGCTCGCGAGCAGGTTTAAGCTAACGAACCTGTTGCTATGACAGCAAGTCCAGGATGAGCGTCGAAGAACCAAACAATCCAAGATCATGCCAAATCGTCAACAATCAAATCCAGCTAACTGAGTTAGTGAGGTACGAAGAACGGGCCCCAGATCCACAAGCCGATCCAGGTGTTTTTTTTCGTCGCAGCAGAACCTACGTCACTCGTCAGCTTCACGTGTGTCGCATGCTAGAAGCAACATGGAGCGAGCCAGAGAGTCGGCTGTGTGGAGGAGATATTTCACACTTGTCACGCCAACTAGTTCGTCTGTTTGCAATGTCTGCAAAGTAACTTAAATGTTACGAGGGGAGGTGGTATTACTGCAAAGTCAGGATCTTTCCTGCATTGAACATTTTTTGACGGCCGCCAAAGCCTAATTTGATGAGTTATTGTGATTGACGAGTGATGTAGAATAGATGCTGCGCTTGTGACTGAGTGACAGAGAGAACGATCAGAGAGCTCCTCCCCCGCGCACACTCTCTGGGTCTTCAAAACAATCAGTGTTAGCTGTTAGCTCTCTCATATTTCACATATTAATCCAAATCAAAAGGTCGGAAGACCGAAACCATGTTGCACGTGACACATTCGGACAATTTTGTCCTTGAATTATCGCTGGTTGTGAATTGCGCTCAAAAAATGTTGACTCTTCTCTGACCAGCTGACATAAAGCATACTTTCAATAAACGGGAGACAAATATACTATATTATAAATACTGACTATATTCAGTTATGAAGTGTTTTCTGTGTGTTGACATCTTTCGCGATGTTCTAACAGACGGGATTCGTACACAACGCGTCTGCTAATGTCCAATTCGCGACCTAATGACTCCTTTGAACCGAATCATTTTAACGACTGGTTAGAACAACTGATCTGTCCAACACTGAGCTCATGAATCAGTTTATTAATTTACTCAGAACGCATCTGAAATGAGAACACAAGTGTGCTCACCCAATTAAGCAAGAGTGGGTAGTAAGAATTATTTTTAATTATCAACAGTATTTCAGCTTATTTCTGTTGACAATGTGTAGTAAAATAAATAGCCTACAATCATTTAGACAGGAGTGAGGTGAAACCAGAACAAAGTTGTTATTAGCTAGCTGATCATTTTTATTAAATTGCATATGGCAGAAAATTAGACTATTTGTTAATTTGTAATGCTACTTTTTAATATTGATATGATTATATACCAAAACAATTATCTGTAGTGTAAAAAATGTTTGGTAACTGTCAGATTACTATTGTATGTTTGACCAATACACTGTTTTTTGTTTCCACTGCTTCATTTTATTTATTTAAAGAAGTTTGATTACATTCTATTTTAGATTTGAATGCACAATTGTTTTTTAAATAAATAAGAACTCAACACTTTACATACATCTGTTATTTTGTCTTAGTTATGTTTAGTTAGTAAAGTCTGGTGCCTTTAGTCTTTTCAAGGAAGGTATAAGGTGGAAGATATACAGTTTATTATTAATTCAACAATAGTATCGGATCGGTATCGGGTATCGACAGATACACAAAGCCCAGGCATCGGTATCGGGACTGAAAAAGTCGGATCGGTGCACCCCTATTTAAAATTAAATGGTGCAACACAACGTGATTTAAAATAAAACCCATATCAGCAAATCCTTGATTAGCATTTAAACTTTGCTTAATTTAATCCTTATTGGTGCAACTCACCTATAAGTGTTTTTCATGTTAAGCGTTTTAAACGTCCCGCTGTTTTTAGTGATTGAAATACTGCCGCAGGTGCTGTTGTTGATCTTGTTCACATATTTAAGGCTTGTGCTGCAGTTCTATGGTTGTTTTGCACTCCAGGGCTCCATGACAGTCACATGACTGAAAACTATGAATTCAACATGCTGAATCAGGGCCAAAAAATCACCAGATTAGAGCCAACGGTGTGGAACACACAGAAAAAACGAAGCCAACCAACGCTAAAAAATGGTGTGCGCTTGGTGTGTCCAAGCCTTAAAATGCATTGCATTTCATGTTGACTGTTCCATAATAAGGAATCTGATGTTAAACACAAGCTGCTGTCACTCATAATCTTCTCTGATGTTCCTGCATTTAGACTGTGATTTCTGTGTGTTGTGATTTTCTCAGGTACTGCCACGGTCATTATGATCCAGCAGCAAACGGCAATAAAGATGTGAGTACTACTCTGCGACTTCTCGCCATTTTTAACTGGTTTCATTTTCACATTGTAGTTCTACATGTTGTGTAGTCACCAAAGTCTGTCTTGTACAATATCTTGTGCAACAGTCCCAAACACCAGGAGACTTTTTCTGATTTCTGCAGCCCAAAATTAATGAATTTGCTTTTGCTTTTCTCAAATGTTGCAACAATATTTGTGGCATATTTTTGTGTCGTTTTGCAGTGAAAACCCACCAGTAATCATGATGATGTACATAGTGTTAGTGACAGTAAGAGTACAATTATCGCTGAATATTTTGTACATTACTGAAATTGGAGTCCTGGTCTTAATAGTGTCTCCAGCTTAGAAATACTCCTAATTTTCTTTGCTGAAAATACAGAATTGTGTTAGACACAATAGTTAAATACTAATAGCTTTAAACATTAAAACCAGTAGAATCTTTTATTTCATCACACACGTTTAACACCCATTAAAAGCTGCATGTGGTTTCGGAAGCAGGTTGGAAAGACAAAAGTAGATTGTGAATTAATGATTTGAATGTATAAAATATATATTTTTTAAATGTGGAAATAAGACTCACACCTCAGTTGAACTCATTTATTTAGTTACATTGTGTCCGTAGTGGCGATAAGAATTTTCGCTCATTGAGTTCGCCATCTTTAAGTACTGTAGTCACTCTCACATACAGTATAAGATGCTTGACGGAGTTATTCATTCAGTATTCGAGTGGTTGCTGTTGTATGGGATTAACTGTAAGTACGGTTGGCAGTCCCAAGCACTGTGTGAATGTAGCCAAATTGAAATGTAAAACCATCTCTCTTGTTACGACACCTTGTCTAAATGTTAACAGGGATGCCATCTGTCTGTAGGTGTATCTGTCTCTCCTGCGCATGTATCTGTCCCCTCCGGATGTGCACTTCCTCGGGCCCATTAAGATGGAGTTATGTGAGCCACAAGCAAACCTCCAGGCGGCCCTGAAAGTTCTGCAGCTCCACCACAGCAAACTGAACACCACCAAAGTGAGTTTCCACCAAACATCAACAGTATCACCACTTATCAAACCCCCAGAACACTCTAGCAACCTCCGTCTGCATAACAGAACTCTGGAAAACACCCACACTTGGTAGAAAAGGTTCTAAATGGAACGTTAAAAGGTTCTGTCAGGCGCTTCATATATAGAACCTTTTTGGGATCATTTTATGGATCTATTTTTTAATGAAATTTTACAGATTGTAAACATACTTGATCAGTAGAAAAAAATTAAATAAGCTGTTAAACCTGAAAGTATTATGTACATTTCTCCTAATACACTGTCAGAAAAAAGGTACAGCGCTGTCACTGGGGCAGTACGCTAAGGTACAAAAGCAAAACGTTACTAATATGTACCTTTAAAGTACTAATATGCACTATTTAGTGGTAAGTAATGTACAAAGATGTACCTTTTTACTGTTGTACCACTGGGGTACTGCCTCAGTGACAGCTCTGTACCTTCTTTTCTGAGAGTGTATAGATCCTTTTTGGCATAAAGCGTTCTTTAAGATTGCGTCAAGAACCCTAGAGTTCTATATTGAACCCCATTGAACCATTTTTGCCGAACATTTAAGCATCATGAAAAGATTTGCATGGGCTAAAACATGACATATATACAGGTTGCTGGTCATATAATTAGAATATCATCAAAAAGTTAATTTATTTCACTAATTCCGTTCAAAAAGTGAAACTTGTATATTATATTCATTCATTACACACAGACTGATATATTTTAAATGGTTATTTCTTTTAATTTTGATGATTATAACAGAAAATCCCAAATTCAGTATCTCATAAAATTAGAATATTACTTAAGACCAATACAAAGAAAGGATTTTTAGAAATCTTGGCAAACTGAAAAGTATGTAAATGAAAAGTATGAGTATGTACAGCACTCAATACTTAGTTGGGGCTCCTTTTGCCTGAATTACTGCAGCAATGCGGCGTGGCATGGAGTCGATCAGTCTGTGGCACTGCTCAGGTGTTATGAGAGCCCAGGTTGCTCTGATAGTGGCCTTCAGCTCTTCTGCATTGTTGAGTCTGGCATATCGCATCTTCCTCTTCACAATACCCCATAGATTTTCTATGGAGTTAAGGTCAGGCGAGTTTTTTGGCCAATTAAGAACAGGGATACCATGGTCCTTAAACCAGGTACTGGTTGCTTTAGTCCTGTTGGAAAATGAAATCTGCATCTCTATAACGTTGGTCAGCAGCAGGAAGCATGAAGTGCTCTAAAACTTTCTGGTATAAGGCTGCGTTGACCTTGGACCTCAGAAAACACAGCGGACCAACACCAGCAGATGACATGGCACCCCAAACCATCACTGACTGTGGAAACTTTACACTGGACCTCAAGCAACGTGGATCGTGTGCCTCTCCTCTCTTCCTCCAGACTCTAGGACCCTGATTTCCAAAGGAAATGCAAAATGTACTTTCATCAGGGAACATAACTTTGGACCACTTTTATTCCTTTTTGTCTTGAGCCTAGGCGAGACGCTTCTGACGCTGTCTGTTGTTCAAGAGTGGCTTGACACAAGGAATGCGACAGCTGAAACCCATGTCTTGCATACGTCTGTGCGTAGTGGTTCTTGAAACACTGACTCCAGCTCCAGTCCACTCTTTGTGAATCTCCCCCACATTTTTGAATGGGTTTTGTTTCACAATCCTCTCCAAGGTGCGGTTATCCCTATTGCTTGTACACTTTTTTTCTACCACATCTTTTCCTTCCCTTCGCCTCTCTGTTAATGTGCTTGGACACAGAGCTCTGTGAACAGCCAGCCTTTTTTGCAATGATCTTTTGTGTCTTGCCCTCCTTGTGCAAGGTGTCAATGGTCATCTTTTGGACAACTGTCAAGTCTGCAGTCTTCCCCATGATTGTGTAGCCTACAGAACTAGACTGAGAGACCATTAAAGGCCTTTGCATGTGTTTTGAGTTAATTAGCTGATTCTGCTCGATCATCTTCACTAAACTTGTCTGGGTCTGATTCGGGCTCAAATTGGTATGGTTTTATTAAAGACGTTTTATTGTACTACCCAAAGCACAGGCTACTGGTAAAGGTAAGGGGCGTGACGTTTCCGACAAACGGTTGCACTAGGCGGTTAGCGAATCACAACACACTGGGCCAGCTAACCAATCTGAGCCCATTGCATATTTTTGAGGGACTGGCTTCATACAACCCGGAAACCATCAGACCGTTTTTACAAGGAGGGACAGAGCAGTGTAGAATAAAGGTAAAATATATGAAAAATACTGCAATTTTTTAAAAACGAAGCATGAACACATGTTACAGTGCACCCCACAAACACAATCAAGCCTTCGAAAGAATGTGTTTTACCACCCCTTTAATATAATATACAAGTTTCACTTTTTTTAATGGAATCAGTGAAATAAATAAACTTTTTGATGATATTCTAATTATATGACCAGCACCTGTACATTTGGGGCTGGAACCATGACCGGTTCCTTTCCTCTCTCTGAGAGTGAAATACTGAAACAATCACAGGCAGTCATATTTGATGTTTTAGAGATTGAAGTAGCTATTTTGAACCAGTGAGACCGACTGTGGCCCATAAACCTACGGTGACATATTTAATCATGGTAGTTTTTGCATAAAAAAAACTTCTCTTGCCACTGCCTAGAGTGAGACATCAAGTAAAAGTAGGGCTGTCATGTGCTTTACATATTACATGGTGATAAATCTAATAATCTTCCTTTTTAATGAAAGAAAACAAAACATTTTGGGGAGTAAACAATTTTGCTGACATTAAATTCTGCAGGCAAAAAAGGTCTGTCATCTATTCTCAGTATTTTAGTGATATATGAAACACAGCAAAGTCAATTTCAAGAAGACACAGAAGTCAATTTCAAACCAGGAAGTGTGCATGGGTAAATCTTTCGCTCTCACGATCAGTGGATTCATATTGAAATATCTGCAGTTCACCTGTTAAAATTCTTCGAACAACAATAAATGTGACTGCACCTTAAGATCAAGTTGTGTTTGTTAACATTAGTTAATGTACTGTGAACTAACTTGAATAAACTGTATTTTTATTAACTAACATTAACCAAGATTGATAAATACTGTAAAACATATATTTCTCATTTTTAGTTAATACATTAACTAATAAAGTGTTACCAAAATATGAATCGAATCAAATCTTAATAATGTATTGGTAAATGTTGAAATTAACATTAATTTGATTAATAATTGCTGGTGAAGTATTATTCGTTCTTAATTCATGTTAACTAATGAAACCTTACTGTAAAGTGTTACACATTATTTTGTAAAAATTGACACAATGAATATAGAAATGGTTTATGGTCATCTCCAAGGTTTGATATGTAATAATTTATATTTTTATGATGGATTTGTTTATTTATTTTAATATTGAAATTAGGGCTGAAACGATTCATCGAGTTACTCGATTAACTCGATTACAAAAATTCCTCGAGGCAAAAATTCTGCCTCGAAGCCTCGTTAAATTCCTATGACGCGCACTATACGAAGGGATCTGATTCACACGGACCGCTGTTCAATGTTTAGGAAGCACAATTTAGTTGAATTTAGTTTAGATTCTAGATGCCCAGAATCACTATAGTAACTGCATGTTTTACACAGTTTATACTGGTAAGTTGATTGCCGTTCTTATAGCTGCCACACACACACACACACGCAGATGGCGCGCGCAAGCCCCGAAGCCAGATCGCTTTCACTTTCGTCCTCATAAAGTTTGTCAAGTAAATGCGTTTAAAGGCTTGCCAGTTTGAACATTGAAGCAATTGTGCACTATTTAAAAACAACAATATGGAAAACTTCCGTTCAGTGCTCAGCTTTTTTCTGTGACACAGAGAGCCGAGCCGTGTCGCGTCTCTGACAACGTGCGCGCGCCCTGAAGGCAGACCTCTTTTCACATGAAGATCGCGCGCAGAGAGCAGCGCAGAAACGCAGTGTCAACGCTGTCCTGTGACTAAAGTAAAGTCACTAAAGTAGCTTAGAAACTCAACTCAACCGTTATAGGCATATATTTGAATACCTTTGAAGTACAAACCACAGCTTCATAATGAATAGAGACGGAATGAGTAATTCACACACACAATCTCTCTCTCTTTAATGCATTCAAATAAATGTAATGTAGGCCTACTGTGCTAATTTATCTGTAGCCTATCTGATGTTAAACAAGCAGAAATCTGCCCCATAGACAATAACTGCTGAAAGTGAACCGTTTCCTTCAAGTATTTTAAAATCACAAAGAAATTCACTTTTTGCATTTGTTGGAGAAATTCCAACTTTAATAGTAGAAAATATTTACAGTAAAAACCTTATCAGGAACTTACTCTAAAACCTTATGAGGGCAAAAAATGGAAAGCAAAGTAGTAAACATATTCACGTTCAATTACAAGAGAGTATAGCCTAAAAAAAAAGAACCCCTTCACACACACACACACACACACACACACACACACGCATGCACCCTCGTCTCTTTCTCGTGCCTGTCAGACCAATCGCAGCAATGCATCACATATGCTTAAACTTTTATGTAGCCACGCAACAATAATTTCAGCATGCGTTCACTGTATACACCGGGACATGATGTTGTGACGCGATTTTTCGAACGGATGCTTCACCTAAAATGCACCGCAATGCAAGTGATGCAAGCCAAATGCAGCGTTCTATTGAAAATGAATGTATGTATTTCTGCCGTACCAAACTGCAATGAAGCCTCACGCACGGCATGCGTGCGGGCACACACACACACACACACACACACACACACACACACACACACACACACACACACACACACACACACACACACACGTTGCTAGGTTACCATAGAAAATAGGCTCACCCCAGATATATTATTTGTTAGTAGCCTAATGGTAAATGCTGCAGGTGTAGAAATCTACATAAAATATAATTACTTTGATGTCAGGGCTAGATTACAGCATGAAACCTGTTAGATTAGATTCAACTTTATTGTCATTACACAAGTACAAGTACAAGGCAACGAAATGCAGTTTAGGTCTAACCAGAAGTGCAATAGCAGCAAGTGCAGGATATACAACGGTTGCATAAGTGCAGGACATGGATATGTACTGAATATATATATATATAAATATGTATAAATAGAGAGATGGTTATTACTATAAACAGAACTGAATTTACAGGTGAATATGTACAGTGAATAAATATACAGATGGCTATTACTATAAACAGAATTTACAGGTGAATATGTACTATGAATATAATATACAGATGGCTATTACTATAAACAGAATTTTACAGATAGGTGTACAATAATATGTTAGGCTAAGATGAGGAATATAGCAGTGGATTAAGGTAGTGCAATAAATTATGGACAGAGCTATCCGAAAGAAAGTGTAAAAGTGCAGTGGAAAGTGGTTGCATATAGAAGTACGGTGCAAAATGCAAATGTAAACAGTTGGTACTATAAATACAGTCGGCAGTGTAAATGAGCATAATCCAGTTAAGATATGGTAGTGCAGAATGCATAAGTAAACTGTTGTGCATATTAATAAACTAAATTGCTTTTCCTCTTCATTTTTGTTATGCATGATTTGTTTTGGTTGTTTAAAAAAACACGCAAACAAATGTTTATCCGATTAATCGATCAATTAAGTGCTAGATTAATCGATTACAAAAAGAATCGATAGCTGCAGCCCTAATTGAAATCTAGAATTCTTGATCAAATCAATACTTAAACATTTCCACAACAGTTTTAATGTTACAAAAAGATTTGTTTCAATACAAAATCAACCTCGGATCTAAAAGTTTGGTGTTTCTCAGTTTTGGGTCAATTTCTTAAGAAGTCAAATATACAGTAACTGGCTGAAATAGTCAAATTGAATAAAGGCCCGCTCACACCAAGGACAATAACTATGGTCATATAGGTCTAAAATCTGTTCTAAATATAAAAGAATAGCAGAGTTCACATCACATCTATAACTGTACAGAAGAACCATATATTTGGAATCACTTTCAGAATGTTTTTTTGAACAATAAAAACATTGACAGCCAATCAGAATCTGTCCTGCTTTAAAAAGCTCGAGCATTTAAAGCGGCAGACGACAAAACTGCACTGTCCACTGGTGTGAATGCTAATATAGTTATCGTTCTTGGTGTGAATGGACCTTACGTGTGTGTTGACTGCCCCGATTAAATAAGACTGAGAGAGTGTGTGAGGGAGTGAAACATGTGCTGTAGACATGAAGAGAGAGTGTGTTGAAGTGCTACACAATTCAATCCTGCTGATGCCAACACATCATTTAAGATGCCGGCTGAGGAAATGAGACACTGCGTTGACATGTTGTCAGATGCCACCCTTTCTGCTGTGACTGAGCTCTGAACGTACACATCTGTGGAAACCTGCTGTTCATGTCGCTGTAGAGTTTAGTTTCTCTGTCCTTCGTAGTTTCATCTTTAAAGAATTTTGAAAAAGCCAAAACACAAAAACATTTTGACTTTCAGACACTCTCCAAACCACATGCAGAATCCGGTGTTAAAATGTGTCTCTGTGTCTCCTTCATAAGGCCATAAACCTGCTGCCAGCCAACACACAGATCCGAGAGATCCAGGTGTTCCTGGAGAATGTGTTGGAGGAGAAGGCTGGAAGGAAGCGCTTTGACCAGGTCCTGAAGAGCCTCCTACAGGCCGAGTTTCTGCGGGTATGTTTACTCACGAACAACGATTTGGTCTGCTACTTAAACGACTGATTCAATTCCTTTTGAAGATGTGTAATTAATGAAATTCTGTATTTTAAAACACGGTATTGGTCCATATCTAATTTTGTTGCCAAAAGATCTAGCTTGTAAAAATATTCAGTACTTTACTTTTTTTTTTTTCATTAGTAGCATTGCATCTTCTAAATAATTACTCACCAACATGTCCCATATATTTATTTAAAAGACCACCTATTGTGCTTTATTTCCATGTTCATCTTTCTTGAGAAATGATGCTGTTTGTGTCACTCCAGCGGGAGTTCTCTAAATCAGTGTCAGTGTTTCTGAACTCCCTGAAACGCCTCCATTGTAGTCTTGAGGTTTTTTTCCGGGAACGAACACGTCACAATATTCCTCATTTAAGTAATTCATACGCAGAATAAAGGGGCGGGGCCTGTTGAGTGAGTTAGTAGTGTGTTGAAACTGGTGGTTATGGTAAGGGACGGGACATTTCCCAAACACGCTCTAAGCTCTTGACCAATCACAACACACTGCTCCAGCCGACCAATCAGAGCACACTGTGCTTTTCAGAAGGAGGGGCTTCATAGAGACAGGAACTAAACCGAGCATTACTGACAGACTGGGTAAGAGATGAGCTGCAACAATGGAGAATATGGGGAAAATAATGTGTTTTTGAACTTTCAATCATGAAAACCATTTCTAGTAGTCCCAGAACTCTCAAATCAAGACTTTGTAAAAGGGCATAATACAGCCTCTTTAATATTTTAATCATTTTTTTGGTCTGTGTGCAGGTGCAGGAGGAACGTATCTTTCATCAGCAGGTGAAGTGTGTCATCACAGATGAAAAGACCTGCAGAGTGTGCAAGAAGAAGATCGGAAATAGGTGTGCTTCACATTTTTGCAATTAATTTACATAATGCATTTGTAAAAACACAACACAACTTGATTTTAATCATGTATTGGTAAATGTTGAAATTAACATTAATTTGATTAATAATTGCTGTTGAAGTATTGTTCTTTCTTAATTCATGTTAACTAAATTGGACTGATGATTCATATTACTTAAAGGGTTAGTTTCACCCAAAAATGAAATGATCCCATAATTTATTCACCCTCAAGCCATCCTAGGTGTATATGACTTTCTTCTTTCAGAGGCCGAACACAATCAGAGTTAAATTAAATTATATCTTGGTTCTTCCAAGCTTTATAATGGGAGTGAATGGTTCCAGAGATTTTGAAGCCCAAAGAAAGTGCATCCATCCATCATAAAAGTAATCCGTACGTCTCCAGGGGTTAATAAACTTGTGTGAAGTGAAGTGGTTTTGTAATAAAAAATATCCATATATATAACTTTATAAACTATAGCTTCCGGTAAAGGACATACGTGAGTCTAGACTAGAAACACAGAGGATAGAGCAAGCCTGTAGCACTTTCTCAGAAACTGAAGCCTCCGCGCCTCGATCGTTTTCTAATGGACGCGAGACGAACTGAACGATCAAATTACACTTCAAATAATTTTTTCCCAAAGTAGGTTCCTGTCATTGTAGGCAGTTTTTATCACGATGATTTCATTTCAAGTGTTCGTTTTTTAAATAAGTTTGGTATTAGTTAGTTATTTGATGCTATAAAAACGGGGTGTGTGACATAATGATTGACAGCTGAGATTGACGGCTTCTCTGAGTGAAGTTGAGGCGCCAACAGACTTTTTTCAGGATTTTTGGGAGGAGATTGGAGCTTTAGCTTTCATTTCTACATTTCCATAATTGTTTATTTCACACCGACATAATGAATTTTTCTTCATCTGCGAGAGTGTGGGCAGGCTTTCGATAGCGCACCTCTACTTCAGGAGGAAGGGTTACCTACCACGCAGATTCCGGTCCCGAGATCACTACTGCGCAGACTCTGTCTCAAATCTGCGCAAGATGTCAGCCATATTCGGACCTCCGGAGTCTTCAATTACTTCAGCCAATGAAGTCGCGTCATCCATATTTTTTTACGGTCTATGCAATAGAGCAAAACAAAACACCAGTCACAAAGAGAAATGTGGGAGGAGCTTGAATTTTTTGCCCAGCACTATTTGTGTGAACCGTGAGCGGCGTCAACTCTCACCTAAGCTTACGCTACTCCTACACCCTACACCATGTGTCGGGTCAGAGATCAGAAGGTATAAAAATGGTAAAATGTTGTAAAAATGTATATTTTTCTTACAAAAACGCATGGCTACGCTTCAAAAGGCCTTCATTAACCCCTGTAGCCTTATGGATTACCTTTATGATGGATGGATGCACTTTTTTTGGGCTTCAAAATCTCAGGTACCATTCATTTAAAGTTAATTTCGTTGACAAATAATTTTCGTCAACGACCTTTTTTCACTGACAAAAATGAGACAATAACTAAATAAAAACTATGACGACATTTTCGTCAGCAAATAAAAACGAGATGAAAATGTTAGGGAGGGTCGATTAGGTCGATCCAGTCAGAACTGATGTCCTGTGTAACAGATGCGCACATTGGATTTGAACGTGCTGATCTAACCGCTGTTCTACAGGCTCACGCATCCCCAATACAGCGCTCTAGAGCGGCTCAGTAAATGAATAGCACACATTTATGCCAGGCAATTGTTTATGAACTAATGCTGATGAATAATGACAATGTTTACTTTACAATGTTTATATAGTAATGTGTTTTAGATGGTTGTAACAACGCATATTTTATCTCCCTGATCTGATCTGAACTGGAATGAGCTCCTGCAACTGCAATAGTAAGGTGCAGGCATTTCAAAATAAGAGTCAATGTGTCTTTCGAGCTTGTTTATAATTAAAAGTCACGTATTATATATTTTCGTTTTTGGTTACACAATAAACTGTATTTAATTTAATTCCCATTTAATTCATAGTCAGGAGGAAAGACCAGTATTTGACACATATTCAATAAAGTATCAGGGTTATAATAGTTCACTAAAACAGTTAAAAATAAATAAATTAAACAAATGTTAACTGAAATTAAAAAAATAAATAAACAAACTTATTTGAAGCTTTAGCTTAACCTGGTATGGCCAACTAACTAAAACAGAAATACAAAGTTATAAAAACTATATATATGTTTTTAAAAAACAAACAAAAAAGTGAATTGAGCTCTCTTTCATGTACTTTTAATGTCAAAAACAAAATGATGTCAAAATGTCAGTTCAAGTGACAGTCGGTTATGTAATGCTTAAATGCTTAATGTATTACAATTGAACTAAACTCATTCGATTTTGGGGGACTAAAACTACTGTAGATTTAGTCGACTAAAACTGGACTAAAACTAAAAACAATTCAGGTGACTAAAATATGACTAAAACTAAATGGCATTTTAGTCAAAAGACTTTGACTGAAACTAAATCAAAATTTGCTGTCAAAATTAACACTGATCTGAGCAGACATTTGCGAATAAAAGCTTGATGTGAGACTAGGCTCTTTTACAATAAACATGTTATAATCTGTCCAAAACAGTCCAAATAAATCTATTATTTTATATTGCAGCAGGATTCATATTTAAACAGTCTTTTTGTGTTTAATAATCACAGATGCTAACAGAATAAACTTGGCCTACCTTACAATAAGCCCTGAATCCTTTGCTCAGTCTGAACAGAACATGAACAGCTTTTCATGAGGTTAATTATTCCTCAGCGCCTCAAAACGATGTAGCTGAAGTAACGTTACAGCGCTTCACTAGATGTTTGTATGAGTTTTTACAGTCTATGGCGTTGATGTGTGGGCGTGTGGATCGTCAGTATTTGA
This sequence comes from Romanogobio albipinnatus, assembly GCA_023566225.1. Lineage (NCBI taxonomy): Eukaryota > Metazoa > Chordata > Actinopteri > Cypriniformes > Gobionidae > Romanogobio > Romanogobio albipinnatus. The sequence goes on along the minus strand of CM042249.1, from coordinate 8,241,366 downwards.
ATCCGAAAGAGCAAGCAATCCGTGGGCGTGGTCACATTAGTGGATAATGAAGTGGCTCGCGGGTGACTGACATCACTCTCTTTTCGAACAGATTAGATAAACACAGAATATTTGTTTTCGATTTGGTGAACATTGTTTAAAACCTGACATTGCAACGTTTCTTTAGACATATGTCTCATGTTTGTGAGACAAGTATTCACTAAACTAGAGTTCTGTATCACTAAGCTAGAGTATCTAAAGTAGTGATGGGCATAGATACATTTTTTTAATCTAGATTAATCTAGATTCCTTCCAAAATTAATCTTGAATTCTGCCGAAGGCATTCAGAATATGTGTGCTCGTAAGTGATCGTTTGTCTTTTTGTAATTTGAATAATAAATAACTTCTGTCCCTTTAAGACCTGACGCACGCATGGATCCCAAACACTGTTCCTGTGAGCTGGTTACGACTGTGTTTACGTTAAAACTCACCAAGATGGGCATTGAGACATTTTTGAGCGTATTTGACCATTAATAAGCTGGAAAAAGGAGCTCATTTTTGCACTTGTATGTCAGAGGCGGCTTTATTACGGTATGTGTGTGTGCACTTCAGATGCGAGCGCAAAATCTGCAGGAATTAGTAGAATTAACGTTATGTGCAACCCACGCGAAATTCAGACCGGTCACACCAATACTAACAAAAGTCCAGCAGAACACACGTTTGCAATGTTCAGAGGATTAAACGGACTGAATGAGAGGAGGCGGGTGCGTGTCAACTCGCTGTCGGTCGGAGAGGAGAGGAGAGCGCGGCTGATATCGATACTGTAGAAAATGAGTATTGTATCGTTTAAGATATTTCAGTATCGATACATAGCGAAATATGGATATTTTTGACAACACTAGTAGGCATACACACAGGTTCGAAGACTCGTTCTCTCGCCCCCTACAGTGAAATTCGGCTAGGTGTACATTCGTGCTAAAATATCAAGGTGAAAGTCATCATAGCTTGCGTAGTATAGACCCAGCTCCCAACCCAACTTTGAGAATAGATTAACGGCGATATTTATTTTATCGCCCGATAAGAGTCTCGCGTTAACGCAGCACGTTAACGCCGATAACGACCCACCACTAATCTAAAGTCATCTGAATAAACGTCTTTGAGAGAGAGGCTGCAGATTTTTATTGTGACTGTACACAATAAAATATAGAAACTTAACAGATTATATAATGATTTATACTACGGCACCGTTGAATGCTTTAATCTGATTAAATTCTGGCTGATTAACGTTCTGAGGGGTGCAATTATTTTCTGGGAAACGCACAGCGAACGTAGTTCCAGGCAGCTCTCTTGACCACATTACAGTTCCATATCACTTTGCATAGTTAACTGTAATAACGGAAATTACAGGACAAAAAACAACATGACAGACGATTTTCAACCAAAATCGACCACAGAGGTAGCTTAATTCACACAAGCTCTCTCTCTCTCTCTCTCTCTCTCTCTCTCTCTCTCTCTCTCTCTCTCTCTCTCTCTCTCTCTCTCTCTCTCTCTCTCTGTCTCTGTCTCTGTCTCTGTCTCTGTCTCTGTCTCTGTCTCTCTCTCTCTCTCTCTCTCTCTCTCTCTCTCTCTCTCTCTCTCTCTCTCTCTCTCTCTCTCTCTCTCTCTGTCTCTGTCACTCTCGCTCTCTTTCTAATAACTTCATTAATAACTGCAGTAGAATGCTATCAACGGCTCAAGCCTCCGTTACTCCGCTTCGCGTCGTGACCGCATCATCACCTCAGGTGTGCATTATTTTTCTAATAATTCAACGGCCCGTCGTCAATTATTCCTTATGTACTTGCCTGAATGATAAAAAAACATGAGTTATTTGAGTCTCTTTGGCACTGATAAGAAAGCAAGCCAATCACACCAACGAGACAGCCAACTCGAGAGGGTTAATATAACTCTGATTGTGTTTGGCTGAAAGAAGAAAGTCATATACACTTAGGGTGATTCATTTATGGAATCATTTTCATTTTTGGGTGAACTATCCCTATAAGTTCAATTCTGAATGATTCAATTGAATGTTATACAGACTAAAAGACATTTGACACCATAATTGGGTCTCTATTGTTTTATGGTTACATCAAACTGTGTGAATAATAGTTTTCTGCTGGAGAATCTGACATATGGCTGCAATGGGCAGCTGTATTCATTCCAGTGGATGCATTAATTCCAGTCTCACATACTGTTTAGGACAAATATTGTGCATGTGTCGACATAATTCACCCAAAAATGAAAATCCTCACTCATGTCGTTCCAAAGTAATTTTTTAACTTTCGAAAAACAATTCAGAAACCCAAGTCGCTGTGCTCAATATGATTGAAGGACTGTTTGAGGGGATGTGCTGTATGAATAATTTTTTTTGTGTCCTCTTCGTGTCCAGTGCCTTTGCCAGGTATCCAAACGGTGTGGTGGTTCACTACTTCTGCTGTAAAGATCGCAGCATGTGTCCAGCAGAGTAACGAGAGGCCGGAGACACCGGACACGCTCCCTCAGCTGAACACAGAGACCTCAGCAAACATCAAGCGTCTGTGTGAAAACACCAGACCGACGCGCTGCCGAAGGAAATGCCAGTCTGGATACTCTGCTCTCTCTATATCTCACTCTTTCCAGTGCAAAGACCACACATCAGTCTGAAGTAATTCATCTCAAAACTTTGGACAGTGAGACTTAATTCAGATTTATGAAGTGCATTACTTTGAAAGCTTTGCCTGAATGCCCAACACAAACTGTGGCGTCCTTCTTTCCCCTGAGAAACGCTTATCTTCTCTATTCCCTCACATCCCACCTTTACTTCTTTACTTACAGTGCACCTTTTCATCCAACATGACGCTTTGTCCGATGCATTTAGTGGGAAGTAAAGGCCTGTGTTTGTATGCACCGTCCAGGCTCACAGGACTCTTATTCTGAGCTGGGCTTGTAGGTGCTGCTCTGCTTCACTCTGTTAGCTTGAGATGAAATCAGACACCCGATAAAAACCTTAATGTGGCCTCCCGTACAGAAAGGGCAGCTCGCACACAGCACACCCACTGCTACGAGCCGTCCGATGGAAGAATGAACGCTTGCATGGACGTTCAAAGGAAACTTACGGCTAGAAGTCTGGATGCGTAGCTTTTTTCAAAGCAATGCCAAAAAGCTTGGTGTTGTGTCTTCAGTTTTTCTAGTGCTATGAGGTTTTGAGAGCTCTACAATCACAGTAGCATGCCACTTTTTTGGTTCTGCTTACTCTAGTGGCTTTAATTTATTATTAACACGCTCTCTAAACGTGTCCAGGAATGTTTCACCTATGTGTGCAATCGTGTCGCCCAAATGGCCAGCAGTATTTTTCTGGCTTCCTAACACATTTGTGTCCAGTTAACACTGTTTTAAAATGCTTGCGCTGTCAGTTTACTGTAAACCATGACCTGGACTGTTGCTCAAACTAAGGCACGCTCACTTACATTAAACCATTATAACAGGCCGGTGGAAATGGATGTGAATGTGTAGATTGTACATTGAATCCGATGTGGAAGACGAATCTAATAAACATGTATCTTCTCTTATGTGCACCAGTGTCATTTGTTTGAACTGTAAGCACACGTTACATTCAGTTAGTATGAACCGTGCATTCATTTGAATGGGGACAGATATTACACGGATGGCTTGATGGAGATGAAGATAACTTCAAATAACGCAGCATGTGCCATTTAGGAAGCTTTATCTGCTTCACGTGTAAAATTCAATGTTGCTAATTACAAATACTAGAAATCATGAAAAATGGAAATAAGTGGGAATCGAATAACAAACATTTACACTTTTCATTCATCTATTAGAACTTATATTCCTTTTTGCTTTCTTGGCTTTAGTTTTTAGCTGTCTTGACGTCGACCAATCTCTGCATTGCTGATCATGGTTTCAAGTATCGATATGTCTGGCCTTTCCACAAGAACAACTTAACTTAATCCAGATATCCACACACTTGAAGATTTTACAGCCAATTTTGGGCACGTTTTGTCCCAAAAATCCCAGTAGGGCTCGCTGCATCCTGCATTGGACATCCATCCCCACCCACATCAAAGTGTGACATCAGAAGCCACGCCCATGTCCGAATACGTCACGGCGAACCTGATTTGTTGTAGGCTATGTAGGTTTCCGACTGAAAGGTAGGTTTTGTGCGGGTTTCAGTGCGGTCTGTCATAAAAAGAAAAATATAAGAAGTAAATGAAAACGAATTAGGTGTGAGGGTTAAAGGGATAGTTCACCCAAAAATGAAAATCACCCCATGATTTACTCACCCTCAAGCTAGAGTGGCCAGACGTCCCCATTTTCCGGGGAAAGTCCCGGTTTTTGGTGTTCTGTCCCCGGGAATGTCCCGTTTTTACAGCTCATTCAAAACAACCGGTTCTCTGGCTATAACCAGACCAAGCTCAATTTAAGATTGAACATTGGTCTGGGGAGTCTGCTCTGTATTTTCTACTGCACAAGAGGCGTGATAAACGAGCATAATTCAAATGACTCTGTACTAAATTGGATAGTTCTTCAACCAATCAGACCACAAGAGGCGTGATCAACAAGCAACGAACCATCGCTTCTCTATCCGTCATCGTGTTAAACCCGCCAATAGCGCGCCAGGTGGATAAGCCGGTCTGTGATTGGTTCCCGCAAAAGTGTAACAGAAGCAGTAGAAATGAATGTACAGGTTTCCAGAGTAACTGGAGTTGCAGGGCGAAATCAAATTGCCGGCAGATAAGAGTCTAAACAACCGGCATATACACTCACCTAAAGGATTATTAGGAACACCATACTAATACTGTGTTTGACCCCCTTTCGCCTTCAGAACTGCCTTAATTCTACGTGGCATTGATTCAACAAGGTGCTGAAAGCATTCTTTAGAAATGTTGGCCCATATTGATAGGATAGCATCTTGCAGTTGATGGAGATTTGTGGGATGCACATCCAGGGCACGAAGCTCCTGTTCCACCACATCCCAAAGATGCTCTATTGGGTTGAGATCTGGAGACTGGGGGCCATTTTAGTACAGTGAACTCATTGTCATGTTCAAGAAACCAATTTGAAATGATTCGAGCTTTGTGACATGGTGCATTATCCTGCTGGAAGTCATGGTGGTCATAAAGGGATGGACATGGTCAGAAACAATGCTCAGGTAGGCCATGGCATTTAAACGATGCCCAATTGGCACTAAGGGGCCTAAAGTGGGCCAAGAAAATCCCCCACACCATTACACCACCACCACCAGCCTGCACAGTGGTAACAAGGCATGATGGATCCATGTTCTCATTCTGTTTACGCCAAATTCTGACTCTACCATCTGAATGTCTCAACAGAAATCGAGACTCATCAGACCAGGCAATATTTTTCCAGTCTTCAACTGTCCAATTTTGGTGAGCTTGTGCAAATTGTAGCCTCTTTTTCCTATTTGTAGTGGAGATGAGTGGTACCCGGTGGGGTCTTCTGCTGTTGTAGCCCATCCGCCTCAAGGTTGTGCGTGTTGTGGCTTCACAAATGCTTTGCTGCATACCTCGGTTGTAACGAGCGGTTATTTCAGTCAAAGTTGCTCTTCTATCAGCTTGAATCAGTCGGCCCATTCTCCTCTGACCTCTAGCATCAACAAGGCATTTTCGCCCACAGGACTGCCGCATACTGGATGTTTTTCCCTTTTCACACCATTCTTTGTAAACCCTAGAAATGGCTGTGTGTGAAAATCCCAGTAACTGAGCAGATTGTGAAATACTCAGACCGGCCCGTCTGGTACCAACAACCATGCCACGCTCAAAATTGCTTAAATCACCTTTCTTTCTGTCGGAAAGCTGACACCACCACGGTCAATTTGCGTTTGCAGAATCCTGACTGGGAGGTGTCGAATGACCGGGTGTTACAGTTTACCTGAGTTGTAGAGTTCTTTTTTTTGTTTTGCCGGCAAGCCCAGGGATCGATGGAATGACGAGAGTACACAGTCGCAAAGCATTTGGTCCCAGTGATTTATTCAGGCAGCTGCCCCGCACACGTGTACAAAAAGAAAGTTCAAAATGAATCAAAAATAAATCAACAAAAATACTGAAAACATACAATACAACAGAAATAAAAATGCTTGGAGCAGCAAATCAGGCATTAGGACTTGCTACAGTCCCAGAAGCCTCTCATGATACAGCCCCAGGCTATCCCTAGCCCAACTAACCTCTCATGCAAAAACACGCTAGCTTGTACAAGCCAAGTTCCCGCCAAACACTCATGGAACATACCAACTCCTGGGGTAGACTTAACTCCTCCCCCACAACCCAAGAATACTGGTCTAGTCCGACAGTGCTATCAAAACCTTGAAACACAAATCAAAGCATGCCAATTATCATTGATCAGCTGTAAACAATACAGCATGAAAACCATATGAAAACAAATGTAAAACCTCTGTTCAATTATTGTACTCAATACCATTTAAATTCTAGATATTGTCTCCATACCCATTTCAAATCATCATCATGAAACAAACAACCAATCAAAACACTTGATAACACTGTGAACTAATGTTCACGTGGTGATGACCTCCAAGTTCATCATCACACTTTCCCATTCTGACATTCAATTTGGAGTTCAGGAGATTGTCTTGATCAGGACCACACCCTAAATGAATTTAAGCAACTGCCATGTGATTGGTTGATTAGATAATTGCATTCATGAGAGTTTGAACAAATGTTCCTAATAATCCTTTAGGTGAGTGTACATTGCAACAGCCCAACATACAGAAGCTGCTGGTTATAGATAACCTGACAAGCCAGACCCACATCCAGATGTTGGGTCTGGGAACACACCATTGGCAGTGCTCAATCCGAGGGGCGGGATAAACGGTTGTCTTTCAAATTCCCTCTGCACGCAATAGGATAGCGCTACAACCAACCAGAGCAACGAAGAAGGTGAAGTGGAGCTAGTTGATAGATTAAACTTTTGCCGTATCCGGTCGAACACATCTTCCTTTCTTAAGAATGACTTCAGTGGCGTTCTTTGTTCTTTCCTCAAAGAAAAGCTTATCTCCAAGTCTTCCAGAGTTGCGGCCAAAGCCGATTCGAAATACCGCTGTTTGCCAGCTTCTTTGTTTACAAGTAGCACGCAGAACCTCCGCAACTCTGCCGCCATTATGTTAACGCACGCCCACCGACTCTATACACGATGTGATTGGCCTCACCAGAGTTTGGTTTTTCCAGCTAACAAGCCAGCTGAGAGTTGCTAGATGCCCTGGCTGCAAATTACAGCTGCTGCCGCAAGGGTGCGTCTAGATTTCTAGGCTTGGTTATAGGAGCAATCGTGTAGTGATTATTTTCACCAGCAGATGGCTCTGTGCGATACGCTGACTCTACTTGGTCGCGCGCACACCGCTACTACTTCATGAAGAACGTAACAGAGAGCAGAACGCCATTATCGTCAAATTTCAAAAGAAACATCGTTATCGCTTTCAAGGTAAGTTAGCAACATACTGACTATTCATGTTACATTTAAGCAATACTGTTTGCATGTGCTTTATAACAGTCTCAAGAGGGTGCGGGATTGTTTTGTCCCCCAAAAGTTCCGCAGTCACAACGCAGTGATTACCACACATCTTCACTATAAATATAAAAAAACTAAACAATTACACTCGCAACAAATACATGTGCAGAATACTGTAAAATAAGCCTAAAATGCAAAATAACAGGACCAGTTAAAGACGGTAAGAGTTAATTTCAAGCACAAACATAAAACATTTTAAGTTAAAAATAAAAGTAATTTATATAGTATAAACTTGTGAAAATTAAAAATAATAAATACAATTATATTTGTTAAAGGGTTGTATTCATCATATTTATGTTGTTTTGTTTTTGTTAAGTCCAGAGATCATAGATCCTCTTCTTAAAAACACAGCTAAGCCTTTGGAAGCTCTTTAACAAAACTGAATTAGCTTGTGCTGTGTTGGGGTAACAGCTTCGGACCCAGGACCAATAGTGAAAAATGAAGACCAAGAGTCAGGAGTGTAATTAATTAAAGAAAAATTTACTGAAGAATAGTTTGCAGTTTCATCAGCAGAAGCTAGCTTCAAGTCTCACAAGGAGTTTGTAGGCCGTGCTCCCTCTACCAGTCTCCACGCCTCCACCTCTCGTACATACAATTTCTGAACAGTTATACTGTTTTCAAGGTCTAGCCACGTCATTACTGCCATGTGGAATGATTCTGATTGGCAGAGAAAATGCACAGTCACTGTAAATTTCCACACAAAAATAGATAGCAGAGCATATCACTAAACTAGGTAGACTAGTTGTCGCCCCATCACTAGAATTAGATCATTGTTGACCTCGGAGGTTACAGAAAGGCGTCTTCAGGTCTGGTGTCGTGTGCAGAAAATGTCCATCTTCAATATTGGGCCTGCACCACACAAAAGCTCCCTAGAATCACAGCTCTCCCAAGGTTGGAGAGTCCTAACTAACTATCAACAAAACACTTCACCAAAACATGTTGATAACGTGCTTTTCTCTCAGCAAGAGGTATAGACAGGCCAATTCTTTAGTGTTTCAGTAAAAGGAAATTGTAACGATTATGGTCGCAGACATTGAATGAATCTTCCAAATGATTCATTAGATTAACATCCCTTTCACAAAGCCCTGATTCAGCTCCAGACCCCAGGAAATCGACCACGAGGCTCCATTTGGCCTCGGGCTACCACGTCTACATCACAATTACGTGATTTCCTATGGACTTTTGACCAAAACTTCACAAAGAGGACAAAAGACTCGTTGTGATCGCAAGACAAAGAAACAAACAGATCTCTGTCTTTTCAATGGCTGCTAAATGAACTCCAAGTGACACAGTTTAAAACTCCAAGCAAACTTCCAGAAAATGTTACATACTAGAATGTATAAGATTATGATTATTGGACTTTCACTCAAATAGCCTTCGACATAGTTTGTTAGCGTGTTTACAACTGATACACGTGACTATTATGCATGTAGACCATTCCCAAATTCATGCAATTATGTAACTATTGAATGAGTGGATCAAAAGACACCGTGTTTGATACCCTTGTGCTTGTATGGATATGATAAAACAGATGAGCTGAATGAAATCTTTATAGAATTAACCATGTCCTTATAGTAAGAAATTAGGTCTAACTTTACTCTCTGCTTAAGAGCAGGAAATTAAAGGAACGAATCTTATGGGAGGGGGGAGACCCAGTCACCCCTGAACCCTAATTGGCCAGAATCCATCCAGGGGATGGGCAAGTTTTTGAGTTTAACCTCTCTCACAGACGAAGAGTGTTCAGTGTTGTTCGCGAGACGTTCACCGCTGGGTGTTCACGCGTGTTCGCGCGGTGTTCACGGGTGTTCACGTTCTGTTCATTGTTCAGTCAAGAGCTGTTCACAGCGCGGTTCCAGAATCCGCCAAAGCGACGATCGGACGATCATGGCAGACCATCAGAGAAAATGGGTTAACAGATTTCATTCAGGCCATCTGCTCTTCTCTCACTTTCCTTTCTTTTACTTAAAGTTTATTTTCTTTCCGTTAAGTCGCGGGTTCTGTTAAGTTTCGCCGCAAAGTTACTCAACAAGTTTCCAACAGCGCGTTTCAACTTCGGACAACGCCCACAAGACTTTCATCCAGCCGCCAAACACGCCACGTGATTGGCTTCCCAAGACGTCGATCAAAGACACGACCAGACCTTCAGCGAATCAAAGACCCGAGGGAACCCTCTCCAGCCAGGAGGAAAAGGGAATCCCCCTTGTCAGACGGCACACGTGAGACAAACGCAAATAATACCTCTAGATTTCAAGCTGAAATGGTGCATTAGATCAAATGTAATAACCCCGCCTAAGAAACGATAGGAGGATAAATTACTGATCAATGGTTTCTTCAGGTCATGTGTCATAAATGTATAGCTATTGCTTGGGATTTCATAATTTCTTTCTCTTAAGACTTATTCTTTCCTCACTTTCTTCCTTTCTGCAACGTATGAATGTGCAAGTGCGTGTGTTTATGTTAGATATTAGTTTGATGTGTTAGAGTAATCAATAAAGTTTCGTTTGTAGTCAAATATAACTGTTCTTGTGTTATGTGCTTATGAATTTAATGTCTTGAACTGCCGATCTAAGTTACCTGGCTGTTAAATAGTGTTTCACTATTGTACAGATATTAATATCCGCTGCAGAGTTGATATTGGCGGCCCGTTCAAATGAACGCTCATTTCCTCGGCTGTACATTAGACTCTCGCAAAATTCCCTATGAATTCATTAATTCATTCATTTGAGCTACATAGACTTGTTTCCCTTTAACAGACTCCCCTTTAAGTTCTTACGTATCGGTGGACGAATAAGTTAAGGTGTAAACATTATAAAGTATTTATAAATTATAGCGTAATTCGAGTCTCTTTCATTTTAATTCAAATTCCCTGTTGAGTTATTATTTTATCTGACTCATTGTCGCTACAAAATATACAATTAAATTAAATAAAATGAAATGAAAGACAAATCCATATTTCATCTCTGGAAGCTGGGCTAAATGAGCAATCCCTGTTGCTGCATTCCTGTCGAGTTGGAGGTGTGTGATGCCTCCAAAATCCAAACACACGACAACATGTTCTGAAATCAAGTGTTTTTGCGAAACATCACACACCACTAGGACAGACCTTCAGTCACCACTCAGAGACCAAATACAAACGTTAGAAAATTTAAAGGAAGAAGAAACAATCATGGGTCCTATTGATTAATCAAAATCATAACTGGAAAGAATCATTAAAGTCATAATAATTATATAGGAGGATGAATATCGATTGAGGCTTTGATTATGAATTTAAGTAGGATATATATATAATAATATATATAATATTGAAGCGGTGGTAGATTCCAGAATCTTTCAGCTGTTACACATACATTAAATTAACTCATGCGTGTGCTAAAGTTGAGTAGGGTAGAGTGGGGGAAAATGCCCCCCTGTTTTTCCCAAAATAACCACTAGATAAAATCAAGATACGTTTTTGTTGTTGCTATGGACTACTTTGACCAGAATGATGTAGGAGTTTTCACTGTGAATCTTACACTGGTGACTTACCTGAGAGAAAACGGATTTCACGTTAAGTGATATCATTTTTAACAGTATTAAAAAACGTGTTTTAAAGCTTGCTGTTTTGCAGAAGATATGAGAAGAGCAAGACTAATTATTCTAGACACATTCAACGTTTTCCCCCACTCTACCCTAGCAAATACAGCCAGATCAAAAGAGCTCACACAAAAGCTATAGAGAACAAATTGTTTTTATTACATTAGAAAATCTATGGCTACAAGAAGATTTCCAAAACACTAAAAGTTCCTAGAGACACAGCTGGCAGCCTAATTCATAACGTTAGTCTAGTTTGTAGTGCCAGAAAACCATTGATGGTTTTGAAGAAAAAGCTCAATATCATTAAGGGGAATAAAATGTTTGATCAGAGCAACTGAGAACAACCCTCAATTTACTGCCAAAGACTTGCAAGATGACCTGATGAAAGGAGGAAAAAACATTTCAATGCAGAGTTGAAGAAGAACGCTAGACAAGCATGGCCTTCATGTTGGGACATCTTGACGAATGCCACTCTTGACCAAGAAGAGCATAAAAGGCAGACTTAAATATCGTCGCTGTCCGATGAAAACCACGTATGTCCATTTTGCCGATTTTGAGATTTTTCGACGGATTGAATGTCCAGGTTCATTTCCGTATACAGTATGCGTCACATATCTAAATGGCCAATGAAAAGTTGTGAAAACATGTCATCTGATTTTCACGTATATCCATTTGGTGTCAAAGCTGTCAATCACGCCGCGTATCTCCCGCCCTGTGGAAGCATCTCGCTGGTCTCGCCGGTCTCGTGAAATTGTTTCATCGAAGCTCAGCACTGGATAGCCGAAAGTACGACATTGAAGCTCTCCACAGTTTAGTTCTAATCTAGTTCTTCACAGATTAGTTTGCTTGCTAGTATGTAAATAAACTCGGTCTCTTTGATAAGATTCAGCCTTTTTTTTCTCAGTCAAACTGATCAAATTATAGCCTGTAATGCTACTGTCATGATTGTCACTAGAACATGCCTCACTCATACTGCGATCACCGCTTGCCAGAGGCTGAGAATATCCAGCATGTATTCCTCTGTATTCCTCACGTATTCCTCTGCTGAAACGCGACTTTGCCATTCTAATTAATGATCGGAAGAACGCGTATCGATCACTGTTACTGTAAAATATGCACGTATGTCCATTTAAACTCAATTTTGGTCAAATGTGGATTATATCATTACACTGTCAAGAATATGGTTACATGTAAAGATGCTGTACCAAGTATGACAACGCTACATTCAACTGCTTTTGAAATACAGTGTTTTTTTCACTTCCTGAAAAGTAAGCGTTTTGGACATACGTGAGTTTCATCGGACAGCGACGATATGCTAAAATTCATTTGGATAGACCTGTGATGGAGTGATGTGATCAAACTGGAACTTTTTGGACTCAGTGTTATGTCTGGTGCAAAAAAGGCAAAAGCATATGAGCAGAAGAACACCATCTCCATGGTCAAACAAGGAGGCGGTCCATGTAAAAGGGCAAAATACAATCTTGTTATGGGGCTGCTTTGCTGTTGCAGGAAGTGAAAATCTTGAGGCAAAAGATCGTTAATTCTTTGAAGTATCAAGGCAAAGATGGTGATGCCTTCGGTGTAGAGACTGAAGCTTGATGATCAATGGACTTTCCTGAAGGACAACCATCCCAAAGTATACATCCAAATCTGTTTTGAACAGCGAGAGGCATTACACAATTTGTGTAAGTTGAATACGGAAGCCGGTCTGCTGGAAGCTAGATATTTTACTTTATAATGTGTTAAATATGGATATTTTTCTTACAAAACCCCATCTGTTCACTTCAGAAGGCCTTAATTAACCCCCGGGAGCCGTGTGGAGCACTTTTATATTGGATGGATGCACTTTTTTGGGCTTAAAATTTAGTCTTTCGTCTGAAAGAAGAATGTCATATACACCTATGGCCTGAGGGTGGGTAAATTATGGTATAATTTTCATTTTTGGGTGAACTTTCCCATTAAGTCTTCTCGATGCTTCTTCGTGTTTCAAAGTTAATGAGGAAGCCCACATTTTTTTCCCAAACCACTTCACCAGAAATCCCGCCCTGCAGCTCATTTCATTGGTTAAGGTTACAGTGACGGGTAGGTTTAAGGATCAGTGTTTGGTGAAGGCAATCTGAACTGTGACTGACATGACCAATAAAATCTTAAGAATCGGCTGCAGGGTCACGCTAATGAGAACGTGCCATATTTGGACATGGGCGTGGCTTCTGACGTCACACTTGGATGTGGGCCGGGTTGGATGTTCACCGCAGGCTGCAGCAAGACGCTTCTCAAAAAAATCCTCAATATCATGTGCCGTCATTACGATTATTTTACAGCTCCCAAATGAGCCAGAGCCTCCACCGTCCTCTTGATCGGGCTGCTTCCGATGGGATACACTGTAAAATAAATCCCCGTAAAATTTACAGTAAAAAAAACGGCAGCTGTGGTTGCCAGAACTTTACCGTAAAAAATACGGCAGTAACGTTTTAGGTTTTTAGGGACAGCACCATATAATTTGAAGGTTTATAATGTAATAATTACGGTTTAAAAAAAAGTTATTTTACAGTTCAAAACCGTATAATTTAAAGGTTTATATTGTAATGATTATGTTTACACTGTAAACAATTTATGGTAAAAAAAAACATATTTCATTAACTGAAATAATGTTAAATAACCAACCTATTGAAATACTAATATCTGTTATGTACCTTTGATATATACGGACAGCCACCAATCACAGTGGTGATGAGAATCACGTGATGAATCAAAGCTCATCACAAGCAGCTTTTAAGAGGACAGTACTAATAGAAGGTGCTCGGTGTCATTCACACAAACACTAACACCATCATGGTAAAACACATGAAATTTAAAAAATGCAATAAACATTTATTTAACAACATCAGATGTAACATAAAATTGTACATAAATGATTAGAAGAAACATAGTTATTGCAATGAAAATACATCAAATGCGAAGTGTCACGCAGTTAATTCTGGGAATGTCAATTTACGGGTTTTCACTGTAAATTACACGATGACTTGTTCTTTTTCACTTCCAAAAACTGTAAATTTAACGGTATTTTACTGTAAAATTAAATGAAATGTAAGGTTAGATCTATTACAGTTATTCACCGTATATAGTACGGAAACCTTCTGTTAACCAATTAACTGTATTTCACTGTAGCATTTTTACAGTAAAATACCGTTAAAATCACAATAATTTTTTACAGTCTACCCGCGATAGCTTCAACAACTGGATGTTGCGTGCTTTTATAGCTGAAACATGGCTGCCACAAACATGTCATGAAAATGAAATCTTGAGAAAGAAGATCGACTTGTATAACTATGGCAGCGGTACTAGTGCCTTTAGAACTCATGTCTGTGGAATTGTTACTACATTTGGCAGGTGTGTGGTCTCGTGGTCTCGTGGTCTGGTCTAATCATCTAGTGTGTGCATTCGGAGGATCGTAATGCTCGGAATCGGTTGAAACTGTCTTTACGTCTGTGGTCTCATGCGGTTTTAAAATGCGGTTCTCATGCGGTTCTTGACAGGCTAGAAAATTGGGTTGGGCTTTCCGGAATGGTCCTCAAATGGTTCAGGTCATACTTAGAAGAGAGAGGTTATTATGTGAGTATAGGTGACCATAAGTCTGAGTGGACATCCATGACATGCGGAGTCCCACAAGGGTCAATTCTTGCACCACTCCTATTCAACCTGTATATGCTCCCACTGAGCCAAATAATGAAAAATAACAAAATGGCTTACCACAGCTATGCTGACGACACCCAGATCTACTTAGCCCTATCACCTAATGACTACAGCCCCATTGACTCTCTGTGCACATGCATTGAAGAAGTTAACAACTGGATGTGCCAAAACTTTCTTCAGTTAAACAAAGACAAAACTGAAATTACTACATTTGGAAACAAAGATGAAATTCTCAAGGTGAACGCATATCTTGAGGCTAAAGGTCTAAAATCAAAAAATCAAATCAGGAATCTTGGTGTGATTTTGAAGTCAGACCTGAGTTTCATTTGTCATGTCAAAGCAATAACTAAATCAGCCTACTATCATCTCAAAAATATTGCAAGAATTAGATGCTTTGTTTCCAGGCAAGACTTAGAGAAACTCGTTCATGCTTTTATCACCAGTAGGGTGATTATAGACTATTGTAATGGTCTTCTCACCAGCATTCCCAAAAAAACCATTAGACAGCTGCAGCTCATACAGAACGCTGCTGCCAGGATCCTGAGCAGAACCAGAAAATATGACCATATCACACCAGTCCTCAGGTCTTTACACTGGCTTCCAGTTACATTTAGGATCGATTTTAAAGTACTATTACTTGTATATAAGTCACTCAATGACCTAGGACCTCAATACACTGCAGATATGCTGATTCAATACAAACCAAACAGATCACTCAGAGCATCAGGATCAAGTCAATTAGAAATACCGAGGGTTCACTCAAAGCAAGGAGAGTCTGCTTTTAGCTTTTATGCCAGCCGTAGCTGGAACCAGCTTCCTGAACAGATCAGATGTGCTCCAACAGTAGCCACCTTCAAATCCAGACTCAAAACACATCTGTGCACATCTGTCCAGACTCAAAACACATCTGTTTAGCTGTGCATTTACTGAATGAGCTGTGCTACTGTACGTCCGACTGATTGCACCTTATCTTATGCTTTTACTGAATGAGCTCTGTGCTCTGTCCGAACTGCTTGCACTTTAATCATGTTTTAATTTAACCCGGTTTTTATTTTTAGTGTTAATTATACTTTTTATTTATATATTTTTTCTTTTCTTTTAATTCCTATTATAACGGTTATACTATATATATTTTTATTTTATTCACTTATGAATATTTTAACTTCATTTCTGTGTAAAGCACTTTGAATTGCCACTGTGTATGAAATGTGCTATACAAATAAACTTGCCTTGCCTTGCCTAAAACTGGTTTAGATTTGAAAACCGCCTAGTGTTTCCCAGGCCTTGTGCAGAGATCAGTTATCCCGATCCGGCATCTGTTAAATCATCTCAGATGTATTAAGAGAGCTACGAAGAACGCACCCCAGGTCACACTCTAAGCCAAGGACAGCAAGCAAACAAAACAAGAACGTCAGCACAGTGACACTGAGCCTCTGGAGCACAGCGTTCTGCTGCATCAACTCAGAACAAACCTCGAAAATGATTCAAACCTCTGCAGTTGCTTATTTGAATGACTAAAAGTGAAGTTTTAATTCCAACAAACTCTCATTGTTTATTGTGTTTGGAGGCTGCTGCTTGTACGAATGCAGTGCAGTGTCAATTGCCATTGCCAGCAGGGATAATAATAATACTGGTAGTTGGCTTTAGTACAAAACTGTAAATACACTGTAAACACTGTCAACGGTGATTTTTTGTTCGTCACAGTGCTGATGCGCTCCAGGACAAATGCTGTTTCCTTGTGTTCTCTGTGTGGAGAGTTAAAGAGGCTGTATTATGCCCTTTTACAAAGCTTTGATCTTGTTTTTAAGCACAGAGCACACCGACTCGGACTTGGTCTTGAACTCGGTCTCGCGACCATATTTGAATGGCCATGGACTCGTGTGTATTTGGACTTGGTATCAACACTTATTCGAACATATTAGGAATTTGACTAATTCCCGAGTCCACTCGAGTCCCATTCAAAATATTTCATGATTATTACTGTATGTTACTGTATGTGAGGTGGTGGTCCAGTGGGTTAAACCAATGAACTGATATGCAGAAGGTTGCTGGTTCGATCCCAGCGGTCACCACCAGTGTGTCCTTGAGCAAGGCACTTTACTCCATGTTGCTCCAGGGGGATTGTCCCTGTAATAAGGCCACTGTAAGTTGCTTTGGATAAAAGCGTCTGCCAAATGCATAAATGTAAATGTTAATAATTCTTTAAAGGTCCCGTTTTTCCTGTTTTTTTTGAAGCTTTGATTGTGTTTACAGTGTGCAATATAACATGTGTTCATGTTTCGCGTGTAAAAAAACACAGTATTTTTCACACAATTTACTTATCTGTATACCGCTGTTTTCACTGTCCTAAAAACGGCTGATGACTTCCTTGTTCTATGAAGTCCCTCCTTCAGAAAACATAACGAGTTCTGATTGTGCCAGGGGTTCCCGTGTTGTGATCATAGGTTGTGATTGGACAGCAGCTTAGCTCACGTTGTCCGGTAAGGTCTCGCCTCTTACCAGAGATGCATGCGCTCAGTGTTCGAGTGACGTTATGAAAGAAGGAAGGAGAGGGATGTAGTCCTAATCGGCCGTTCGCTGTAGGCTTTGAAAGGGTACTTCTGTTAAATAAAATATCTCGCTTGTAGGGGTGTAACGGTACACGTTTTCATATTGAACCATTTCGGTACAAGGCTTCCGGGTTCGGTGCACGCGTGAACCGAACGGTTATGAATGTAATCTTTAACAGTTAACAGTCGGCTTGTTGTAAGCACGGAACACACTTCAATCCGAGTTCCCACATGAACATATTAAGTATTCAGTCCATTTTATCACGAAATTCAAACGATAAATGCCGTTTTAACCCTCTTTAATGTGATGTGACTGATAGACACGTATCAGTTCAACTTAAAGCAGCAGCGCGCGAGTCAATGCGATCATAGACGCGTATCAGTTCAACTTAAAGCAGCAGCGTGCGGCGCGCGAGTCAATGCGATCATCTCTTCCTAAAGAATAAACATGAATCAATACATCTTAAGGTATGTTGAGGATACATTACAACTTACTGAAATGTATCATTTGTCGTGTAATCGCTCCATCTGTGTTTCAACCGCGGAAAGACAATAAAACAGCTTGTAAACAATGTCATGCAGAATCACGTTTACTCAGAAGTCATTCAGTGTCCACAGCTGTTAGCTCACTAGAGAAATCAACTCTTTCACTGAATACATGCACTATATTAGCCGTTATATTCATTATATTAGCCTATATATATTCATTATATACTACTAAGCCTGTTAGTGATGTCTTGTTTATTTAATGTATGTTTAAATAAACCTGTCATGAAAATTACAGCCACTAAATGATTATATTTCAACAACGAATAAAAATAATTCGATTTAGAAGTTAATGCAAAAACTGCCTTATGTGAAGCTTATGAGTGTTGATTATTATATCTAAAAATAAATAGCAACTGAATTTAGGCTAATAGTTTGGGCTCTGTTGTTAATCTTTAATAGCTATATGCAAGTAAGGGCTCCCTATATAGTTTACAGCATTATCTTTAAGAAACTTTTAGTTATAATTTAATTCATTTAAGGACAGACACAATTTTTTTCATTAAACCACTGTTGAATAAAAATTAATAAAAAGCAATTTTGTAAAACTGCTGTACCGAATCCATACCGAACCGGGACTTCAAAACCGAGGTTAGTAACCGAACCGTCAGTTTTGTGTACCGTTACACCCCTACTCGCTTGGCATTGAACTTTGAGCTTCATAATTTTACAGGTATTATTTATGCTCTAACAGCAACATTACACACTAACTAAAGTTTGAAAAATGGGATCACAAAGAACAGGACCTTTAAATTGCTGTTTGATTGACACGTCCAATGATTGGTGATTTTCTTGAGCACAACTGCGCATGACTCAAATGAATCAAATTAAGTTCTGATGTTGTTTGTGGATTCTCTCTGGCGTCGGCCTCGACTCAGACTCGAATGAGCTGGTCTTGACTACAACACTGAGAACAGGTTTTCATGCTTGAATGTTCACATTATTTCCCCCATATTCTCCATTGTTGCAGCTCATCTCTTCCCAGTCTGTCAGTAACGCTCTCTTTAGTTCCTGTCTCTCTGAAGCCCCTCCTTCTGAAAAGCACAGTGTGCTCTGATTGGTCAAACTCTTCGATCGTGTTTGAGAAATGTCCCGTCCCTTACCATAACCGTCAGGTTCAACACACTACTAACTCACTCAACAGGCCCCGCCCCTTTATTCTGCGTATTAATTATTTAAATGAGGAATATTGTGATGTATTTGTTCCCGGAAGAAAACTCAAGACTACAATGGAGGCGTTTCAGGGAGTTCAGAAACACTGACACTAGAAGAACTCCCGCTGGAGGGACTTTGGGAACCTTTTTCATGCTCAAACACACGCGACATTACACACTATAGAAAGATGACCATGACAAAAAACATAATTGGTGCTCTTTTAAAAACACAGGCTCTTCTGAGTGGATTTCAGCTCATTGCTGCATGGTTACTAGGGTGTTGTTGGGGTGGTTGCTAGGTGGTTGCTTGAAAACAAAAAAAACAAAACCCAGGAATTTTTCTACACTTGAGCCAGAAGAAGAGAAAGCAAGAAAGAGAAGGAGATCTTTGTGCGCTGCTTTGGCAGCAGAGCTGTAAATGCCAGCTGTGGCTCAGAGGATTAGGAGGATCATGTGGTTCAGCCTGTTCCAGGATCAGGTGAATCTGGTTTATCCTTTTAGTTTCTGAAGAGTGAGAAAAAAACCCCACAGATATTATACTCATCAATACATTTCCAGTGCCTTTCTTCACTGATCTAATCTAAAGAGATGAACTCTAGTAGA
Organism: Romanogobio albipinnatus; assembly: GCA_023566225.1. Lineage (NCBI taxonomy): Eukaryota > Metazoa > Chordata > Actinopteri > Cypriniformes > Gobionidae > Romanogobio > Romanogobio albipinnatus. The sequence continues at coordinate 8,221,694 of CM042249.1, read as the reverse complement.
CTGACTTTGTCACATAAATACTAAATACTAACTATTGGTCAATACGTAAAGCATTTCAGTTGTGCTTATATACATAATGGCTATAACATGAAATCAACATTTGCAAATTGTCTTTGATTTGAAAATGCATTGAATAATTGTTAATGATGAATAATTACTATAGTAGTGGCCAAAAGTAATGTCCAGAGGGAATGTTTAAACTATTGACATATTAGGAAAATATTATATAATTATTATTATTATTATTTTTATTTTATTTTTTTGTACAGTATTTTAAATATGAGGGAAGAACAAAACACTAAACTTGGTTAAGATATTTATCTGACATTTTGTATTTGGCAAAAAAAGGCAAACTAGAGCCACAGGTTTTATTTTACTATGCACAAAAAAAATGCATAGAAAAAAAAGCTCTAAAAAAAAGATTGACTACAACATAATCAGTTATTTTTGCTGGTTCTCTCTTGTTTTTGAATGTGTTCATAATTCCATATGACAGTCTGGACAAAAATTATGTCCATACAATTTGGCATATTTCATTTCGATGAAGTGTGACCCTGAACCACAAAACCAGTCATGAGGGTCTTTTTTTTTTATTGGGATTAATATGCCATCTTGAATAAATAAGCTTTCCATTGATGTATGGTTTGTTAGGATAGGACAATATTGGCCGAGATACAACTATTTGAAAATCTGGATTCTGAGGGAGCAAAAAAATAAAGTAAAATTGAGATGTCCAAAATCAAATCCTTGCAACACATATTACCAATAATACATTTTTGATATATTTACAATTGAAAATTTACAAAATATCTTTACTTGATCCTAATGATTTTTGGCATAAACATTTGTATAATTTTGACCAATACAATGTATTGTTGGCTATTGCCACAAATATCCCCGTGAGACTTAGGATCACATATGTGCTCCAGGGTCACATATGCTTACAAAACCTTGAGCAATCTGTTTAAATTATATATGAATAAAGTGTGTAGATGTCGATTTTCCTGGGCTGGACATCACTTTTATCCTCTACTCACTATAAAAGGTTTCCATGACTCAAATCTAACCTGTACGCCTGGCCATTTTCTCTCTGATATCAGTAAATTAGATGAGACCATTTCTGTGCAATTCAGTTTTACGTTTCTATCCTTTCTTCTTTATTATCCAATGTTAATTTAACTGCCTGGAAAACTTTAATGCTGAGATGGGAACAGCTGTGGCACATTATCAGAGCTGTTGATGGGCTGGAATGACCTCATATGAGGGGAGAAATGCGCAAGCCGAACAGCAGAAGAAACCCCTCTCTGACTGCCAGAGCAGCTGTTTGGAGTTTCATCCTGCTGATGTGCAACAGCCTGTAACCTGCAGAGGTGACACCATCAGTCTGATGTTATTTATGCTGCTAGTGAAGACAGCAGCAGGACCACTGCAAAGAACACTCTTCAGCTGATGCTGGAAAGAACTTTGACTTGTCTTCTTTTGGAATAGAATAGAACTTTGAAAGGAACTTAGAAAATAACTTTGACATATCTTCTTTTGTAGTAGTATAGAATAGAACAGAATAGATTGAAAAGAGTAGAACTTTGAAATATATTATTTTGTAATAGAATAGAATAGAATAGAACTTTGACATATCTTCTTTTGGAATATAATAGAATAGAACTTTGAAATTAAATTTGAAATATCTTCTTCTGGAATAGAACTTTGAAATGAACTTAGAAAAGAACTTTGAAATATCTTCTTCTGGAATAGAATAGAATAGAATAGAGAATAGAACTTTGAAATATCTTCTGGAATAGAATAGAACATAATAGATTGAAAAGAGTAGAACTTTGAAAGGAACTTAGAAACTAACTTTGAAATATATTATTTTGGAAAAGAATAGAATAAAACTGAAATGAGCTTTGAAATATCTTCTTTTGGAATAGAATAGAATAGAACTTTGAAAGGAACTTAGAAAATAACTTTGACATATCTTCTTTTGTAGTAGTATAGAATAGAACAGAATAGATTGAAAAGAGTAGAACTTTGAAATATATTATTTTGTAATAGAATAGAATAGAACTTTGACATATCTTCTTTTGGAATATAAAAGAATAGAACTTTGAAATTAAATTTGAAATATCTTCTTCTGGAATAGAACTTTGAAATGAACTTTGAAATATCTTCTTCTGGAATAGAATAGAATAGAATAGAATAGAATAGAATAGAATAGAGAATAGAACTTTGAAATATCTTCTGGAATAGAATAGAACATAATAGATTGAAAAGAGTAGAACTTTGAAAGGAACTTAGAAACTAACTTTGAAATATATTATTTTGGAAAAGAATAGAATAAAACTGAAATGAGCTTTGAAATATCTTATTTTGGAATAGAATAGAATAGAATAGAACTTTGAAAGGGACTTAGAAAATAACTTTGACATATAGAACTTTGAAATATCTTCTGGAATAGAATAGAATAGAATAGAACATAATAGATTGAAAAGAGTAGAACTTTGAAAGGAACTGAGAAACTATAGATAAAATAGATAATAGATAAAATATATTATTTTGGAAAAGAATAGAATAAAACTGAAATGAGCTTTGAAATATCTTCTTTTGGAATAGAATAGAATAGAACTTTGAAAGGGACTTAGAAAAGAACTTTGAAATATCTTCTTCTGGAATAGAATAGAATAGAATAGAATAGAATAGATTGAAAAGAGTAGAACTTTGAAATATATTATTTTGTAATAGAATAGAATAGAATAGAACTTTGACATATCTTCTTTTGGAATATAATAGAATAGAACTTTGAAATTAAATTTGAAATATCTTCTTCTGGAATAGAACTTTGAAATGAACTTAGAAAAGAACTTTGAAATATCTTCTTCTGGAATAGAATAGAATAGAATAGAGAATAGAACTTTGAAATATCTTCTGGAATAGAATAGAACATAATAGATTGAAAAGAGTAGAACTTTGAAAGGAACTTAGAAACTAACTTTGAAATATATTATTTTGGAAAAGAATAGAATAAAACTGAAATGAGCTTTGAAATATCTTCTTTTGGAATAGAATAGAATAGAACTTTGAAAGGAACTTAGAAAATAACTTTGACATATCTTCTTTTGTAGTAGTATAGAATAGAACAGAATAGATTGAAAAGAGTAGAACTTTGAAATATATTATTTTGTAATAGAATAGAATAGAACTTTGACATATCTTCTTTTGGAATATAATAGAATAGAACTTTGAAATTAAATTTGAAATATCTTCTTCTGGAATAGAACTTTGAAATGAACTTAGAAAAGAACTTTGAAATATCTTCTTCTGGAATAGAATATAATAGAATAGAATAGAGAATAGAACTTTGAAATATCTTCTGGAATAGAATAGAACATAATAGATTGAAAAGAGTAGAACTTTGAAAGGAACTTAGAAACTAACTTTGAAATATATTATTTTGGAAAAGAATAGAATAAAACTGAAATGAGCTTTGAAATATCTTATTTTGGAATAGAATAGAATAGAACTTTGAAAGGGACTTAGAAAATAACTTTGACATATAGAACTTTGAAATATCTTCTGGAATAGAATAGAATAGAATAGAACATAATAGATTGAAAAGAGTAGAACTTTGAAAGGAACTGAGAAACTATAGATAAAATAGATAATAGATAAAATATATTATTTTGGAAAAGAATAGAATAAAACTGAAATGAGCTTTGAAATATCTTCTTTTGGAATAGAATAGAATAGAACTTTGAAAGGGACTTAGAAAAGAACTTTGAAATATCTTCTTCTGGAATAGAATAGAATAGAACTTTGAATTTTTTTAATGAACTTTGAAATTATCTTTGAAATGAACTTTGAAATATCTTCTTCTGGAATAGAATAGAATAGAATAGAGAATAGAACTTTGAAATATCTTCTGGAATAGAATAGAATAGAACATAATAGATTGAAAAGAGTAGAACTTTGAAAGGAACTTAGAAACTAACTTTGAAATATATTATTTTGGAAAAGAATAGAATAAAACTGAAATGAGCTTCGAAATATCTTATTTTGGAATAGAATAGAATAGAATAGAATAGAACTTTGAAAGGGACTTAGAAAATAACTTTGACATATAGAACTTTGAAATATCTTCTGGAATAGAATAGAATAGAACATAATAGATTGAAAAGAGTAGAACTTTGAAAGGAACTTAGAAACTATAGATAAAATAGATAATAGATAAAATATATTATTTTGGAAAAGAATAGAATAAAACTGAAATGAGCTTTGAAATATCTTCTTTTGGAATAGAATAGAATAGAACTTTGAAAGGGACTTAGAAAATAACTTTGACATATCTTCTTTTGTAGTAGTATAGAATAGAACAGAATAGATTGAAAAGAGTAGAACTTTGAAATATATTATTTTGTAATAGAATAGAATAGAACTTTGGCATATCTTCTTTTGGAATATAATAGAATAGAACTTTGAAATTAACTTTGAAATATCTTCTTCTGGAATAGAACTTTGAAATGAACTTAGAAAAGAACTTTGAAATATCTTCTTCTGGAATAGAATAGAATAGAATAGAACTTTGAATTTTTTTAATGAACTTTGAAATTATCTTTGAAATGAACTTTGAAATATCTTCTTCTGAAATAGAATAGAATAGAGAATAGAACTTTGAAATATCTTCTGGAATAGAATAGAATAGAATAGATTGAAAAGAGTAGAACTTTGAAAGGAACTTAGAAACTAACTTTGAAATATATTATTTTGGAAAAGAATAGAATAAAACTGAAATGAGCTTTGAAATATCTTCTTTTGGAATAGAATAGAATAGAACTTTGAAAGGGACTTAGAAAATAACTTTGACATATCTTCTTTTGTAGTAGTATAGAATAGAACAGAATAGATTGGAAAGAGTAGAACTTTGAAATATATTATTTTGGAATAGAATAGAATAGAACTTTGACATATCTTCTTTTGGAATAGAATAGAATAGAACTTTGAAATTATTATTATCTTCTTCTGGAATAGAACTTTGAAATGAACATAGAAAAGAATTTTGAAATATCTTCTGGAATAGAATAGAATAGAACTTTGATTTTTTTTTAATGAACTTTGAAATTATCTTTGAAATGAACTTTGAAATATCTTCTGGAATAGAATAGAATAAAATAGAACATAATAGATTGAAAAGAGTAGAATTTTTAAAGGAACTTAGAAAATAACTTTGAAATATATTATTTTGGAAAAGAATAGAATAAAACTTTGAAATGCGCTTTGAAATATCTTCTGGAATAGAATAGAATTGAATAGAACTTTGAAATTAACTTTGAAATATCTTCTTCTGGAATAAAATAGAATTGAATAGAACGTTGAAATGAACTTTGAAATATCTTCTTTTGGAATAGAATAGAACTTTGAAATGAACTTTGTAATATCTTCTTCTGGAATAGAATAGAATAGAATAGAACTTTGAAATGAACTTTGTAATATCTTCTTCTGGAATAGAATAGAATAGAATACAACTTTGAAATGAACTTAGAAAATAACTTTGAAATATCTTCTGGAATAGAATAGAATAGAATATAACTTTGAAATATCTTCTTCTGGAATAGAATAGAATAGAATAGAACTTTGAAATGTCTTCTTCTGGAATATAATTGAATAGACCATAATAGATTGAAAAGAGTAGAACTTTGAAAGGAACTTAGAAAATAACTGAAATATATTATTTTGGAATAGAATAGAATAGAACTTTGACATATCTTCTTTTGGAAAAGAATAGAATAAAACTTTGAAATGAGCTTTGAAATATCTTCTTCTGGAATAGAATAGAACTTTGAAATTAACTTTGAAATATCTTCTTTTGGAATAGAATAGAATATAACTTTGAAATGAACTTAGAAAAGAACTTTGAAATATCTTCTTCTGGAATAGAATAGAACTTTGAAAGGAACCTAGAAAAAAACTTTGACATATCTTATTTTGTAGTAGTATTGTCAAGGTACTGAGAGTGAGGACCCAGATGCAGAATGAGCGGGAGGGTGAAATTTACTAAAAATAATAGACACAGCACAAGAGCAGTGAGGCAGGAACAACGTCCAAACAATAGGGGCAGGACACAATGGGAGAACTGGCTGGTCAGGGTTGAGATGGCAAGGATGTGATGGCCAATGATGGAGACAAGGCAGCGGCTCAGGGAACCAGGCTGGTCATATTCGAACATCCGGCAGCACTCGCATGCATTGGACAAAGTTTACAAAGATAGAATTATTTGAAAAATTTGAATATATTTATTTATATATATTTGAAGGACTTTTACACGGCATCCCTGCGCTCGTCAGACGGACCCCGGTTGGGAAACACTGGTCTATTGTATAAAGGGCAGACCTGACACATAAAATAATGCAGTTCCTGTAATTCCATCTAGTGTTAGTGTTTTTTATAACATTGTGCTATGGTTCCTGTTGGAAGAGAACATGTGTTAGGGTTTGTGTGTTAGTGAATTATTGTATTTTGAAAATTAGTGTTGCAGTTTAGTTTACAATGTGTGATTTTGAGCATGAAATTAACCTTTTGGCAATTGTGTGTTGTAGGTGTGTTGGTGCGTTAAGAGTTTAGGAAATTTGTTAAAAGTATTGAAAAAATTATCATAGCGATCGTAAAAAACTGTAAAATAACTTCTAATTTTGAGCATCATTAGCCTACTCCAGTCTTCAGTGTCACATGATCCTTCAGAAATCATTCTAATATGATGATTTGCAGCTTTCGAAATGTTTCTGAATATTATCAGTGTTTTATATTTTTGTGGAAACTGTGATTTGTTTTTCAGGATTCTTTGATAAATAGAACGTTTTGATCAATTTAATAATTCTTGCTAAATAAAACACTTAACTTCTTTAACCTTCTGGGGTCTGATGGTTTTTGGGCCCTGGAGAAGTTTTGACATGCCCTGACATTTGTGCTTTTTTCAGTTGCTTATAAACATATTAAGATGGCATTTGTGAACTATATGCTAAACTGAATGCATCAAATGTATAGATACACAGACTGCAATGACTAGTTTAGTCAGTCTCAAAATAATTGTATAAATAATTGTATAAAAATCTAATTCTATTCTAATTTAATTTAATTTATGTATTTATTACATATAGACTATATGAGAAATATGTTTATCAGACTGACTCTAAATATCTTCTTTCTGAACGAATCTGTCACTCACTTTCAAGCTTATGACCCATTTTGGCATATTGTTTTTCTTTATATTTCATGAATTTTGTAGATTTAACACAAATTAGCATTTTATTTTGGCAACCAGGTTACAAAAATTGTGAATCTCATTTAAAATAAATAGAAAATAAAATAGCTTATGTCCAGTTTGACCTCCCATGAAAAAAAAATAACTACGTCATCATAATAATAATTAGAAAAATGTTATTACACCTGTAACATACTGCTCCTAGACGTGAAGGCTGAGGATCCAAACGCAGCTTTATTAAGAGGGTAATCCACAATCGTCAAAAGTACAGGCAAGGTCAAAACACAGGCAGGTACAAACAAACAAACACAACAAGGTAGGGAACACGGGCAAAGGGTAATCCAGAAACAGGCAAGAAATCCAAAAACCAAAAGACATGAAACCGGGAAGAACGCTCAGAATTGCAGCGTTACACTAGACAAGACTACTTCTTCTTCTTCTTCTTCTTCTTCTTCTTCTTCTTCTTCTTCTTTCTTTTATTGGCGGGTGGCAACCAACATTTAAGGTGCATATCCGCCCTAGACAAGACTTCGCCGTGAACATGGTATATGCAGAGGTAATGAGGTAATGAGACACAGGTGTAAACAGTGAGTGCTAATGAGTCCAGACAAAGGATTATGGGTAATGTAGTCTATGATAGAATGACAGTCCGGTTGGAGTGCACTTTGGTGGTGATCACGGGCACTCACACTGGTGAATTGTGACATAGCCCCTCTCCTAACAATCTCGGAGGGAGGTGGAGCAGAGGCGGATCTGGGGGCGGGATGGAGGGCCAGGCCCATGGAGCAGAAGAGGGCCTGAAGACTGAGGCAGAGCAGAAGGCCAGAAAGGAGCAGGCTGGACAGATGACCAGAGTGGCGCAGGCCGGACAGATGACCAAGATGGTGCACGCCGGACAGATGACCAGGGTGGCGCTGGTGACCAGGGCGAAGCAGGCCGGGCAGATGACCAGGCTGGCGTAGGCAGAGCAGACGACCACCACAGCAGCGCTGATGGTCTAGAAGACCCCCACGGCGGAGCAGACGTCCACCACAGTAGCGTAGACGGTCGAGGAGACCCCCACAGCGGAGCAGACGACCACCACAATAGCGCAGACGGTCTTGGAGACCCCCACAGCAGTGTTAATTTTGACAGCATATCTTGATTTAGTTTTAGTCAAAGTCTTTTGACTAAAATGCCATTTAGTTTTAGTCATATTTTAGTCACCTGAATTGTTTTTAGTTTTAGCTAGTTTTAGTCTACAGTAGATTTAGTCTTCTAAAGTCTAATGAGTTTAGTTAAATTGTAATACATTAAGCATTTAAGCATTACATAACCGACTGTCACTTGAACTGACATTTTGACATCATTTTGTTTTTGACATTAAAAGTACACGAAAGAGCTCAATTCACTTTTTTGTTTGTTTTTAAAAACATCTATATAGTTTTTATAACTTTGTATTTCTGTTTAAGTTAGTATATCATGTTAAGCTAAAGCTTCAAATAAGTTTGTTTATTTATTTTTTTAATTTCAGTTAACATTTATTTAATTTCAAGTAAAAATGGTTTTATTTAACTAACTTTATTTAATATGTGTCAAATACTGGTCTTTCCTCCTGACTATGAATTAAATGGGAGTGAAATTAAATACAGTTTATTGTGTAAGCAAAAACTAATATATAATGCGTGACTTTTAATTATAAACCAGCAGGAAATACACCCGGACTTTTATTTTGAAATCTCGCCTTACTATTGCAGTTGCAGCCAGGAGCTCATTCAAGTTCAGAGATGAGGAGATAAAATATGCATTGTTAGAACCGTCTAAAACACATTACTATATAAACATCGTAAAGTAAACATTGTCATTATTCTTCAGCATTAGTTCATAAACAACTGCCTGGCATAAATGTGTGTTATTCACTGATTGTGAGCCGCTCTGGAGCGCTGGATTGGGGATGCGTGAGTGAACCTGTAGAAGCGCAACAGCGCCGTGTTCTCCAGCGGTTAGATCAGTTCAAATCAAATGTGCGCATCTGTTACACACGACATCAGTTCTGACTGGATCTCTTCCCTAATCGTCCCTCCCTAACATTTTCGTCTCGTTTTTATTTGTTGACGAAAATGACAGTTGATTTTCGTTATAGTTTTTGTCATCCAACACTAGTTTTTATTTAGTTATCGTCTCGTTTTCGTCAGTGAAAAAAGGTTGTTGACGAAAATTATGACGAAAATTATTCGTCAACGAAATTAACACTGCCCCACAGCGAAGCAGACGACCACCACAATAGCGCAGATGGTCTTGGAGACCCCCACAGCGAAGCAGACGACCACCACAATAGCGCAGACGGTCTTGGAGACCCCCACAGCGAAGCAGACGACCACCACAATAGCGCAGACGGTCTTGGAGACCCCCACAGCGAAGCAGACGACCACCACAATAGCGCAGACGGTCTTGGAGACCCCCACAGCGGAGCAAACCACCACAGCAGCGCAGACGGTCTAGGAGACCCTCACAGCGAAGCAGACGACCACCACAATAGCGCAGACGGTCTAGGAGACCCCCACAGAAAAGCAGACGACCACCACAGCAGCGCAGACGGTCTTGGAGACCCCCACAGCAAAGCAGACGACCACCACAGTAGCGCAGACGGTCTAGGAGACCCCCACAGCAAAGCAGGCGACCACCACAGTAGCGCAGACGGTCTAGGAGACCCCCACAGCAGAGCAAACGACCACCACAATAGCACAGATGGTCCTGGAGACCCCCACAGCAAAGCAGACGACCACCACAATAGCGCAGACGGTCTTGGAGACCTCCACAGCGTAGTAGACGACCACCACAGCAGTGCAGGTGGTCTTGGAGACCCCCACAGCGAAGCAGACGACCACCACAATAGCGCAGACGGTCTTGGAGACCCCCACAGCGAAGCAGACGACCACCACAATAGCGCAGATGGTCTTGGAGACCCCCACAGCGAAGCAGACGACCACCACAATAGCGCAGACGGTCTTGGAGACCCCCACAGCGGAGCAAACCACCACAGCAGCGCAGACGGTCTAGGAGACCCTCACAGCGAAGCAGACGACCACCACAATAGCGCAGACGGTCTAGGAGACCCCCACAGAAAAGCAGACGACCACCACAGCAGCGCAGACGGTCTTGGAGACCCCCACAGCAAAGCAGACGACCACCACAGTAGCGCAGACGGTCTAGGAGACCCCCACAGCAAAGCAGGCGACCACCACAGTAGCGCAGACGGTCTAGGAGACCCCCACAGCAGAGCAAACGACCACCACAATAGCACAGATGGTCCTGGAGACCCCCACAGCAAAGCAGACGACCACCACAATAGCGCAGACGGTCTTGGAGACCTCCACAGCGTAGTAGACGACCACCACAGCAGTGCAGGCGGTCTTGGAGACCCCCACAGCGAAGCAGACGACCACCACAGCAGTGCAGACGGTCTTGGAGACCCACACGGCGGCGCGGGCAGGGCTAGACGCCTGGGTGGCGCGTCTGGGACGGCAGTAACCTCCGGGATCATCTCAGGACTCGGGACCACTGGACTCGTCACAGAGGAAGCCTTTCTAATCCTCCTCCGTCTCGGGACCACAGGACTCAGGATCACCGGATCCAGGACCGCCGGACTCGAAACAGGAAATGTCACTGGAGTCTGGACGGAGACCAGGATTAAATGGAGTAAATGCGGAACCGTCCAGCAAAAGTGCATAATCTAGGAACTCACTCAGGGACCCTCAAGGACCATCACGGATGAGTTTGGATTGTAAATGTTTGTTGAGTCCATAGCAAAAAAAGTCAATCAAAACAAAGTCTGGGAGGTTGTGATGTTGGCAATGTTCAGAAAGCCTCTGATGTGGTCCTCAAGCGAGAGAGTTCCTTGGCGTAGACGAACAAGACTTACTGCTGGATCCATGTTATGGCGAAGTCTTCTGTAACAGAACTGCTCCGAGAGACAAAGGTTGAGGATGCAAACTCAGCTTTATTAAGAGAGTAATCCACAATCGTAGTCAAAAGTATAGGCACGGTCAAAACACAGGCAGGTAGGGATGTTACGTCTGACACCGACACTCCGAAGCTTGCTTCAAACTCGAACGGTCCTTGCAATGAACCACTGCTTCGGAGCTTGTATCATTACGTCACTAGTCACGTGAAAATGACTTCTGAAGCAAACACACTGGTTCACTCCTGTGGTGAACCACCTGGCTGCTTTGACAGCCCAATCCAGTGTTGACAGGTTTGAAACCTGGTGGCTGAATTTCTTATAAAAGTGAAGCCAAACCATGGCAACACCGTGGGTTGTAGTAGTCAGTGTTTGGATTGGCATTATTGTTGAGCAGAGTGGATTGAGTTTATTTCAGTGTCACCCTCTGCCACAATTTTCTTTTTTTATTATTATTAATTAGAGAACATATGAACATTGTTACATAAAAACATGCATCAAAGACATAAACTTCAAAAACCCTCTGCTACATTATACAAGTACAACCAGTTACACAAGCACATCCTTTTCAACATACAAAAATATCAGTCCCACCAGTTAACAAGTTATAGAGTTCTGCTTCCCACAGCTAAACAAGATAAAGCTTTCACGCATGATACTGCCCTGCTAAAAAAAAAAAAAAACTATCGAAACCATTACAGAAATTCTATTGGATTTAATGGTTTTCATGGGAATTGTTGTAATGGGAATTATAGTGGTCTCTGTGGGTCTCTGATATGATATGTGTTGGGTTCTATTGGTGGGGGCATTAAATCCTAATGGAATATGTCCCAAACATACTACCAAAAAGAATTCTGTAGTGGTTTAAATGGTAAAAGCCAATGGTTCCTATTGGTATTTTAATAGAAGCCATTAGAATTTCTGTGATGGTTTCCAACTTTTTTTAAGCTGGTCTGATCTTCTGTCCTTGTCTAAAGAAATAATTACACACGCACATCAAGCTTAATGTTTTATTATCAAGGTGAACACATGAAATTCATCGGTATCTGTAAAATTCACCTAAATGAGTTTCACAGCACTAACACCGTTTCAGCTTTGATTGCCTCAGTAAACACGTAATAAACGGGCCGTTAACATATAAGCCTAGTTGCATTTTATGGTTGTCAGCTTTGTTGTATTACATTTACTTCACCAGGAGATGATGCTGCAATTTCTATCTGAATGAAGCTTTGAGTAATGAACCATTTTCGACACAATTGTATCAGAAAGCAATAATGCTTCGAAACGCTTAATTTGGCCATCACTACAGGCAGGCAGTCCAAACAAACAAACACAACAAGGTAGGGAACACGGGCAAAGGGTAATCCAGAAACAGGCAAGAAATCCAAAAACCAAAAGACATGAAACCGGGTAGAACGCTCAGAATTGCAGCGTTACACTAGACAAGACTTCGCCATGAACATGGTATATGCAGAGGTAATGAGGTAATGAGACACAGGTGTAAACAGTGAGTGCTAATGAGTCCAGGCAAAGGATTATGGGTAATGTAGTCTATGATAGAATGACAGTCCGGGTTGGAGTGCCCTCTGGTGGTGATCACGGGCACTCACACTGGTGAATTGTGACAACACTGTTTAAGAGATGATTAGATAGATATCTGACAAAAACACTTTTGTTTGTTTTTTAATGAAGGATCACTGTACTGGCACACTTTCACCAGATTCATTATTGGATTCATCAAAGGACACACTCAATTGATCAGAAACAACAGAAAAATATAATGTTAAAAAAGATTCTATTTCAAATAGAATAGCTGTTCTCTTGAACTTTCTATTCATCAAAAGAATCCTGAAGAAAAGAGTAGCACAGATTCCACAAAAAGATATATTTTTCAGACAAATCAGTGTATCAGACTGTATTTAGGAATGATGTGATCATTAGGTTATGACAACCTATATTTTTTCATTGCTTTTACTCATCAAAATAAGTTAAGCAATTTTGAACTTTTTAATAAGTTAAACAAGATTCAACTCATTTTTAAGTCAGTTTAAAGGGACACTATGTAGTTTTTCATCACCAGAGGTCGCCTGTTCAAAACAAGGCGTAGCATGATGATGCAGAGATTGAGCGCAGTTTGGTTGCTAAATGGCATGCAATTCATTTAAAAACATATTGTATGTTTTAAACATACATAAAAATGCTGTATTACTGTACAATCATTAGTTTTCTGTCGATGAATGATCCAAACAGTTGCTCACCTGTCTAAAAAACACATCATAGCCTATATTAAAGCGTCTCTGGTGTTTCCATGGTTCCTACAAAATAAAACCAGAAATTGAAGGTAATTCAATTACTTAATTACTAATTAATTCAATAAATTGAATGATATCATTTATAGGCGACGCATGGTGTGTCCTGGTTAAAATGGCTGATTTCTCTGGATTTAAACATTCTTGGAAACATTTGGGATAGTGTAAGTACACAAGTCAACAAAATATATAACTGAGCCTTGTTTTTTGGGATATTTTAATCCAAAAATCTTACATATTGTGCCTTTAATGTCATTTAAGTTTAAATGTGCCGGTAAACGGTAATACGATATACCGCAATAATGAACATGCACAATATTGTTATCGTGGGCACTTCAAATTACCGTGAATAATTATTTATTACGAATTATTCCGATTTTTAGAATGCATTTTAAGAATACTTTACCCATCAACCGTTTAAAATGAACAACACGTCAAAGAGGAACGCACTGATGTAAACAGACCGTGCATGAGCCGAGCACATGGCGGAACGAGTGAAGGAGACACGCTGAAGTGCACATTCACTCTCTGACAGCAGAGGGCGCTGACGGAACAGCAGAAATGCTGCCGTTTCACCGGTAACCCTCGTAAACAAAACGATACGGTGAAAAGACTTAAGGCTATATTCATTTTCAAACTTAAACATTTTATATTTTAATCTGGACTAAATGACATGCCCTAGATATTGTTTGAATATGTTCTGACTGTTGTTCAGTCACACACTTTACAATAAGGCTCCATTATTTAACATTAGTTCATTCATTAACAAACTGACAATGAAAATACTTCTAAAGCATGTATTAATCTTAGTTAAATGTACATTTCAGCATTTAATAACACATTATTAAAATCAAAAGTTGTAACTGTATTATTTAATGGACCTGAGCTTACACTAACAGTTGCTTTTTTAAACTAACATTATCAAAGAAGAATATCTTCTGTAAAAATGTAGCTATTTATTCTTTGTTAATGTTAATGCATTAACTAGTGAGACATTATTGTAAAGTGTTACCTATTGTTCTTTATAATTCTTTTGCACTTAATCTGTTTTAAATATTTGTTTATTTTATACATTTTTGTGTATTGCTTTATTGTATTTAAATGTTTGGTTCTTTTGTTATAAGAAAGTTATTAAACCTGTTATAGTATGACAACACTTTTTTTGCAACTTATTTCAATATCGTGATAATACCGTATACCGTGATAAAAGCTTCAGCAATGAATCGCAACATGAAAATTTGATACCGGCACATGCTTACATCCAAGTTGATTGTACTTAAAAAAATGAAGGCAGCCACTTTTGTACAAAAATTGTGAATCTCATTTAAAATAAGTAAATAAAACACCTTCACCTTCTGTGGCTGTCAATCACTATTTTCTGAATCAGCCTTTCACAGATCATTTTTTGAAAATGAATGAATGAATTAACTGTCTAAGAGTTTAAATGTTAATGGCCACTTTATGTTTCTTTTTTAATAAAATATTTTAAACAACTCTATGATCTATAGAATCATCTGAAAGTAACTGTACACTTGGCACACGTGATGTGATGTGTGAGGTCTGGGCGGGCTCTAGGACCTGCGCAAAACCCGCCAGGCATCCGCTCGATCAGCGCAGCTCTAGTCTGGAGAGGCTGTTCACTGCGCACGGCTTCATCATCATCATCCTCATCACCGACAACACACACACGGAGTGGGTCGCCAAGCGCTCGGAGCCGCTCATGATGCGCAGGATTCGGGCCAACGCCATCCTCATCCTCACCGTGGCCTGGATCCTCGGCACCTTCTATTACCTGTGGCAGGACAGCAAACCATCCTCTTCCTCCACCTCCTCCTCCTCGGGATCCCAGCTGAAGATCCACGGGCAGAAATCCTCCTCCGGGAGGCTGGAGGAGCGCACTCTTCCTCTGATCGTGAGTAATGATGATGATGATGATGATGATTACAGCACATTTAACATATCACTGCTGTAATGCACCGGGTTATGCATGTTGACACGCACAGCAGCTTTCACTGCTGATGGAGCCAGTGTGTGTGTGTGTGTGGATCTCAGCGTGATGTCAGGTGCATAAGAGGCTTTTCCTTAAGCCAGCTGCAGGTGTGTGTGTGTGTGTGTGTGTGTGTGTGTGTGTGTGTGTGTGTGTGTGTGTGTGTGTGTGTGTGTGTGTGTGTGTGTGTGTGTGTGTGTGTGTGTGTGCGTTTGCATACATGCTGCTTTTCTTAGGATTTAACCTACTATAAACTATATGCAGTATAGCAATAACACACTGTGCCATGTATCAGTAATCCAATCATTTCTATACTTGATTCGTATTTGGATTTCTATTATAATTCGGAAATAGTCCTAACAGATTCTGATTACAATTTTCATAACACTTTAAATGAATAACTAACTACACAGGAACAAATGGGTAATGCACTATTAACTCTCTAATTTACACACCGAATGTGGTCGATCACTATTAGTTCACACCTCCCAGACGACTACTATATAAGAACTACTATATACAGATTCATAGTTAACATAAATAATGCATAATGTATCATTTTTTTCTAAAGTGAGGGTCATAAAATTGTACCAAAAATTACTTTTAAAAGTAATTATGATTTGGATCAGTATTCTAAAGTGAAAAACATGATAACTCCCTAATATGGACGGAAGTCATTGTAAGCTTTTTGTAAGTTTTTGGATAGGAGTTGGTAACACTTGAGTCATTACTTGTGGGTTACAATGATCTTCACTTTAGAATACTGATCCTTCCTAGAATACTGATAACTTCGTTACTAATGGGTTACTATGATCGACTTTAGAATGAATTGTACATGATGCATTATTCATGTTAATTAAGAATCTGTATATAGAAGTTCTTAGTAGTCCTCTAATAGTGAACTACCTCATTCAACTGAGCACTATTACTTACTAATTTTTGAATTAGAGTATCTTGTTTGGTAATAGTAGTTACTAGAGTGTTAATAATGCGTTACTCGTTTGTACATGTGTAGTTATTCATTAGTGATGGATCAGAATTCTAAAGTGTTCCCGAATTTTCTTATATTCTTGGTTCCAACGGTTCTTCATTGGCAAAAACCCTTTTTTTTTAATCTAGATTCCAACATTCCAAATATGTGATATTTTAGAATATATGATAGTTCTGTAGTAGATTAATTCCAATTGTTCTGAGGGGATTTTATAGGCAATATAGGATTTTAATACTTGTACTACCAAAGCTGACTGATTATACAAGTGGTGTTCTGCATCTGATATATTCATTTTCAAACTCATATTTATGCCGACATGAAGTGAAAATGACAAAACAAGGATGATTCAGTCAAATGTTGACAGGCGATCTGAGTCATGTGTACTGTAGGACAGCTGTTTGCTGTTTGTTTTGCTCTTCTCACAGTTTGACTCCACATTCATCGGGTCGAGGGCAAACGCTCACATTCGACTTCTCAGTCTGCTGGCTTCCAAAAGGAATGCGTGATGCGTGGATGATTCTACACATGCAGAAAGATTCCAGAAGCGAGGATTCAATCGCATCGAATGTTTAAATTGTTTAATGAACATTTGCATGCATGTGAAAAATGCAGATGCTTTAAACAAGATCGGAGAATCCTGCATCCCTGAAGTGTGTCCCGTAGCTCCATGGCAACAGAGCATCACTCTCTAAACCGCAGGCGACACGTGTGTGACAATGAGTGTCATGAAAAACAGATTCATGTGTGTGTACCTGCGCAAATACCTGGAAATGCTGATGGTAAAATGAGTTCTGAATGCTCTCTGTATTAAAACCTTTTACCCTGGGGCCATGGCGATTATCTGTAGAAAATATGATACATTTATCTTAACATATTTCATTTGACCAGTGGTTTCATAATAATCACAAACAATTCTAAGATAAGTTGAATTGCTCTATATTCTCTGTATTAAAGATCAGTGTCCAAAACCAACATTTAGTGAGTTGGATTGCCAATATAATGCTGATATACAGTATATATTATGATATTGGCTAATGCAATTTAATTACAGCAACTGTGATCTACACATATGTGCTGAAATTTAGATCATTGACTATAACGTATAGGCCATAAAATATTTTTTTTTATATTTTGTAAATAAAACAAAGATTTTCCGTTATTCTACTTTGCAATTTCACTAGCCTGACGTCATCATACTCAATTCTAGTCAGAATATGAGTCTGCTCCTGCTCCATTGGGCTGTGAGTATGCTGGCGTTTCAACCGAACCAGGAAAGAAAATTCCTCTGCACTCAATTGACCGTTCGCAAAGACCCGCCCCCTTTAGTTACTGTTGCTATGTCCAACAAGCCATGGCGCTCTCACACCACACACACGTTCTCACGTAGAGAAAATACATTGCTGAGCAAAGAGGACACTGGCAACACGCCGACAGACAGGACAGAGCAAGTTACTTTTGATATGAAACAAAGTCTCACCTTTGAAATTGTCATTTTGTAAAGAAATTTAAACAATAAATACCGTTTTGTGGCTCTTTAATGTGTCGTGATCGCTGTAACGCCTCAGTTAAAGCTGCTCCGATTATCTCTTCTAGCTCATTGATAAGCATGAAATAAACATGAATGAACACTAAAAGAAATGTTGTTTCAACCGCGGAAAGACTTTTCGGACAAAACGGCAGATTCGGCGATGTGTTTGGTCAGATCGCCTGTCAATCAAACTTGCGGTGAAGGGTGAATTGGATAGACCTACAACCAATCAGAGCAACGGAGTAAGTGACATGTTGAGCGACACATAGTTGTCAACAGAACTCAACTGCATGCACGCTGGAAGAAGTAGAAGAAGAAGATGAGTGTAAACAATGTTTTCCGGTGTTGTAAAAATAATTTAAGGATACACAGAGTACTACCAACACAATCATCATTTTTGAGAGAAATAGTGAAGGTGAACGCATATACAAACAAGTTCTCCGTTTAGGATTAGAACGAATTCAACCCAAGCGCTCTTTGGTGACGTGGATGCTTACGTTACTGTTGATCATCTGTCCATCATCGTCTAAAGCCCGCCCTGACAATTTGATTGGTCCGAACAGCTCCTGCATAGTTGCTCCACAACGGATCAAGTCCAGACCGAACCTCCCAACCTCAAATGTTGTGGGCGGGGCTAAGTTCAGCTGGCATCCAGGCTACACATTTCACAAATTTTTTTAATAAATGGGTCTCATTCACTAAGCATGCGTACGCACAAATGTGTGCGCGTAATGTGCGTACGAAAGATTTTAAGAGCAAATCACAATTCACAAAAGATTTCGTAATAATTTTTTTCAAAATTTACGAAAAAATATAGGAACAACTGAAACCACACGTACGCAAAAAGAACTAACTCTGTATGGCTTTATAATCTTGTTAAGAAGTTTTTTGTCATCCTAACATGACTATAATTACATTGAAGTATATTGCATTAATTGTATTATATAATCCATATATTAAATTTATTCAATTTCATCTTAAATACATTCGATCATATACACATAAAGAGTAAGAAAAGCTGCGTTATAGCTTCAGCTGTGAGGTTTCTCAGAATATTGCAGATATGCATGTGAAAACTGGTGAGAATGGCACACTTGGCATTGCTTGACGGTCCGGGTGAGAGCGCGTCTGCGAACAAGTTTGACGAGAGTGACAAAAGGAAAGCGTGTCCGGAAAGCCCTTATATGGAGATGGGTTGGGCGTGTTTTATACAAATGACTAACCTTGTGCACGCGGCCACTCATTTCGAATACTCCTCATTCACTAACATCAGTACGAGGTTAAGAAACAATTCATGTGCGTACGCACGTTTTGGCGGAGATTTTTCGTGAGAAGTTCTCCTGTGTGCGTACAAAAAAGAATCCACGCCATTATTAGTGAATGAGACCCATTGTGTTTAACAGCAGAATTTGTGCTGAAAACGACACTGCAAATGACGTAATCAATTCTTTATCGAGCCTTTAATCAAGGCTTTATACGCTCTCATTGGGCCTCATTCATGAAACATGAGCAGAACCAATTTGTGTGTAAATTGTTTGTAAAGCCGCTCTAACGTAATTTTTTGAATTCACGAAAATGTTTGTATTTTCAAAATGTTAGTTGGTACCATAGACCGTAAAAAATATGGACGCGACTTCATCATTTTCCGAATATGGCGCTGACATCTTGCGCAGATTTGAGTCTGCGCGGTAGAGACCAGTAAATAGAGGCGTGATATCAAAAGCTCGCCCACACTCTCGCAGATGCAGAACAATTCATTGTCGGTGTGAGATAAACAGTTATGGAAATGTAGAAATTAAAGCTAAAGCTCCAACCTCCTCCCGAAAATCACCCAAAAAGTTTTCATAGCATCAAATAACTAACTTAAACTAAACTTATTTAAAAAACAAACACTTGAAATTAAATCATTGTGATAAAAACTGCCTAAAATGACAGAAACCAACTTTGGGAAAAAATGATATCAAAGTGTAATTTGATTGTTTAGTTTGTCTCGCGTCCATTAGAAAACATGGAGGGGCGGGGGTTATGAGCTATACTGGAACCAACCACCTGCGGGCGATCGAGGCGTTTTGGCTTCAGTTTTTAAAGGGATAGTTCACCCAAAAATGAAAATTAGCCCATAATTTACTCACCCTCAAGTCATCCTAGGAGTATATGACATTCTTCTTTCAGACGAATAAAATCGGAGTTATATTACAAAAGTCCAGGCTAATCCAAGCATTAGAATTTGATTTATAGTTGCTCTGTTCTTGAAGTCCATAAAAAGTGCATCTGTCCGTCAAATAACGCGCTCCATGCGGTCTGGGGTGTTAATAAAGGCCTTCTGAAGCGAATCAATGCGTTTGTGTAAGAAAAATATCCATATTTAAAACTTTATCAAGTAAACTGTCGGCTGACCGCCTTCCCTGTTCAATTGATGGAAAAATTGTTGAAAGTCCCTCTGCCGATCGAAAGACTAACGCGAAAGACTAACATCTTGAGTTTCACTTTCAACATTCAACACTTTTCCACGGAAGGCGGTCGGTCGAAAGTTTACTTGATAAAGTTTTAAATATGGATATTTTTCTTACACAAACGTGTCGATTCGCTTCAGAAGGCCTTTATTAACATCCCGGAGCCGCGTGGAGCAGTTATATGATGGACAGATGCACTTTTTATGGACTTCAAGAACAGGTCCAATCACAGTGGAGGAGGGGCGGGACAAATACTACACCGACCAATCATCCTACTTGTACACCGACTGAACAACAATGGAGAAGTTAATACTGCTTTTTACTGCATTTTTATATTCAGTAATATTCTTCAAAATGAGATACCAGTAACACATTACTGCCATGGATATTCTGTATCATAGCAATCAAAGTATCTCAGCTGGAAAAACGTTGCCTTTGCAAAGCACTTTTAAGCGCCACCAGCTGGCCGTTTTCAGAAGAGCACCAGGCGTTTTTTAGCTGGCTTAAAATGCTTTGACGGACACACGATAATTGAATATTTATTGCTAGGCAAACGGCCAATTAGTCTCTTTAGCATTTATGCAAAATACTGGAGCCAAACCTGAGAAAGAAGTCCAGAAGATTCCACAGCGTTCCTGCACACGTCATTTGCAGTTGTAACTCATGGACGGGGATTGTGCTAATTATGAATGAGTGTGAACACGCATCCTATGTTTGGAGTTCATTGACATACACACATTTAACTACTGAATCCGTGGTATACGAAGCATTTGTGAAGGTCCATTTTACGCGCAAATTGCTTGTATATTTACGAAAGTTTCATGAATGAGACCCAAAATACGTAAATATTTGTGTATGTGACATTTATTTTTTTAAACATTAATTATAGACATTCAACATTACAGTATAATTGAAAGCTATGAATTTCAACATTTATTAGGCTTTAATATTTTTTTTTATTTAAGTGAACATAAAACAATCTTCATATAAAGCCATTATAATAAATGTCATATATACCTGGGCCCTGCCTGCCTTCCTACCTGATAGGCATACACAGAAATGGAATAAAGTTATCAAACACCTTTCTTAACTGCATAAATTATAAATGAAATATACAGGGAGGAAAATAAGTATTTGAACACCCTGCTATTTTGCAAGTTCTCCCACTTAGAAATCATGGAGGGGTCTGAAATTGTCATCGTAGGTGCATGTCCACTGTGAGAGACATAATCCCCCCAAAAAAATCCAGAAATCACAATGTATGATTTTTTAACTATTTATTTGTATGAGACAGCTGCAAATAAGTATTTGAACATCAGAGAAAATCAATGTTAATATTTGGTACAGCAGCCTTTGTTTGCAATTACAGAGGTCAAACGTTTCCTGTAGTTTTTCACCAGGTTTGCACACACTGCAGGAGGGATTTTAGCCCACTCCTCCACACAGATCTTCTCTAGATCAGTCAGGTTTCTGGCCTGTTGCTGAGAAACACGGAGTTTGAGCTCCCTCCAAAGATTCTCTATTGGGTTTAGGTCTGGAGACTGGCTAGGCCACGCCAGAACCTTGATATGCTTCTTACAGAGCCACTCCTTGGTTATCCTGGCTGTGTGCTTCGGGTCATTGTCATGTTGGAAGACCCAGCCTCAATCCATCTTCAATGCTCTAACTGAGGGAAGGAGGTTGTTCCCCAAAATCTCACAAATACATGGCCCCGGTCATCCTCTCCTTAATACAGTGCAGTCGCCCTGTCCCATGTGCAGAAAAACACCCCCAAAGCATGATGCTACCACCCCCATGCTTCACAGTAGGGATGGTGTTCTTGGGATGGTACTCATCATTCTTCTTCCTCCAAACACGTTTAGTGGAATTATGACCAAAAAGTTCTATTTTGGTCTCATCTGACCACATGACTTTCTCCCATGACTCCTCTGGATCATCCAAATGGTCATTGGCAAACTTAAGACGGGCCTTGACATGTGCTGGTTTAAGCAGGGGAACCTTCCGTGCCATGCATGATTTCAAACCATGATGTCTTAGTTGTGATTCACCTCATAGCTGGCTGGATTGGTTCATGGCGAAATATAGGACAAACGAATGGGCACTTTCAGAATCAGCGTTGCTAAAAAGTGCTAGCAATTTATGACTGGAAAATTATTTCTACATCATTTTAAAAAGATTGATCAGTGTGACTATCACTAGACTCATAACAGATATGAGTCTATGACTAATCACAATTCACCAGCGGTGGCCTTGTCCTCATAAAGCCCCATTACCTGTGACGGTAACTCTAGAGTAATCCCGCTCTCCATTAGCCTGCTTTGATATCTGATCTACCTCTGCCTGTAAAATAAAATGAAATGATTGTGCACTCTGTCTTTTCACTCTATTAATGACAGAAGTGCATTTACAAGTCCTGAAAGAAAAGCATAGCCCGTGGAGATCAATTGTGTGCTTTATCTCAGTTATAAGCAGTAATTCAAGCTGATTTTATATGGACAGTGTCTCCAGAGCATTGTTGCACAACGCATTTATGTACTTGCCATGAGCCAATGGCAGATCCTCCCTGTACTGAGGACTTTTTGCAGTGCATCAATCTCGGCTAATGTCCTTTTATGAGGAGAATAAATACTGAAATTTCAGTGCACGCATCTCTCTCATGCTATTAGATGTGCCTTTTATGCAAAGCGGAGTGTTTGTTTCAGTGAGCCATATTTGCTTTCGCAAGCTACCCCAGCATCATTTGCATGTTATTCCCAAGCACAAACTGATTATATTAGTGCAGTTCTGCTAATGGCCTGGTTTGATTTTGTCGTTCTTGTCCAGTTGATGTAAACAGCCAAACAGCTTGGACACACACAACACAAACCAGATGTCTCATATCAGGGTTGATACTGTGTTGACTAAAGAGGTTGATCAGTGATTGTTGAGCAATAAAGCAACACAAAAGAGCAAATTAGCAAGCGCATTAGCTCTGTAAAGTCAATCTTTCAGAACACTATATAATAAATATTATAATAACATTGCACATTTAAAAATAGTCACTTAAATATAATAGAATTAGTCAATTTAAGGGTAAAAAAATAATGAATATATATGGCCATACTTCCCCAGTTTATTATATAAAAAATAGGAAAATTCAACCGTTCAACCTTAAGAGGGCAGCACTCAGACGTTTTTACACCATATATTGTAGAATTAAAACACTTTATACCCAATGTCAAAACATTTACCTGAATCAATGAACAGCACTAATAAAGCTCCAGTCTTGCAGATCATTAACTAAAAAAAGTTATTTTAGTGTTCAGTTACCCTTTAAATATGCACCAATTTGCACACCTTTCTAGAACAGAAATCTGAACATTGGATAAAGCCAGGTTCAGAATTTTTGTTTCATACTGTTGAAATATTAAAGGATTTTACAGAGGGGATGATTTTGGGTATGGCTTTTTTACCACTTCACGTTTTTAGGAATAAAATGTGTATTCAAGTGCTACTTAAAAGAAAATTCTCACTCGGTGCATCATTCCGAAAACGGCCTTTGAAGATACAGTCAAACCAAAATGTATTCAGACTGTGACCTTCAACATTTTCTCTCATGCACTCATGGGACGGCAGCAAAGTTCCTTGATTACTACGCAGGAATGAGAGTATAGTTCCTAGCCATATCGGTTTAGAAAATCACAACTTTTCATTTTCTGTCTGTTACAACATGTAAATAGGAAAATGTTGGTGTTATTTTGTCACTTATTGAGCAGTAGGCTAGGCTAAGGTCTTTGTGCTAAGCTAGGCTAGCGGTGGGTGCGTCAGACAGAGTTATGGCACGCAAGGAGATGAGAATGGTATGTATGGACATATGTTGTGGATCCGCCTACCCACTCGCCAGTCCAGGCCTGGAGTGTCGACCCACTAACTCCTCCTAGAACCCCCATAACTACACCTCGGCCTGTCGATCAGTCAGCTCCACCTTGGCTTCTCGCACCCTCTGCTCCACCCGGGACCATCATCCCTACAACTTCACTGGGCTTCCTCGTGCCTCCGGCTTCGCATAGGTTAGTCGTCGCTATGTTTGCTTCCCGTCCCTCCACCCCTTGGCCACCCTGGCTCCTCCCACCTTCATCTCCACCCTGGCTCCTCCCACCTTTCTTCTCCACCCTGGCTCCTCCCACCTTCATCTCCACCCTGGATCCTCTCACCTTCATCTCCACCCTGGCTCCTCCCACCTTTCTTCTCCACCCTGGCTCCTCTCACCTTCATCACCACCCTGGCTCCTCCCACCTTCATCTCCACCCTTGCTTCTCCCACCTTTCTTCTCCACCCTTGCTCCTCCCACCTTCATCTCCACCCTGGCTCCTCCCACCTTCATCTCCACCCTTGCTTCTCCCACCTTTCTTCTCCACCCTTGCTCCTCCCACCTTCATCTCCACCCTGGCTCCTCTCACCTTCATCACCACCATAGCTCCTCCCACCTTCATCTCCACCCTGGCTCCTCCCACCTTTCTTCTCCACCCTGGCTCCTCCCACCTTCATCACCACTCTGGCTCCTCCCACCTTCATCTCCACCCTGGCTCCTCCTACCTTCATCTCCACCCTTGCTTCTCCCACCTTTCTTCTCCACCCTGGCTTCTCCCACCTTTCTTCTCCACCCTGGCTCCTCCCACCTTCATCTCCACCCTTGCTCCTCCCACCTTCTCCTCCACCCTGGCTCCTCCCACCTTCATCTCCACCCTGGCTCCTCCCACCTTCATCTCCACCCTTGCTTCTCCCACCTTTCTTCTCCACCCTTGCTCCTCCCACCTTCATCTCCACCCTGGCTCCTCTCACCTTCATCACCACCTTAGCTCCTCCCACCTTCATCTCCACCCTGGCTCCTCCCACCTTTCTTCTCCACCCTGGCTCCTCCCACCTTCATCACCACTCTGGCTCCTCCCACCTTCATCTCCACCCTGGCTCCTCCTACCTTCATCTCCACCCTTGCTTCTCCCACCTTTCTTCTCCACCCTGGCTTCTCCCACCTTTCTTCTCCACCCTGGCTCCTCCCACCTTCATCTCCACCCTTGCTCCTCCCACCTTCTCCTCCACCCTGGCTCCTCCCACCTTCATCACCACTCTGGCTCCTCCCACCTTCATCTCCACCCTGGCTCCTCCTACCTTCACCTCCACCCTTGCTTCTCCCACCTTTCTTCTCCACCCTGGCTCCTCCCACCTTCATCTCCACCCTTGCTCCTCCCACCTTTCTTCTGCACCCTGGCTCCTCTCACCTTCATCACCACTCTGGCTCCTCCCACCTTCATCTCCACCCTGGCTCCTCCCACCTTCATCTCCACCCTTGCTTCTCCCACCTTTCTTCTCCACCCTGGCTCCTCCCACCTTCATCTCCACCCTTGCTCCTCCCACCTTCATCTCCACCCTTGCTCCTCCCACCTTTCTTCTCCACCCTTGCTCCTCCCACCTTCATCTCCACCCTGGCTCCTCTCACCTTCATCACCACCCTGGCTCCTCCTACCTTCATCACCATCCTGGCTCCTCCCACCTTAATTATTAATAAGGCACGATGTCACACCTTTTTGACGGGGGATGTTGTCATGGTTAATCTATGTTTACTTTGGTTTTGGGTGGGTTTTGTTCATGTTTTAGTTCAGTTTCCTTGGTTTTCATCTGTTTCTATGGTAATTCATTGTTAGATTCGTGTTTGCACCTGCGATTCACTTCTTTAATTGATTTGGTTCTGAGTATTTAAGTCCTGTGTTTTGTTCTGTTCATTGTCCGTTCTCATCACCTTTATATCGGTTGTTCTGTTCATGTACTTTTCCTAGTGTTTTGTTTTGAGTTTGGTAAATAAACCTTTGCACTGCTGCATTGTGACACAGACCAAATGTTCCAGAAAAATGTTCTGCAGTAGTTCCTGTGCTCTTACCTGAATAACAGTGAAAGTGTGTGTGCTGAAGCTGTTGTGATATGGCCAACCGCAGATATGTTCTGTCATAGCCAGTGGCATATGCATCTCATTAGCTCTGATCAGGCAATGAGGATGAGGATTTTTACAATATGAGTTTTACAACGTTTGCAACCTGCAGTTTTATAGCAGAGAAAATCTGTAAGATGATGTCATTTGAACAACTTATGAGGCATATGAACAACTTCAGTAAAGGAAAATAAAGCACACGAGACCACATTGAAAACAAAAATATTCTACTAAATAACATTGTATGTCTGCAGTGTGTATAGAGATTTTTTTTTAGCTCATTGGCATGTGACTTCATTGTATTTGTTGTTGGGATGCATGATTTGGAGAAGAAAAAAACGATGTACAATTTTTCTGATTTAAATACGATTGCGGTTTAAAATGCGATTAATGGTTTGCTGTGCCAAATTTTATGACTATATATCATTATGGCTACAAAATAAAAGTATTATTATTATTATTATTATTAATTGCTAAATAAAAAAAGTAATATAATAATAATTCTGTTTAATATTACTTTATATTAAATAATAATATTTATTAACCACAGGGAGGCCCAAAATAATTGTTATTATTATTGCTAAATAAAAAATACTTTTTAATATTACTGAAATATTATGTTGTAATATTTCACTGTAAAAAACTTCAATTTTGAATAATTATGCTGCACTAATCTGTGGTAAAAAAAATAAAATAAAAAATAAAAATAAATTATATTGTAATGCTAAAGTGGAAGCACTATTACAGACATAACAATATAGCTTCTACCTAGACAAATTATGCAACAGCCAGTGCTAAATCTCACACAGCACACACAAGGTCCATCCATCAAACTGCAATAAATGCTGTGTATAAATCTGCAATAAAGCTGTATGATGCTAAAATACAATATAAAATATGATTCTGTTTCTGACAGGAAAGTTCAGGCAGATCTATTCAATTCAATTCACATTTATTTGTATAGCACTTTTCACAATACATTTAGCTTTACAGAAAATGCACAGAACATTTAGAGTGATCTGTTATCAGATCTGTGTCCAAGTTATGGATTTCAATGTTAGCTAACAATGCATTAATTTTAGGCAGAAACAATGAGCTCGTTGAAGTAATTATTACAAGTTGTAGAGAAAATAGAGAAATAGAGAAAATGAAGCTTTGGTGCATGTTGATTCAGAATTGACATCTGTAGTCCTTGCTGGGGTTGGCATAGTCTCTACCTCGGGATGGGATGGAAAATAATTAGCTAGATAAATAATTAAAATAATTAGATAAATAATTAATTAGATTGTAGGGTGATAGAAGTTCAGTTAAATACACAGGAACTAAATCATATAATCGATATGGAACTTAATAGATAACCAGTGTAGAGATGATAAAATTGGTATTATATGATCATATTTTCTTGACCTGGTAAGAACTCTTAAACGCAGCTGCATTTTGGACTAACTGTAGGTTAGGCATGTGCCGGTATCAAATTTTCATGTTACGATTAATTGCTGAAGCTTTTATCGCGGTATACGGTATTATCACGATATTGAAGAAGATATTCTTCTTTGATAATGTTAGTTTAAAAAAGCAACTGTTAGTTAGTGTAAGCTCAGGTCCATTAAATAATACAGTTACAACTTTTGATTTTATTAATGTGTTATTAAATGCTGAAATGTACATTTAACCAAGATTAATACATGCTTTAGAAGTATTTTCATTGTCAGTTTGTTAATGAATTAACTAATGTTAAATAATGGAGCCTTATTGTAAAGTGTGTGACTGAACAACAGTCAGAACATATTCAAACAATATCTAGGGCATGTCATTTAGTCCAGATTAAAATATAAAATGTTTAAGTTTGAAAATGAATAGCCTTAAAGGGGTGGTAAACCACGATTTCCCTTTTCTAACTTTAGCTAGTGTGTAATGTTGCTGTTTGAGCATAAACAACATCTACAAAAATACAACGTTCAAAGTTTAAAGCAAAGGGAGATATTTGCTTTTAAAGAAATCAATTTCTAAGGACTACAGCAAACGGCCAGTAGGGACTACAGACATTCCTCCAGGGTTGCTGACATCACCAGCCCCAATATTTACATAAACCCCTCCTCCGAGAATATGAAATAAGGGGGGGCGAGGCCATTTTGTATCGCCGCAGGGAAGCGTTGTTGTGGTAGGCTAGTTCAGCCTTTCTCAAAGTGGGTGCCGCGGCACACTGGGGTGCCGCCTGACTGTGTCAGGGGTGCCGCCAAAAAATTACGTAGGCTAAAAAATAAAAAAAAAATCTGAAATTTCATATATAAAATATATTTGAATTTACATAAATACATTCTTCTTCTTTTTAACCCTTTCGCACGTACGATCACACATTCACACATGTGATTAGACCGGCAGTGCATCACGTTCATTCAAATGTAAATTCAAATGTGCTTTCGCGTTGGCTTGCACTGAGCCAGAGACAGGCGCGCTCAGACATGTCATATATCACAACTTTTCAGTGTTTTCAGCCACATAATGTTTATTTTAGGTTTCATACATATACGTACTAAAAAAACTATACATTTAGAGTTTGTAAAATACACAATGATGAAAAATGAAGAGGCAATAATAATCCTTTCCATTATAATTAGTTTTATTCATATCAGATACACATTGTAAGTAACTTTAAAGTTTACTCTATTCTTCTCCCAGTTCACCTGCCACTTACTTTTATGTATTTTGGGAGAAGTGGATGAATTCACGTCTTGTAAATCCAACAGATCCGATTTTCTGAACTGCGCCTGCGGCGCCCATCGCGCACACAGCTCAACTAACGCGATCGTTTTAAAGGTGTTTAAACGACAAAACACTTCCACTTGTATATATTTGACAATCGGAATATCAGATATTTCAGGCCATATCTAACAAATTTGTGAATATTTTGAATAAAAAAGGAAAAATGACATAAAAGTCTCTCATTGATTGTGGTCACCCCCACCCCCGGCTTGTGTGAGCGTGTATGTGCGCTGCATGCGCGCATGTAGATCTTTCTCCATTTCTCGTTGCAGATTATTTTTGTGTGTGTGTGGGTGTATGTGGGTGTGTGTGCATGCACATATGGCACGGATGAAAGCAAGCACTATATGGAAAAACATGCCTGCTTATCTCTGGTGCATGGAACATGGATCTTTTTCTTATCGTATTGTATCTAATTTTATTTATTTTTGTTATGTCTGCCACTTTTTATTTTATTTTAACTGCATCCTGCACTTCAGTTTAGTTCTCCTGGTCAGGATTTGTTGTTGGGTTCTTGTATTGTGCGGTCCACCTCTTACGGTTTTATGGCATTTGTGTCTCTGATTAATTATTTTGTGAATTACTTTGCAAACCTGTGTTTTTAAAGGTGCTATAAAGTTGCTATAAAGTTGTTATTATTATTGTTATTTACAGTTCGTATAATGCTCTGTTCATTACTGTCCTGTCTAAATAAACAGGACATTTGCATTTAAATTTGGGTTATGCAGTGTTTTTAAATTATATTTTAAACTGGGGTGCCTTGAAATTTTATGCACTTTTGAAAGGTGCCCTGACTGAAAAAAGTTTGAGAAAGGCTGGGCTAGTCAGTAGGCTGGAGTGTTGTTGCCAATGCCGACGAAACACTGTTATTTTCATCCGGATTGCATGTCCACTTTGTTCAGCCTTCCTAGGGACGGGGGTGCGTTGCAGTGCGTTTAACATACAACGTTATATGCATGCGTGTATGAGACAGAGGGGAACACGGTCGCATTTGCAACAGATATATACTGCCCATCATAAATCAAAGCACGAGACAGACAGGGGTCGGAGGAGAAGACCGGAAAATGTGACATAATGGACAATATTCGTCTGTATTTGCAATACATGAGCCGCAGTTCAGCTGCGCGAGACAAACACTGCCAGTGTGAGACGGGCACGCGGCTCCCGCTGCACATTTCATGGAGGAAAGCTTCCACAATCTTCACGAGTTCAATGCAGGATTCTTAAAGATGGATTTAAAAACAGAAGCTGTTTACGGGCCACAACCTGTAAGTGTGATTTATTTTTCGTCTATGTGTTTTCCTGTAATAGTTTGTGTTGTTAATTGTAGCCTACGTTGTAGCAAGGAAGTAAACAGATGACAACACCGTTTGGCTCTGCTAACCAGTTTGTTAAATGCTCATTCAGACTTAACGTTATCTGACAAACACCTAACTTTACAAACTGTTTAAAATCTCAACAGTGAACTTGGCATTAGTGTAAATGATTCTTTGATTAGAGCTTTTATGTATTGTTTATCTACAGGCATGCTAAACATGGTTCTGTGTTTGATTTGGATACTATAGTAAAGCCAATGTTTAGTGTTCGTTCTTGCGACAGATATTTGGCAAATCGTTCTAAAAATACAAAAGTAACGGTGCCATTCAGTAGCGATCACTATAGATCCGCAGTCTTTACTCTTGAGGACTGAACAGGTTCTGCTCGATCATCTTCACTAAAATTGACTGGGTCTGATTCGGGCTCAAATTGGTATGATTTTATTGACGCTATTGTACACAAAGCACAGGCTTAGCCTGAGGCTACCTGTAAAGGTAAGGGGCGTGACGCTTCCGAGAAACGTGCACTAGGCGGTTAGCGAATCACAACACACTGGGTCAGGCTAACCAATCAGAGCCCATTGCGTATTTTTGAGGGACTGGCTTCACAGAATCCGGAAACCATCAGACCGTTTTTACAAGGAGGGACAGAGCAGTGTAGAATAAAAGTAAAATATATGAAAAATAATTTTTTTAAAAATGAAGCATGACCACATGTTACAGTGCCCCCCACAAACACAATCAAGCCTTCGAAAGAGTGTGCTTTACCACCCCTTTAAGTCTTTTCACCGTATCGTTTTGTTTACGAGGGTTACCGGTGAAACGGCTGTTTCTGCTGTTCCGTCAGCGCCCTCTGCTGTCAGAGAGTGAATGTGCACTTCAGCGTGTCTCCTTCACTCGTTCCGCCATGTGCTCGGCTCATGCACGGTCTGTTTACATCAGTGCGTTCCTCTTTGTCGTGTTGTTCATTTTAAACGGTTGATGGGTAAAGTATTCTTAAAATGCATTCTAAAAATCGGAATAATTCGTAATAAATAATTATTAAGTATTTTGAAGTGCCCACGATTACAATATTGTGCATGTTCATTATTGCGGTATATCGTATTACCGTTTACCGGCCAATGTCTACTGTAGTTTGTTTTTTGAGGATGCAAGACAACCAGCTAGTGCAACCCATT
Source organism: Romanogobio albipinnatus (assembly GCA_023566225.1). Lineage (NCBI taxonomy): Eukaryota > Metazoa > Chordata > Actinopteri > Cypriniformes > Gobionidae > Romanogobio > Romanogobio albipinnatus. The sequence continues at coordinate 8,190,018 of CM042249.1, read as the reverse complement.
CTCACTCCCAAGGCATCAAAATCTGAAGCATGGTCAAGTGCCTTCTGCGTCACAATGAAGACGCTAAAGGCACCCCTAGGCGTCACTATATCGACACGCAGGTACTCCAATGATTTCAGTTGTTTGTCCAATGTGTCAGATCAAGACACATTTAATCCTTTGCATTTGTAAAAGTAGACATGATTCTTTTAATATTTATAGGCTACTTTTATATTTTGGAGCAACTAACCCAACTCCTAGCCTAAACCTACCTACTTCTAAACAATATAAAACACGTAACTGCCAAATAAAAGTACAGTCACAGGTATTTATTGCAAACACTGACCAAAAACAGAATAAACGTATTACAGTTTTTTACAACGCTATGACAATTTGTTCAATACTTTTAACAAATTTTCTAAACTCTTAAGACAGTTAGCACAACATCTGTCTGTGTAGGCTATAAAATTAACACATTTATTGTTGCTTTTACACAAAATGCATATAGTTAACACAGATTTAAAATGTTTGAACTTCTTTTACACACAAGCTCAACCAAGAACAAAACAACGGATTTTTACTGCCAAATGTACCAATGCTTTAACACTGCATGTCAGAACAGATAACACCTTGTTCTAAACCTAACCTTATAGGCTAAAGTCAAAGTAAACAGCTGTTTATATTGTGAACTGAAACACAAATATATCCCCTGTATTTTATTCCATTGGTACTGATAAACAGCTGGTTAAAGTTATGCAAATATATAAATCACAGCTGATTCCCGTCTAGGAATTGTTCAGGTGTTCATGTTCTTTCAATCACATGGCCATATGGTATACAGTAAACTATTACATCTTTGGGCTTATCTTGTGTGAAAAAGGAACAATATAGAGCAACACAAAGAAAATAAGAAAAATGCCTGCATGAGGGAGAGGAAGAAGAGTACCAGGACAAGGGAGAGGAATGGGACAAGGGCAAGGGAGAGATTGAGGAGTTAAAATGTATGTTGGCGCTCAAAGAAGGGCCAGAATTAGGGTAAATGATGATATAAGAGCTACTATCATAGACCATGTCATAAACCACAGGCTATCATACAGAGAAGCTGGTGAACAAGTACAGCCAAATCTCAGCCGGGACACAGTGGCATCCATTATCCAGATTTTTCAAGAAACCAACAGGATATTGTATAAGGGCTGCCCCTACTGCAAAGTGTAAATACTTTTACCATGTATTACAGTGACTGTCCCTGACTGTATTTTGTCTATCTAAGGATTCAACATCTACCTCCTTCAGGGAGCTTGTTATTGTCAACATGGTGATTGCTGATAATGAAATAAAACTGAAGGTCATTCTATAAAGATACTCAGAGATGGGTCATTCATTTTTTGTACTGAATTTCTGCAGCAAAAGAAACAAAATGCAAGCATTTACTAAACCCAACAAAATAAAAATGTGGAGAGTCTTCAAAAGACACACAATCTATGATCAATAAAATATACTGTCTATTGTATAAGGGCAGACCTGACACGTAAAATAATGCAGTAATTCTGTAATTCCATCTAGTGTTAGTGTTTTTATAACATTGGGCTATGATTGACTAAATGTTCCTGTTGGAAGAGAACATGTGTTAGGGTTTTGGTAGACATAGTGTATTGTGTTAGTGAATTATTGTATTTTGAAAATTCATTTTGGAGTTTAGTTTACAATGTGTGATTTTGAGCATGAAATTAATCGTTTTGGCAATTGCGTGATGTAGGTGTGTTGGTGCGTTAAGAGTTTAGGAAATTTGCTAAAAGTTTTGAAAAAAATGTCATAGCGATTGTAAAAAACTGTAACACAAATTTAAAATGCTTGAACTTCTTTTACACACAAGCTCAACCAAGACCAAAACAATAGATTTTTACTGCCAAATGTACCAATGCTTTAACACTGTATGTCAGAACAGATAACACCTTGTTCTAAACCTATCCTTATAGGCTAAAGTCAAAGTAAACAGCTGTTTATATTGTGAACTGAAACACAAATATATCCCCTGTATTCAATTGTTACTGAGAAACAGCTGATTCAAGTTGTGCAAATATATATGTAGTAAAGTTTGTTGGCACGGGAAGAAGGAGGCGGGAACCGGCGGACAATCAAAATAACTTTTAATTAAACAAACACAAACTAAAATGGCGGCGACAGCCCCTCGCGGACGACTGTCGCCTACATACAAACAAACACAAAATGAAAACAAAAAGCTGCAGCCCCTCACGGTCGACTGCAGCAACACATAACAAAACGTTAATAAAATACAACATAAAATCCAGGCCTGGTCCTCTCTCGTCCCTCACTGTCGTCGCTCCTCCTTTATACTCCCTCACTCCTCCGCGAGTGCCGAGATCGCTGGCTCGCAGCTGGCGCTCATCCTCTCTGATGAGCGCCGCCTCGTCCCGCCCTCACGGTCCCTCGGCCTCGCTGCTCGCCACAATATAAATTGCAGCTGATTCCCGTCTAGGAATTGTTCAGGTGTTGATGTTCTTTCAATCACATGACCATATGATATAGTACAGTAAAAGAGGACATCTTTGAGCTGATCTTATGTGAAAAAGGAACAATATAGAGCAACACAAAGAAAGACATAAAAAGGCCTGCATGAGGGAGAGGAAGATGAGCACCAGGACAAGGGAGAGGAATGCCTGGACAAGGGCAACGTAGAATTAGGGTAACTGATTAAATAAGAGCTACTATCTTAGACCATGTCATAAACCACAGGCTATCATACAGAGAGGCTGGTGAACAAGTACAGCCAAATCTCAGCCGGGACACAGTGGCATCCATTATCCAGATTTTTGAGAAACCAATAGGTAGGATATTGTATAAGGACTTCTCCTACTGCAAAGTGTAAATACTAGTGCTGTCAAACGATTAAAATATTTAATCGCGATTAATCGCATTAATGCCATAGTTAACTCACAATTAATCACAATTAATCGCACATTTTTATTTATTCTAAATGTCCCTTGATTTCTTTTTGTCCCATTATTTTTTCTTATTTTAATGCTCTTATCAACATAGAAAAGTGGATCGGCTTGCTTTGTTCAAATGTTTGTTTTATTGAAAACAACATTGGCATACTGTAGTGTTTGATTTCACACCAACATTCTCACTTGAAGCAGTCATTCACACTTGGAGCAAATAATCGCTCACACAATGTAACACTGTCCATCAATAAAAGGGTGAAAAAAATACTTTGTTGCACAAACAGCCCCTTCAACAGCCCTTTCTAAGGGATCAAAACAGGGTGATACAAAATAAAATTACAAAGTGCACATGCAAGGTAAACTAGGACTCCGTCTATAGTGCAGTTAAACCATGGCTTAATACGTATCTCATTTCGGCGTCTCACGCTTGCCATCCACGTCTACTCTTTTAATGGCCCAAACAAGTGTGGGCAGCCGCAGCGTGCCTGATGTTTTGTTTCCGGTCTAGCTACATCCGGAGTGGTGTTGTAGTTTTTCTAACGTTACTAGTTGTTGCAACAGCATGTGAAAAAACTACAAAGTTTGTTAGACCAAAAAGAACGTTAATCTCGCGATAAAAAAATTGACGCCTTTAAAATAGGTTTGCGTTAACTTCGTTAATAACGCGTTTAACTGACAGCACTAGTAAATACTTTTACCATGTATTACAGTGACTGTATGCCTCTGGTCATATTTTGTCTAAGGATTCAACGTCCTCCCTCAGGAGGCAGAGGAACGCTCCTAAATGAAGAACAGGCATTCTATAAAGCTACTCAGAGATGGGTCATTTATTTTTTGTACTGAATTTCTGCAGCAAAAGAAACAAAATGCATGCATTTACTAAACCCAACCAAACAAAAATGTGGAGAGGCTTCAAAAGACACACAATCTATGATCAATTAAATATACTGTCTATTGTATAAGGGCAGACCTGACACAAAAAATAATGCAGTAATTCTGTAATTCCATCTAGTGTTAGTGTTTTTATAACATTGTGCTATGATTGACTAAATGTTCCTGTTGGAAGAGAACATGTGTTAGGGTTTTTAGTAGACATAGTGTATTAGTGAATTATTGTATTTTATTTAGTTTACAATGTGTGATTTTGAGCAAGAAATTAACCGTTTTGGCAATTGCGTGATGTAGGTGTGTTGGTGGGTTAAGAGTTTGGGAAATGTGTTAAAAGTATTGAAAAAATTGTCATAGCGATCGTAAAAACTGTAACTCATGTTGCATTCCAAGGCTTCTGAAGTCATACAATATCTTCATGTAAAGAACAGAGTTGATCTTAATGTTTTAATCGCTGAAATGATGACCCCGCCCTCCGTGAACACACGCACACACTCAGTCAGTCTCACACACTCATAGATATCTCCTTCAAAGGATACACCCGACTCTTTAGCATGACGCAGTCGGTCACAAGACACACGAGAGCCAATGGCATTTTACAATCAAAGCTGACGTAATTGGTCACGAGACATACGAGCCAATGCAATTTCACTATGAAATCTGACGTAACGTTTCTTCGGGAGTCAATTTTTGAAATTTGAATGTGTACATGATCTTTGGCGGATGGAGACGCTGATCGCTTTTGGGGATTTCTAGCCTGACGTCATCATACTCAATTCTAGTCAGAATTTGAGTCTGATACTGCTCCGTTGGGCTGTGATTATGGGGCGTGTTTCAACTGAACCAAGAAAGACCTCAATTGGATAGACCTACAACCAATCAGAGCAACGGAGCGACGCATAACGTTAGTTGTCAAATGTCAATAGAACTCAACTGCACTGTGTTGCCAAGTCCGCGAGTTGAAGCGACCCCAATTATGTGAAATACAGACCCAGGAATGTGAAATATAACAGGCAGTCCAGCCAAAATAACACATATTTTACCCCCCAAATGCCATTTTTCCCGGAGAACCCCCCCACCCGGAAAGCTATTGGGCTTGTTTTTGGCTAGTTTTGAGTAGCAATCGGGAGAGTTTTGCTGTAAAAACTTGGCAACCCTGTCTGTGCGCGCTGGAATAAGTTACGTTAGAAGAAGAAGATGAGTGTAAACGATCTTTGCCGGTGTTGTAAAAAAAGAATTTAAGGATACACAGAGTACTTACCAACACAATCATCATTTCTGAGAGAAATAGTAAAGGTGAATGCATATACGAACAAGTTCTCCGTTTAGGATTAGAACAAATTCAACCCAAGCGCCTTTGATGACGTGGATGATTACGTCACTGTTTATCATCTGTCCATCATCGTCTAAATTTCATTTTCAATTTCATTGGTCCGAACAGTTTCTGTTCGGCATAATTACTTCTCTATGGATCAAGTCCAGACCGAACTGCCCGTGCAAAAACATTTGTGGGCGGGGCTAAGTTCGTCTGGCATCCAGGCTAGGGGATTTCCTTCACACAAATCAATCTTTCGGCCTTGTAACACTTGGAATATTTGTACTTTTTGAATAAATTGTGCCTGCAGTCGTATCTGCCTATTATATCCTGTGTTTTACATCATATATGGGTAGGTTTAGGGGTGGGGTTGGGTTACATGTTCAAACGTGTCTAAATAGCGTAAATAAAATAAATGCAAATAAAATTATGCTGGCTGATTAAATTGAGAATCACACTCCAACATGTCATAATGGCAAAATCATAATCCAATATAATTTTATCATGAAGATAACATTCCCATGCCCAACGCGTCTGTGACGGCAAAGGTTTCTCATTGAAATCAATGGAGCACCCTGCCCGTCGAAAAGTGACACCTGGGGTGCCTTTATTGTGACACGGAAGACACTTGACCATGCTTCAGATTGTGACGCCTTGGGAGTGAGAATGCGTTGGCTAGTAATGCATTACAGTAATCCAGTCTAGAGGTCATGAATGCATGAACTAACTTTTCTGCATGAGAAACAGAACATAGCTTAGCGATGTTTCTGAGCTGGAAGAAGGCTGTTTTGCAACATATGAAATATGATTTTTGAAAGACAGGTTGCTGTCTAATATAACACACCCAGGTATTTAACTGTAGCGGATGAAGTAACAGATCATCCTTCTAAATGCAAATTATATCCTAAGGGATTCTGTGTTTAGATTTTTCGGTCCAACAAGTAATACACTGGCAAAAAAGTGTGTTGGATTTACATGTTTTAATTGTGTACATCGGTCCCACATGAATCAATTAAGTTAAACAAACGTAATTTGTTCATGTAACTTCAACATCATGGAAGGAATACATTTTAAGTGACTCAATTAAGTAGTCTCAAAGTGAATAATATCTGGCTCCCTGACATGATTCAGGCATTTAATTTCATATATTCATTTCATTCATCCACTACAATTTCATATATTGTAATGTTACACAACTGAATTATAATACAGCACTAGCTAGTTGACAAACTTTTAGCTAGCGACTGCACACATTAGCATCTTAAATGCTAAGCTTTAAAATCTCCTTCAGCAAAGCCATTATGACATTAGTTGTATTAGTCCACAGCCTAAGCAAATGCTCCACTCTTCTCCACAATGGTAATTACTCTAATAAGTCCAACATAATTGAATATTAAACACTATTAAACACAATCAAGTCTCCCCCTTTATCATCTTGCTCAAAAATACATAAAACAACACTTTTACTTATAAAATAACAACATTTACTCTCTCTTGATTTAGCCATAATGCAAAGCATCCTGGGAACTATCAAGCCCTGCCCAGTTTCAGTTAATGCAACACAAATCATTCATGTAATCTCAACACAAACAGATTAAGTAAACTTCAATTTGACTTATATTTAAGTGGATTGAACACAATCAAATTAAGTTAGGACAAAATGTATAGCAATTGTGTTGCTTTAGCTCATTTTAATCAGGCAATTTGAACAAGCAGTAAAAATCATATCTGAATTTCATTGATTTAAAGTGACTGGTCATCCAATATTTTTTATATTTTTATTTTAACACTCTGTCATCCTGGATAATTTAGAAATTGTATCTGGTCGTGATGAATATATAACTATATATATAGTATAATTGGCATAATAGTAGAAACATATCCCATATATATATAGATATAGATATAGATATAGATAGAGAGAGAGATAGAGAGAGAGAGAGAGAGAGAGAGAGAGAGAGAGAGAGAGAGAGAGAGAGAGAGAGAGAGAGAGAGAGAGAGAGAGAGAGAGAGAGAGAGAGAGAGAGAGAAAATAAAGCTAACAGTGCCTGTTAACAGTGATTACACTAGAGTCACAGGTTTGGAGTGCATCATAACCGTCTGCTGCTCTTTCTGAAAGTGTTTATGGGATTTTCACCTCTATTTTCACTTTCTTCAGAAATGGAAGGTGAGGTCGCACTGAGCTAAGCCTCTCTTGACAGCACACAGATGCTTCCACGTCATATCTCCGTCTCACAGCTTGATTCTATTCTTCTGTTAGCTCCATTTTCTGCATTTCTAAGTGTTGAACATAGTTTATCTTACAGTTTTTTAGAATCGCTATGACAATTTTTTCAATACTTTTAACTCATTTCCTAAACTCTTAACGCAGTTAGCACAACATCTGTCTGTGTATGCTATACGATTAACACATTTATTGTTGCTTTTACACACAATGCATATAGTTAACACAAATTTAAAATGCTTGAACTTCTTTTACACACAAGCTCAACCAAGAACAAAACAATAGATTTTTACTGCCAAATGTACCAATGCTTTAACACTGTATGTCAGAACAGATAACACCTTGTTCTAAACCTAACCTTATAGGCTAAAGTCAAGGTAAACAGCTGTTTATATTGTGAACTGAAACACAAATATATCCCCTGTATTTTATTCCATTGGTACTGATAAACAGCTGGTTAAAGTTATGCAAATATAAATCACAGCTGATCCCATCTAGGAATTGTTCAGGTGTTGATGTTCTTTCAATCACATGACCATATGGTATACAGTAAACTATTACATCATTGGGCTTATCTTGTGTGAAAAAGGAACAATATAGAGCAACACAAAGAAAATAAGAAAAATGCCTGCATGAGGGAGAGGAAGAAGAGTACCAGGACAAGGGAGAGGAATGGGACAAGGGCAAGGGAGAGATTGAGTTAAAATGTATGTTGGCGCTCAAAGAAGGGCCAGAATTAGGGTAAATGATGATATAAGAGCTACTATCATAGACCATGTCATAAACCACAGGCTATCATACAGAGAAGCTGGTGAACAAGTACAGCCAAATCTCAGCCGGGACACAGTGGCATCCATTATCCAGATTTTTTGAGAAACCAACAGGATATTGTATAAGGGCTTCCCCTACTGCAAAGTGTAAATACTTTTACCATGTATTACAGTGACTGTCCCTGACTGTATTTTGTCTATCTAAGGATTCAACATCTACCTCCTTCAGGGAGCTTGTTATTGTCAACATGGTGATTGCTGATAATGAAATAAAACTGAAGGTCATTCTATAAAGCTACTCAGAGATGGGTCATTTATTTTTTGTACTGAATTTCTGCAGCAAAAGAAACAAAATGCAAGCATTTACTAAACCCAACAAAATAAAAATGTGGAGAGTCTTCAAAAGACACACAATCTATGATCAATAAAATATACTGTCTATTGTATAAGGGCAGACCTGACACGTAAAATAATGCAGTAATTCTGTAATTCCATCTAGTGTTAGTGTTTTTATGACAGTGTGCTATGATTGACTAAATGTTCCTGTTGGAAGAGAACATGTGTTAGGGTTTTGGTAGACATAGTGTATTGTGTTAGTGAATTATTGTATTTTGAAAATTCATTTTGGAGTTTAGTTTACAATGTGTGATTTTGAGCATGGAATTAATCGTTTTGGCAATTGCGTGATGTAGGTGTGTTGGTGCGTTAAGAGTTTAGGAAATTTGCTAAAAGTTTTGAAAAAAATGTCATAGCGATTGTAAAAAACTGTAAGGCAAGACACTAAAGGCAAACCGGTTGATTTCCATGCACTGGTCATGCACTGTTTTGAAATTTTGGGCTATTTTGGGCTTTCAGACTAGTGGGAAAAAATACACGTTTTGTTAACACTTTATTTTACACTGTCCTTGTTACATATATGTTACATGTACGTAGTAATAACAGCAAATGATGCATAATTACATGCAACTAAATCTCAACCAAACCCTAATCCTACCCAAACCCTATAGAAAGTACATGTAGTTCATTAATATTACTCAGTACTTAAATATAGAATTACACTGTAACAAAGACACCTTAAAATAAAGTGTAACCCACATTTTTTCAGCACTGGTTACTTGATCTGAGAAAATGTTTTTTAAAGTGCACTGAAGAAGAAGAAGAAGTTTTGCGGTTAAGGTCCTTTTCGCCTCTTCCCTGCATGAATAATGAATATGGTTGCATGTTTGGCAATTTTCTAGTTTTATTTACATTTTTTGTTCTTGGTTTTGTTGTGACATTTAGTAACTTATTCTGTCACAATGTGTTTGCTCCTCTACTCAAAAGAATCTGTTCTTTTGCTCAGTTTGCTTCAAATATCCAGTGTTGGGGTGCGTGTGTGGACTTTGAATGTATTTAGTTTTGTCTCATGAGTATCATGTGATGAATGCTTGTGTGATTTACCACTGTAGTTTAAACAGCAAGCATTAATCATAGAACTATCAGACTGAGGAAATATTGAAAAATGAAAAGCCACAATGCAAAAAAAAAAAATGATTTATTAAAAAAATGTTTGCCTTGTTTTTCAGTAAAATATCTAAGCCTTCTTAAATCAACTATATGCAAAATGACATGAGATATTTGTCAAGTTGGGCTAGGCAGACAGAAATGAAGGAGCAGGGAGATCTAGATCTGAATATCAGCTGTTTAATAAATGTATTAATAAATAAAGAAGATAATCCAAAAAAGAGGAATGTAACAGCTTTGGCTTCAACTCAAAGTCACTACAGGACAATGGACAGAACTAAACTCAGGGCTTAAATACACAAGGCAACAACAAACTCACCCAGAAACAGATGTGCAACATAATTAGTAACCATAGCAACAAATGGGAAACAAACGAAACGGGAACAGAGCACAGGAAAACGAGGTGATACAAACTAAAGTCCATAAAACAGACCATAAAACCTGACAATATTAAAGGCACACTATGTACGATCTTTGGATTAAAATATCCAAAAACCACTAGAGCAATGTTATATATGTTGTTGACTAACGTTATGCCTAATGTTTCCAAGAATGTTTCAATCCAGAAAAGTAAGCAATTTTAACCCGGACACGGACCGTGTCACCTTTCAATAGTCGCGTTTACATTATAGATTTGTACAAAACTTTTGCAATATTTTCTAAATGTCGATAAAAAACTATTGTGAAATGACGGCGTTTCTATTAACCGCTGTTATGCGGCTAAAATTTATTTTTCCCCTCTCGTGATAAGTCATTCCAAAATTATGCCACGGATGTTGGTAGGTTTATGTATATTCCAGCCACTGCACTAGCCATTATTTTTAATTGAACGAGACGTCGGTGTCATCCAAGCTTTAATGGCAAGGAAAGCTCCTTATACTTGAGCGGCAACGTATGAAGTGTGTGTGTGTGTGTGTTTCTCCCTCATATCTGCTTCAAGGGCTTCATGATCATTTGTGGCATTTCTTTGTTTAGAATCCAGTATTCCTGTAATTCTATCGTCTTTTATGAGTTTAATAAAGAACTCCATCTCGTCTTCATCTGTAAAGAATGATTGTTTTTTACGTACACCATGTGACCCGTAAATGCAAAAAAAACTGTTTCCATTGCAGTTTGCGAAAATGTCCTTTTTCGAATTGCCTGAAAAACCACCACATGTGAGCGTAAAAACTTATTTGGCCCTATTTAGGTCTTTTCGCGAAATTGACGCATATCCATTGGACGTATTTTCGATTTGCAATTTCAAATTGCGCAATTTGCCAACGCGGCTAATGACATCATACCCACGTTACCCTTGATTTCTCGATTTTTTTATTTTATTTTGTAGAATCCATGGAAACCCCAGAGACGCTTTAAAATATGATGTGTTTTATTAGACAGGTGAGCAACTGTTTGGATACATTAATCGACAGAAACAAATGATTGTTATAGAGCTCGACACAGTTAGTCTTATTGTTTAAATCTGGTTTTCTTGATTTACTGCGAGTACCATGTTTTACCATGGCTAATATCGATTTAGCTCACTGCAGTGTGAACAAGTGTCTCATAGTAGCTACTGCCGAGTGAACGCACAGAGTAGCATTATAACATGACTTTCAACACTCAAATGTGTGTAATATGATAAAACAGCGCTGCGTTACCCCACACACACACATGAGTGGAAGAAGCAGAAGCGCTCGTCTGCAGCTGAATAAAAGCTCCACTGCTCTCCAGCCGTGTGTCGCGCTCGTCTCTCATTAGCAATGGCTCCAGTGGCCTCGTTCTGCTCCCACCCTGCCTCATATTACAGTAATGTTAATAAATCTTTAATACATTAGCTCATCCATGAATAAGATTTCTGCCCAAGTCCTGTCGGATTGTTTTGCACCGGCTGTAGAGGTGAAGACAACAGCTCCCATGTTTCCACGAAATCAAAGTGTTATCAAGCTACGCCTTTGTTTTAATAAGTGACCTCTAGCACTGAAACTTACATACTGTGCCTTTAAGTCTTGCTTTCTGAAAAATGTATTAAAATGAAGTGAGATTATGCTTAAAAATCTGCTGAAAACTTCTTGTAAGCATAATTTTGATACATTGTTCAGTAAACAAGAGTTCATTTGCTTCTCAAGTAAATGTATCTTGATTTAAGAATATTTAGATTCGTACTAGAAAACAAAACAAAAGATGACATTTTTTCTTCTTCTGTTGACACAAGACACAACCTGAGATGTATTAATTCAACATTTTTACAGTGTAGGGTTATAGGGTATTGTTCTAATCCCTAACACTAAATTTGAGCTATTGCAACAGTGATGCTTATAAAAGATTATAAGTAAAGTTATTTGTTTATTATAGCATAACTATTTAATCTCTGTGACCAGTGTTGAAACATTTTGCGTTTAGCAGCATCGCTCAGCACACACACATCCAGCATGTGTAATTGTGTGTGTCTATCTGTCTGTCAGGTGACTCACGCACCAAAGGTCGAGCAGCAGGGTCAACTCTTGGGCTTGTTTGATGAAAAGGCTTTTCTATCTAGTAAGCAGCTGAAAGCAGGTGAGGATCCTTACAGAGAACATGCCTTCAACCTGCAGGAGAGCGACCGACTGGGGAGCGAACGCGCCATCAGAGACACACGCCACTATCGGTAATATCTTCATTCGTTACATATTTGGGCTATTTTAACCCTTCTGTTATGTTAAAACACTGGGTAAAACTTTTGTGCTGGGGTCAAATAAACCCACATTGGGTTGCATACAATTTGCCAAAAATCAACACAATGAAAAAGAAAAAAAGACCTTTTATGTTGTGGACTAAAAAGAAATAGAGAAATTTCATAATTTCCACCAATTTCTATTGTATATTTAGGGGTTATACTGTATATACTGTAGTTCTTTCCATAGATTTTCAATTGGATTCAAGTCAGGTGATTGGCTGGGCCATTCTAGCAGCTTTATTTTCTTTCTCTGAAACCAATTGAGAGTTTCCTTGGTTGTGTGTTTGGGATCATTGTCTTGCTGAAATGTCCACTCTCGTTTCATCTTCATCATCCTGGTAGATGGCAGCAGATTATTTTCAGAAATGTCTTGGCAATCACGCCAAGTGGTTTCTCAGTCTAGAAGGCACCAAGTTCAAAAATAATTTCACATTTCTACTACATAAATGACTCAATTTAAATACACATTCATCATTCCAGCAGTGAAGTACCCCTTTAAGTGTACTTAAAAAAAGCACACTTTAATGGCTTTTAAAAAATGCTCCTTGTAATAATGTACATTTTTCCATTCATCCTTCTTGCCAGTACCGTATGCTGAAAATCATCCCCACACCATGATGTTACCACCTCCAAACTTCACTGTTGGTATGGTGTTTTTTGGGGTGATGTGCAGTGTCATTTCTCCTCCAAACATGGTGTGTATTATGGCATCCAAAAAGTTCAATTTTGGTCTCATGTGACCAGACTATATTCTCCCAGTATTTCACAGGCTTTAACTTTAAACGAGCTTCAACATGTCTTTTCTTCAGCAGTGGAGTCTTGCGTGGTGAGCGTGCATGCAGGCCATGACGGTTGAGTGCATTATTTATTGTTTTCTCTGAAACAATTGTACCTGGTGATTCCAGATCTTTCTGAAGCTGTCCACAAGTGATCCTTGGCTCTTGGACAACGCTTCTGATAATTCTTTTCACTCCTCTGTCAGAAATCTTGCGAGGAGCACCTGGTCGTGGCCGGTTTATGTTGAAATTATGTTCTTTCCACTTACGGTACGGATTATGGCCCCAACAGTGCTCACTGGAACATTCAAAACTGTAACCAATGCCATCAGTATTTTTTGCAACAATAAGGTTGCGAAGGTCTTGCGAGAGCTCTTTGCTTTCACCCATCATGAGATGTTTCTTGTGTGACACCTTGGTAATGAGACACCTTTTTATAGGCCATCAGTTTGGACTGAACCAGCTGATATTCATTTGTATTGACAAGGGGGAGGGTTGCTTTCTAATTACTGATTGTCTTGGCTTTCCATGCCTTTTTGCACCTCCCTTTCTTCATGTGTTCAATACTTTTTCCCTGTGCCATTTAACACTCTCTCTCTCTCTCTCTCTCTCTCTCTCTCTCTCTCTCTCTTGCGATCAGGCATAACATTAAGACCATCTTCCTAATTTTGTGTTGGTCCCCCTTTTGCTGCCAAAACAGCGCTGACTCGTCGAGGCCTGGACACTAGACCCCTGAAGGTGTGCTGTGGTATCTGGCACCAAGATGTTAGCAGCAGATCCTTTAAGTCCTGTAAGTTGTGAGGTGGGGCCTCCATGGATCAGACTTGTTTGTTCAGCACATCCCACAGATGCTCGATTGGATTGAGATCTGAGGAATTTGGGGGCCAAGTCAACACCTCAAACTCATTGTTGTGCTCCTCAAACCATTCCTGAACCATTTTTGCTGTGTGGCGGTGCATTATCTGCTGAAAGAGCCCCAGCCACCAGGGAATACCGTTTCCATGAAAGGGTGCACATGGTCTGCAACAGTGCTTAGGTAGGTGGTACGTGTCAAAGTAACATCCACATGGATGGCAGGACCCAAGGTTTCCCAGCAGAACATTGCCCACAGCATCACACTGCCTCCTCCGGCTTTCCCTCTTCCCCATACTGCATCCTGGTGCCATGTGTTCCCCTAGCAAGCGACACACATACACCCGGCCATCCATGTGATGTAAAAGAAAACGTGATTCATCAGACCAGGCCACCTACTTCCATTGCTCTGTGGTCCAGTTCTGATGCCCATGTTTGTGCTTTGGGCGGTGGACAGGGGTCAGCATGGGCACCCTGACTGGTCTGCGGCTATGCAGCCCCATATTCAACAAACTGAGATGCACTGTGTATTCTGACACCTTTCTATCAGAACCAGCATTAACTTCTTGAGCAATTTGAGCTCCAGTAGCTCGTCTGTTTGATCGGACCACACGGGCCGACCTTTGCTCCCTACGTGCATCAATGAGCCTTGGCCGCCCATGACCCTGTCACCGGTTCACCACTGTTCCTTCCTTGGAGCACTTTTGATAGACACTGACCACTGCAGACTGAGAACACCCCACAAGAGCTGCAGTTTTGGAGATGCTCTGACCCAGTCGTCTAGCCATCACAATTTGGCCCTTGTCAAATTCACTCAAATCCTTACGCTTGCCCATTTTTCCTGCTTCTAACACATCAACTTTGTTGACAAAATGTTCACTTGCTGCCTAATATATCCCACCCACTAACAGGGGCCGAGATGAAGAGATGATCAGTGCTATTCACTTCACCTGTCTTCATTGTCATAATGTTAAGCCTGATCAGGGTATATACAGTATATCATGAAGACATTGAGGTACAAAAATGGGTTTCTCACACAACAGAGATCCTTAAAACTAATAATAGAAAACATCCTTTGACAGATTTTTGTTTTTTTTGACTCTGAAACTCAACTAAATTGAATTTTCCCTGGATGATTCAGAAGACAAGTCTTCAATTTCGAGTAAACTTTGTATTTTAAGCTTCATAATGTATTTCATATTTTAGTCTTTGACATCTACGATAAAGGTTCTGTGTTTTTCACCTGATTCTTGCTGTTTTTCAGTGTTGATTTTTGGCACTTTTTGACCCCTAACACAATCATAGTCACCAACATTTGCACAGCCTTTCCAAAACACATCTAAGCGTAGAAACTTTGCTTACACATGCATGAAATGCATGAATTGTTCAATATTCAAGAATTCAAGAAGAAAAACATAGTTTATCCAGTGATTTTCAAGCTGTTTGAAAATTGAATGCAGGTCAAATTGACCCGAACGCAACAGAGTTCATCTCAGCTCTGTTTAACATATTTGCCTATGTTTAAATCCACACTTTATGGCAATGTAATTCTCTGTGTGGTGTGCTGCATTCACAGATGTTCCTCTATGACCTTTGACCCTGACCTGCCGCCCACCAGCATCATCATCACTTTTCACAATGAGGCGCGCTCCACCCTGCTGCGCACTATTAAGAGGTAACAGCCTACACTGCATCCAACACACACAGACTTTCTAGAGCTGTGCCAGACACACTGACATTCAGCTTTACAGCAGCGCTTACATACATGAAGAGAAAAATACAGCATTAATCCTTCTGTGACCATCGAAGAACCTGCACTTGTCACCCAAAAGAGCTATTTCTACCTGATTTCACCCAGAACATTTTTTATTTGTTGGTATGAATAAATGTATTTATGTAAAACACTGTTAAACATGTTAAATGATATCTTTGTTATTTTCAGTGCGGAGATAGTAAAAGTATTTTACATTGCCATATTCAAATCAAATCTGTTGAGGATGTCATGAAGTTTCAGACTTAAAAGTTGAATAAATCTGTGTTTAAATCTAAAACAGGTCATGCAAAGGCATGAAAGGGTTCAAATCGTTTTCACCACACTAAGGTGTTTTCAGGGTCTTGCTAGATTGGGTAAACCCAGCCCGATCTACCGGCGATTCGATTTCGCCCTGCAGCTCAGGCTGGAAACCTGTACATATTTCTATCCTGCTTCCGTTACAAATCTGCAGGGACCAATCACAAACCGGCTTATCCAGTTGGCGTGCTATTTGTGGGTTTAACACAATGACAGATAGAGAAGCGATGGATTGGTCTGATTGGTTGAAAGACTATCCAATTGCGTACAGAGTCATTTTAACTATGCCCATTGGTCACGCCTCCACAGACTCATGTTCAGTTTTAAAACATTGAGCTTGGTCTGGTGATAGACAGACAAGGGTCTTGCTATACGATTGCAAAAATCCCTTGGGAAAATTAAGTGCACTAAATTGTATTGAATGTGCATGTGTAGTGTACTTCAAAACTTATATAAGTATATTAAAAGAAAAAAAACTGTACTTGCAGATAATATAATATTAATGAAACATAAAGGCCACTTAAAGGGTTACTTCAGTGATTAGCATTAAAGCTTTGTGTCAGTAGAAACAGAGTAGTATATTCAAATGATCGTGCTTCCCCCCTCATATCCTCAATAGAGAGAATTATGTATTTTATGTCTGGAAAAAAGCCTCAGACAACGCAAATATCATCATTTTGCCTCATCTGAGATTTTTTTGGCCAGAGGCTAGAGACTACAGCCAGTAGGAGGAGCTAGTTCAGCATGTTTTCAACCCGCCCATAGGGGAGGGATCTCACTCACAGAATGTAAAATGCGCACGACCGCTCAGGCATTCATAACGGCTGTGAATGAATGCCGGGCGGCCGTGCTCATTTTAGTTTCGATTTAGAATAAGCACCAATTCAGGGGCGGGTTGCATGAATTGTGCATTCATTAGCCGATTATTCTTAATGAAAAACACAACAACAAAACAGTACAATGACAAACTCACTTAAATAGGCGCTTTTCGTTTTGAAACCAAATCTTCCGCGATCATCTGGTCTGTCAGCTCCTGACTCTCTGATGAATGAGATCTGACTACTGCTGTGTTTGTGCTGTGACTCTCGTTCGGCTCGTGCTGTATTGAGCAGACAGGTTCAGTTTTTAATTTTAAAAAACTGTCTGTTCTCTAACTAAATGATTTTATTACTATAAAAATCAAAACGACGGTGGGGGGTGGGGGCAGTGCCATGGTGGGCAAGTGATGTAACCGGTAGGCGTGGCTTTGGAGTGGCCTTGTAGGGCAGCGAAGCAAGTGCATTCTGGGAGTTGTTGTCTTTCATCCATATGAGCCACGAATGCATTGAAGCAGTGAAGTACCCCTTTAAGTGTACTTAAAAAAAGCACACTTTAATGGCTTTTAAAAAGTGCTCTTTGTAATAATGTCAAATTAAAAGTACATTTTAAATAGAAGTACACTTATTTTGATGTACTGCCTAATATACTAAAGTACTTTTAAAGTACTTGATTATAATTTGAAATGTAGTGTGTTTACATTTAAAGTTAAAGAGGACATATTATGCTTTGTTTTGTTGCTATTTGAGCATGAAAAAAGTCCCTCCAGCGGGAGTTCTTCTCTATGTCAGTGTCAGTGTTTCTGAACTCCCTGAAACGCCTCCATTGTAGTGTTGAGTTTCTTCCGGGAACAAAGACGTCACAATATTCCTTATTTAAATAATTAATACGCAGAATAAAGGGGCGGGGCCTGTTGAGTGAGTTAGTAGTGTGTTGAAACTGGTGGTTATGTAAGGGGCGGGAATTTTCCAAACACGCTCGAAGCTCTTGACCAATCACAACACACTGCTCCAGCCGACCAATCAGAGCACACTGTGCTTTTCAGAAAGAGGGGCTTCAGAGAGACAGGAACTAAAGAGAGCGTTACTGACAGACTGGGTAAGAGATGAGCTGCAACAATGGAGAATATGGGGGAAATAATGTGAACATTCAAGCATTAAAACCTGTTCTAGAGCCCAAAAACTAAATCAAGACTTAGTAAATGGGCATAAGAGGTCCTATTTGATATGATTTAAATGTACTGTATTGCAATTTCATCATTACAAATGTGTAATTATGAATATATTTAAATACATGATGTACAAGTTTGAATAGAAGTGGTATTAAAGTCTTCTAGATTACCACAAATGCCTGTCTTTACATTCAGCAGTACACAATAAAAAATTTTAAAGACAATGGAAGTCAATTTTGAAAGTAAATGTAAATAAAAGTGTAAAGAAAAGAAAAATTCTCCCAAGTGGGTCAACAAAAACGAATCGCTTTTTAAATAAATTAAAACTATAATACGTTTTCATTTAATTGCAATTACAATTCAACGAAGTGTCTGAAAACATTACATTCATTATATTCTAACAAGTAGTCTTTTTAAAAGTATGCTGAAGTGCACTTCTTCTTCACAAGGCATGTTGCTATGCGATGGTTTTATAGGCAGCTGTTAGGGTGTTTAGTGCAGTTAGGTGGTTGCTTACTGGTGCAAGTAAAAAGAGCCCAACCACACCTGCATAATTTAAGGTTTCAGTCATGTCTGTAGTAACAGTGCAGGACAACTTACACACTGAAGTTTAGGTATAACACATTACCCTTTTTACATCCTGTTCTTTTTGTTTCAGTGCACTAACAAGAAGCCCACCTCGTTTGATACAGGAGATTATTCTTGTGGACGACTTTAGCTCTGACCGTAAGTAGAGCTTCGTTTCATTGCAACACAAGAGCACAGAAACACACACATATGAAAGCACTGAATGATGACAGTGTTTCCTGCACATTAGCGGTTCAGTTCTTTATAAATATTGCTCATTCTATGTACATCAGTGAGCCAAGACTGAGCCCGGCCCTGCTGTTGTCATGGTGAGGAAACAAACTGCACAATCAGAATTGTAGCTCTGCTGTGATTAATGTTGTGGAGCGTCAGAGAGTCATAAAGTTGGCCAATGTGATTTTTCCCTTTACAGAGATCACGTGTTGAGTTTAGGCAGTGCTTTACACTCTTGGCATGGGAACCACATGCACCTCACAAAACACACACACATGTGCAGAGATGCAAACTGATCAGTCAGAAAATGAGATGAGACTGCAGTGCATTACTGGTTGCTTCAAGGGTTCAAGTCTGATGAATTACAGGAACAATATCGGGTTTCTGAACTAAAACACTAGAGTATGAGCCTATCTAGAGCAGTCTTTAGTGAAGTTGCATAAAGTAAAGAGGTGAGCAAGAAAAGTACAAATAAGGCAGCATCCATTTAAGATTGTTATAAATCTAGTCTTATTATACAGTAAATACACTGCAAAAAACTGATTGGCCCCACTTTATATTAGGTGTCTTTACAGTTTTTCTTGATTGTTTACACACATTTTCTGAAAGCATGCCTCATACTCTCAGAACTCAACACACAAATCAAAACACACACACACACACACACACACACACACACACACACACACACACACAATGGGCAAAACCCCTCAATTCTCCTGCAAAATGAAACTTTACATTCAAAACAATGTTATTTCTTCTCAAAATGGTATTTTGTTTTCAAATGACACACACAGACCATCATATGAATAGACATCTATAAGAACCAGTTGAACACTGATGTGCTCAATATAAAATGGAAAACACTTCTTCTACATTCATCATAATGACTTTTTTTTTGGTTCAGTGTTACACTTACTACAGACAGTACATACAGTAGTATTTAACATAACAAGTACATAACAAGTATTTGATACACTGCCGATTTTGCAGGTTTGACCACTTACAAAGCATGTAGAAGTCTGTAATTTCTATCATAGGTACTCTTCAACTGTGAGAATCCAGAAAAATCACATGGTATGACTTTTAAATAATTAATTAGCATTTTATTGCATGACATAAGTATTTGATCACCTACCAACCAGTAAGAATTCCGGCTCTCACGGACCTGTTAGTATTTCTTTAAGAAGCCCTCCTGTTCTCCACTCATTACCTGTATCAACTGCACCTGTATGAACTCGTTACCTGTATAAAGACACCTGTCCACACACTCAATCAAACAGACTCCAAAGTCTCCACAATGGCCAAGACCAGAGAGCTGTGTAAGGACATCAGTGATAAAACTGTAGACCTGCACAAGGCTGGGATGGGCTACAGGACAATAGGCAAGCAGTTTGGTGAGAAGGCAACAACTGTTGGCGCAATTATTAGAAAATGGAAGAAGTTCAAGATGACGGTCAATCTCCCTCGGTCTGGGGCACCATCCAAGATCTCACCTCGTGGGGCATCAATGATTATGAGGAAGATGAGGGATCAGCCCAGAACTACACGGCAGGACCTGATCAATGACCTGAAGAGAGCTGGGACCGCAGTCTCAAAGAAAACCATTAGTAACACACTACGCCGTCATGGATTAAAATCCTGCAGCGCACGCAAGGTCCCCCTGCTCAAGCCAGCGCATGTCCAGGCCCGTCTGAAGTTTGCCAATGACCATCTGGATGATCCAGAGGAGGAATGGGAGAAGGTCATGTGGTCTGATGAGACAAAAATAGAGCTTTTTGGTCTAAACTCCACTTGCCGTGTTGGAGGAAGAAGAAGAATGAGTACAACCCCAAGAACACCATCCCAACCGTGAAGCATGGAGGTGGAAACATCATTCTTTGGGGATGCTTTTCTGAAAAGGGGGCAGGACGACTGCACCGTATTGAGGGGAGGATGGATGGGGCCATTTATCACGAGATCTTGGCCAACAACCTCCTTCCCTCAGTAAGAGCCTTGAAGATGGGTCGTGGCTGGGTCTTCCAGCACGACAACGACCCGAAACACACAGCCAGGGCAACTAAGGAGTGGCTCTGTAAGAAGCATCTCAAGGTCCTGGAGTGGCCTAGCCAGTCTCCAGACCTGAGCCCAATATAAAATCTTTGGAGGGAGCTGAAACTCTGTATTGCCCAGCAACAGCCCCGAAACCTGAAGGATCTGGAGAAGGTCTGTATGGAGGAGTGGGCCAAAATCCCTGCTGCAGTGTGTGCAAACCTGGTCAAGAACTACAGGAAACGTATGATCTCTGTAATAGCAAACAAAGGTTTCTTTACCAAATATTAAGTTCTGCTTTTCTGATGTATCAAATACTTATGTCATGCAATAAAATGCAAATGGATTATTTAAAAATCATATCATTGTTTTAGATTCCGTCACTCACAGTTGAAGTGTACCTTTGATAAAAATGACAGACTTCTACATGCTTTGTAAGTGGGCAAACCTGCAAAATCGGCAGTGTATCAAATATCTTCCCACTGTACATAAGTGTGTTGTAAAATATTTGAGAATATTGTTTTTATACACAGAACACACAAATACACAGTAACAAATATATTTTATTTTTCCCACAAAACAACACAAAGTTTCACATAAAGTGGTCTACATACAAGAACATGCAACAAGAGAATTTACTGTATGCAGTTACAGTAAAACAAAAAACAAAACTATGCTGCTCCAAAACAGAAGAGCTCACCTGTTGCCCTTTTATGCTAAAGCTCTGTTTGCTAATTGTAAAACTGTGTGACAGGCGTTTGCCCTTGAGCTGAGTCAGTGTGCATATTTGAATGGCAGTGTGTTCCTTGTGAAAACAAGAGATTTTCTGCATGAAAATTGTGCCAAATGCAGAGAATTGTGAGTAGTGTTTTGAAAAAAGTGTGTTTTAGAACTGCAATTTGAGTGTAAAGGAGGAATTGTGCTTGTAGTTTAGCAGAATTGGTTCAGGGGTCATTGGTAGCAGTATTTGTGTGTAAACAATTGAGAAAAACTGTAACTATTGTGTACTTATGTCAAAAAAATGTGGTAACACTTCATTTTGATGGTCCCTTTTGAACATTCTGTTGACTATAAGTAACTTTGCAACTACATGTCAACTTATTCTACTAACCCGAACCCAAACCTAACAGTCTACTTCAGTTTTTTTCACAAATACTGGTACATGAGACACAATGACCACTACTTTTTAATGATTACAGTTTTTCTCAATTGCTAAAACACTAAACCCTATTGTCTGAACCAAATGCTCAGTTGCCTGAACCCACTGATTGAATCAATCACTCTTTTGGCAAAACCATAAGCACTTTTCACCTGTTTAGACACAACTTGCCAACACATTTTCATTGTGATGCACCCATGCTGCATAATGGTGAGCATAGGTGACAAAAGTCAAACACAATTAAAGCACAGATGTCACCACTTGAACACAACAACTCAAAATTGATCACACTTGTGGCTAATGATGTGAGGGAACATATACAGTAAGCCAGTTCAGAGAGCACTGGTTTGTGAGGCCCTACAATGGATAGAAATCTGAGAGGAAGAGTTTGTGTGAGAGGAGGTCGAGGTGGTCAGCGAAGACAAAGAACAGTAATATCTGATGAAATCAGAGCTACTGTGATTGACCATGTTCTTGTCCATGGTATGAGCATGAGGGAGGCTGGACAAAGGGTACAACCAAACATCAGTAGATTCACTGTGTCCACCATAATCCGAAGATTTAGAGAAGAGAACAGGTAATTACCTTTTTTTGACATTATAGTACAGTATGCAAATGTTGACAGCAATTACTGTATGACATACTATATACTGTACCACAGTATACTGTAAGTAAATATATGTTTCAGTACATCACTGTACCAATATACTGTAGTATTGTAATGGTGGGTTGGTCTAACTGTTTGTAGGCCTAGTATTCCATGTATATTTTTGTACTTTATTTTTACATGGGCTTACTGTACACAAGTGGCAAACGCATAAGATTTCTGTTTTGTATTTTTGTACAAGTGCAAAATGCACAGGGTTTTTTTTGTTTTGCAACATGCATTTAGCCTGCAGTGAACAATAAACATTTATTTCTCCAGCTTCATGTCCTGAGCATTGTGTTTTCTATTGTTCTACGTAGTGTTTAGTGACTGTTCAGTAGTGTTTTTAATTTTGATTGACTCGGGGCACGATTTGACAACATAGTTCAGTTTTGAGCACAGATTGAACTGTTTTGAGGTGAAAGTTTGGTTTTGCAAGAAGAGTCTGAGGTTTTGTGAATGTAGCTTGAAAATTGGGTTTTGTGTTCACAGTTTAGAGAAAAGGAGAGCAGCTTTCAAGAAATGTGTCTTAGCAATCGAGAAAAACTGTAAAAAATGGCATTATTTTATTTGAAAAAAGTTAATAAATGTATTTTATTGACAAAATATTTTAGTTTGTCATGGATATTTTGACAAACTAATGTACCCCACCTATGGAGCATGTTGTCACATTTCACTTCCATTCTTTTGGAGTAAATCAAGAAAAAAGTATACACTGTTTTAATGAAAACCACATAATTGTACAAGTGTGAAATTAATGTGGGGGAAAAATAAATACTCTGAACCCAAGAGGATTTACACAAACTGAGACAGCCAAGAAACGTTAGGCTGTGCCCCGCTCTCCACTACACTATCAAGCAGTCAGTAAACAATACACCGAATAATAGAAAACACATTGTTCAAAACATATAGTTCTCAGGGAGAAGTACATTTTTAATCTCAAAACCAATTTTATATTTTCCGTCATTGTCTTAGTCATGAAAACATGTTCTTTCACAGTAGCTCAAAATTGATCAGAAGTTTCTACTCTGCTTTGCTCTTTGCATTTTTTTTTGTTCTTCTTCCTCCTCTTCCTGTTTCTTGCCCTCTTCCTCCTCGTCGCCCACCTCGCATACCACCTTCAACAACCTGTCTGCTCTCTGAACTGGCTTATATTGGTTGTGTCACATCATTTGAAACATGTTAAATCAATTTTGAGTGGTTGTGTTCAATCAATGACATTTGTTCTTTATTTGTATTTGATTGTTGCCACTTGTGTTTACCAGTATGGATGACTTGTGCATTAGAGTGGAGGATGTGTTTTGAGAATGAGAATGTGTTTAGAGTTTTGCTGAAAAGTCTAAGTGAGATCTGCAAATTGTGTTTTACCATGTGAAATGGTTTAAGGTATTGACAACAGACTGCACAGTTAGCTAAATGAGTTCAGGCAACTGGGAATTTTGTTCAGCCAATGGGTTTTAGTGTTTTAGCAATTGAGAAAACCCCACTGTAGATTGCTGTCTACGGAGGAGTCATTTCTGTGGTGGAAACCAGCTTCCATACTTAAGAGATGCTTGATAAAAAATGAGTTTATGCTTAAAACAAGAAAAACATTTGAACAAGAAAAAATGTTGTATAGGTTATTTTTCTTACCCCATCGATGGATAATCGTTAAAAGTATTGATTCAATGATTGATAAATGTTTTCAGAGAAAAAAGACCTCATGTAAACGTGCCTTGATTTAAGAAGGTTTAGATATTTGTACTGGAAAAAAAGACAAATACTAAGAAAATGATGTTACAGTGTATTTTGTCATTATTGCATATACTGTTTTATAATGTGTTTAGTGCAAACAGCCTCTAGCAATCTTTAAATATAACTGAACTAAAACTATAAAGATCTCACTGACCTCAGACATGCCCAACATTTAGAAGTCGTGTGTTTATTTCAAAGCATGTTAAGTTTGTTCAGAGGTTTGCAGGCTGGTTTTTGCTAAGTTTATGGCATTGTGTCCACGGGCCTATACCATGAAGCCGGTTTAGCTGGCTAGCCAGATATGTTTAAGCTTAGTTTGTGCCAATCCTGGGTTATGGGTACCATTAAAATGGTTTGGCTTTTAGCAGTGTTCATCTCCATAGTAACTTATGCTCCATGGCTAACCTGCTCCAGGACAGGTTATGTTCTGGATAAGAGATCAAACTGAAATTGGACCAATCAGCTGTAAGCAAAGTGACACACGTCTGATGCAATAAAGTCACTCCCCCTGTTTCTACTCCAAATTAAAGGTCACTACATAGCAAATGGCTAATAAAGACTAAAGCGTCTGGCTTTTAACAATTGCTTATTTATAATAATAATAATTTTGAATGATTTAGATATCATTTATGTAATTATTATACCCGTAATCAATTACACTTGTATCATTAGTTAATCAATAATTAATAGGCACTTAGTTGAAATGAATATAAATAGCCTATATAAAAGGTCATACAAATAAGCTTTAAAATCAATAAATAAAGCAATACAAATTTCTACATGTGAGCTTAAATGTTCAATTCTCTCTATGTATCAACTAAACTAACTTCATAACTTGTACTTGCATTGACGTAGTGAACATTTTGTCCTCTTTCATAGACAGCTCTTTTCTTCTTGCTGTGTAAATTTGTTTAAATTCTTAATATTTTTCAATCATGTAATATTCTGCAGAAGAGAGAAATTAAATCTCGCTGCTTCTCTCGCGAGAAGTGAATCTCAGTTTTACTGATCCACAGCATGTGATTGGCTGTTCACTACTGATGTCACAGCTAAACTCCTAAATTCGGGATCAAAGCCTGAGTTGACAGAGAAAGCTGATGATCAGCATCATGGGACCAACAAAGCCTGAATAGATTGGTTTGGTTTTGTCAACTCTAAACTAATCCTGTAACCCTGAGTTTTTTAAACTACCATCATGGTACAGGCCCCACATATAGTCAGGCTCAAACAGTCAGTATCTTGAATATTCAACTTGGTTAGAGTCTGTGAAATATTTGGTGCTCAGTACATCTGGATGGAGGAGCGCAGCTCTGAGTTTATTCGGGGTTGTTGGCAGAACAGAAAGCCCTGCAATAATTTAGATGAGCTTTCAGTTTGTTGCTGGATAAACTACAATATGCGCCAAGTTTTAGGAGTGATACTGATAGATTTATAGTCCAGAGTGTAGATCTGAATGATTTAGCCACTGATAAAAAACTACCCAGTTCGGTTCATGTAAGGCTTATTTAAAAAAACAAACAAAAATACAAATAAAAAACATTGGCAGTTTATGATATTTAATGCATCAACTCCTGAACCTATTTTTGTCAGCTGAACTCCTTTGCTTTGAAATAATTACTTGCAGTACCTATTGAGATTTTAAGTAAAAGCGTCTGCCAAATGCATAAATGTAAAGTAAATATTTCGATAAGTTACACATATTTTCCATAAATGCTTGTCAGTACATTTAGCAGTACACTTTAACCATATTTCAAAGGCAATGCAATTATGAAATGACATATAAAGATGTACCTAAGTGGGTCAAAAAAGCACTCTTAATTGAATTTTGAAATTAAACTATAATACATTAAGTGTCTGAAAATATTACATTCAGTTTGCACTTAAGTCTATTACTTTCACAGTTCTCTGTTATCGATTAATAGTTACATTACAAGCAGGTACACAAACCGAACATTATTGTAAGGTGTTGTCAAAATAATTGCAGTGTGTACATGCAAAGCAACTTTTGGATTGCTATCAATGAAGTAAGATGCTCTTTCCCCACATAGTGTGATTACAGCATCTACCAGCTGAAGCTAGCCAGCCAAACCATGCCCGATTACAGATCCATGCACATGCAGACGGGAGGGGTTGATCGTGGTGGCGAGGAGCTTGGAGGATTAGCTTTAGCCAGCCATCCTGATCAGGTTATTGTGTGTATTTGTGAATGGCCATGTTTATTCATTGTCATTACCTCCAACAAATTAGCCTCAGAGGTGCCAGCTCGCAGCTGTCCTGACAGGGTTCACCGCGCTGGTTTGAGCCGCTGCCAGGCTGCATGCTGTAGAAGCAGCGTTTCCGGCCGGAGGATCTGCTTGCACAGTCAGGCACGTAAACCTGCAAATGAGCTTTACTGTTCTGAAGGGTAAATCAGGATTTTCACTGCACCTTTAAATCCTGTTAACGCGAGTCTTAGCACGGCTAATCTCTGCTCTCATCAGCAGGACCATGTGACAGGCATATCTTCACATCTCAGTGTTTGGACACATGCAGATAATACCAAACACTTAGCAGATTTCTTGCTTTTTCGCACTGTATATCTCATTGCCTTTTAGTGCTATTGGTTAAGGCAAGTATTGTCATTGCTACATTTTGTACTTAGGGTTACTGATTTAAATGTCTAAATTAAGAGTATTAAACCCAGGTGTGCAACTCATTCAGGATTCCCAAGTCAGCAGTTTACTAGTGAAATCGGGCTACTTTTTAACTATTGTCACGGTTTGACGTACACTATGTGCGTCTCAACCAGCTCCCTAGTTCAGTAGTCAGGGCACTGACTGATTCCCTGATAAGTGCCCTGACTACTGAACTAGGGCATTGATTGAGACGCACTCTGAATTGACACCCCTCCAAATCATTGAATTCAGGTGTTCCAATCACTTCCATGGCCACAGGTGTAGTCCATTCGTGAAATTTCCTCACTACTAAATATTCCACGTCTAACTTTTGGTGGTAATATAACAAAGTGGAAGCAATTGGGAACAACAGCAACTCAGCCACGAAGTGGTAGGCCACGTAAAATCACAGAGAGGGGTCAGCGCATGCTGAGGTGCGCAGAAGTCGCCAACTACTTCAATAGCTACAGACCTCCAAACTTCAAATGGGCTTCAGATTAGCTCTGTGAGAGAACTTCATGGAATGGGTTTCCATCGCCAAGCAGCTCATCAAAGCTTTACGTGCAATGCAAAGCGTGGGATACAGTAGTGTACGAGTCTGGGTTTGGGTTTTGGAGTGTAAAGTTTGGTGGAGTGGGGATTATGGTGTGGGGTTGTTTAGTTGTTTAGTCCTTAGTTCCAGTGAAAGGAACTCTTAATGCATCAGCATAGCAATACATTTTGGACAATTTCATGCTCCAAACTTTGTGAAGGACAGCCACTGGTAGGGGCCTTTGAACTGTTAGTGATCACTACAATATATTGGTTTTTCTATTTGCATAACAATCACTGTGCATATTTAGATTTTTGATTCAAGATTGCTTAAAGTTTCACTTTTTTAGGAAGTAAAGGTAAGTATAGTGCACATGTGGACTAAAATTTGTTGTGGGTCATGACACAAAGACGGTGTTGTTTAACAAAGGGGGGAAATGGTTTTGCAATACAAAGACATAGAGATAAAAAAAAGGAAAATTCAAATGATCAAGCAACCATCTTTATTATTATTT
Source organism: Romanogobio albipinnatus (assembly GCA_023566225.1). Classification (NCBI taxonomy): domain Eukaryota; kingdom Metazoa; phylum Chordata; class Actinopteri; order Cypriniformes; family Gobionidae; genus Romanogobio; species Romanogobio albipinnatus. The sequence goes on along the minus strand of CM042249.1, from coordinate 8,161,924 downwards.
TAACCTGTTTGTTGTACAGGCATGAATGGAACCTCAAATCGTGAGGCTTGCTGAGGAAATGTGTGCTGTTGGATGGAGGAATCAGGATCAGAATATCTAGACTTGCTGGTGGGCTCTTTTGACAAAATGGAAAATGTGAAAGGAATCACGGAATCCAGTCATATTATGTGTTTACATAATATATGCCTGTGTACTGTGTATAATTACATCGCTATGGCGATGCCTCTGTGTGAGCCGTGTCTGAAGCACATAATAATAATAATTTGTTACATTTATATAGCGCTTTTCTAGGCACTCAAAGCGCTTTACATAGAAACGGGGAATCTCCTCATCCACCACCAATGTGCAGCATCCACCTGGATGATGCGACGGCAGCCATATTGCGCCAGAACGCTCACCACACACCAGCTTATGGTGGAGAGGAGACAATGAGTATATAAATGGGGATGATTAGGAGGCCATGATGGACAGGGGCTAATGGGCAAATTTGGCCAGGATGCCACGGTTACACCCCTACTCTGTATCGAAGGACGTCCTGGGATTTTTAATGACCACAGAGAGTCAGGACCACGGTTTAACGTCTCATCCGAAGGACGGTGCTTGTTACAGTATAGTGTCCCCATCACTATACAGGGGTGTTAGGACCCACACAGACCACAGGGTGAGCGCCCCCTGCTGGCCTCACTAACACCTCTACCAGTAGCTACCTAGTTTTCCCAGTTGGTCTCCCATCCAGGTAGTGACCAGGCTCAGCCCTGCTTAGCTTCAGTGGGAAACCGAGTCTTGGGCTATAGGGTGATATGGCTGTGACATGTGTACATACACCAATACTGATGAATGTATGTGTGTGTCAGGAGTCACACCAGTTCTGCATAATATGTATGGAAGAGGAACATGCAAGGTCTGCTCTCTAGAGAGGGCTGACTGTGAGCGTTGTGTTCGCTTTACACATCGCAAGCTCTGATCTCACTCGGCCCCTTTTTCTCGAGGGTCAAGCCCATGCAACCTGTGGCTCGGGTCCTGCTGCTGCTGGGGATCGCAGATTGAGTTTGAGACTAGTGAAAATGCTCTATCTCTCAGGCTCTCTGCTGACTCAGGGGACCCATTTTGGATATCAGACCAAAACATGGAACTCATGTGTTCTGCATATGATCCTGAGGGATTGGATGTAGAAAAGCAGGCAGTGCTTCAGCAGAGCAGCTTCCTCAGTTTCCTTAGCTTGAGGTCTTTACTCGTGCTGTGGCCAGATAAAATCTGGAATGGCCCAATGAGAGGCAAGACTTGAGTACAGACTCCTCACCACCATTTCCCGTTCTTTCCCAATCTCCACTCTGAGGTGTTAAGATCATGGAAGACTCTATACTCTGCTTGTGTTGATATACATCATACTCTATGGTACTTGGTATGTGTGAGCAGGGGTATGGGGCAATGCTGAAGGTGGCAGAGGCGCATGCAGGCTATGTCTCCCCTTCATCATTGTCATCGTGGAGGAAACCTACTTTGCTCACTTTAGCCTACTTTGTTCGGCAGGAAGAGTTTTGGATCATAGTGATGGATAAGGGCCTGATGCGGTTTAAGAAAGCCACAGATCTTGCCCCCCAGGCAACCAAGCAGACGCCCGTGCTATTGGTCATTCTTTGGCTGCTATAGTTTATATGGAGAGACATCTGTGGCTTAATTTAAGGCATCAAGGAAAAGGACCGATTTTGCCTTCTGGTCTTTTCTGCAACGCAGTTAACACCGTCCTCGACAGATACCGTGAGGTCAAGTGACAGTCAGCAGCGTTCAAGAAGATGATCCCTTGCCGTGTCCAAGAGCCAGGTGCCTCTACCAGCTGTGCACGACCGGGGCCCAGCTCTCATAGAGAAGAGCAGAAGGTGAGCATGGGATCTCTAGTTCCCCCTCATTAGGACAGAGGACCTTAGGGGAGATTCGACCTAAGGGAAGTGATATCTGTGAGTCCTGACACCTTCAGGTCTCTGTCCCTCAGAGCGACTTCTCCTGAAGGAGGTCATTGCACACATCAATATTGTGTACCCTACTGTCCTCAGCGGCATTTCTAATTATCCCGTCACCACCAGTAATTCAGGAGGTGGGTTATCTGACAGGCCATTCACCTCATCTTCACTCACAAGTGATTCTTCCTTTAAGTCACTTCGGGTGTTTCCTGCCAGTACACTGCTCCAGGGCACCGATCAGACCAATTTTAACGATAAAATGATTCCACTGTAAGACTTTGTGGCAGAATGTTTTCAGTTTCTCGAGGGTTGAGCCCATGCACTCTGTGGCTCGGGTCCTGCTGCTGCTGGGGATCGCAGATTGAGTTTGAGACCTCTCGCGCTCTCTGCTGACTCGGAGGAACCCGTTTTAGATCTCAGACCGAAACAAGGAACTCATGCGTTCTGCATCTGATCCTGAGGGACTGGCTCTCTAGTTCCCCCTCGTAAGGACAGGGGGCCTTAGGGGAGATGTGACCTAATGAAAATTATATCTGTGAGTCCTGACACCTTCAGGTCTCTGTCTCTCAGAGCGACTTCTCGTGAGGGAGGCCATTGCACACCACAGTATTGTGGACCCTACTGTCCTCTGGGCTGTCAGCGGGCACTTCTACTTTTCCCGCCACCACCGGTGATTCAGGAGGTGGGGCGTCTGACAGGCCATTCACCTCATCTTCACTCACAAGTGATTCCTCCTTTAAGTCAGTTTGGGTGTTTCCTGCCAGTACACAGCTTCAGGGCACCGAACAAACCAATTCTAACGATTCAATTATTCCTCTGTCAGACTTGATGGCAGTGTGTTTTCAGATTGTTTTCTGATTCAGTTTGCCCCCCGTCCATCCTGTTTCCAGAGCATGGTGGCAAAAAATGTGCACCAAATAGGAGACAAAGTATTTCTCAAACAAGAACTGTGCCATAGAATTTGGGAAAAATGTAAAACTGAATTTAGGGGGAAATAATGGATTTCATAAGGCCCTAGCAACGTCCTAGCAGCCACCCAGAAGATGCTTGCAACATGCTAAAAACACTCAGAACACCATAGCAATCGCATAGCAAAATCCTGGCAACAGTCCACACACATGTTTCTGAGACACATGATAGCTGACCGCCACAGTGTCAATGTGGTCGTGAGATCATGATGACATCTGGCATTAGAGTGATTGTGACTTGACTCTTGTTCTCACAGTAATCTGTGGTTTATCCTCCCCCGTCACCATCTGCCACTCTTCCTCTCCACCTTCTTTCTCACACACACACACACACACACACACACACACACACACACACACACACACACACACACGCACACAAAATATATGAAATACAAACCATAAGGAGCTTTTCGGCACATACAAGCACAATGCCGGTAAGGATGCAATTCTAATTTAGTATTCTTTTTTTGCACCACGACCCCCTGAATAAATTGGTCCTGTACTAGAGCTTACTAAACCAAAAAAGCATGTTGCCATCATTAAACACAATATAAGAGAAATATGTTCCAAAATGATTAAGCAGCACAACTGTTTATATATTGTTTATATTATTTTTTTTACTGTATTTTTCGTAAAATAATATCAGCTTTGGTGACTTATAAGAGACAAAAACATTAAAACATCTTTCGAAATCTTACTTTTACTCAAACATATAAAGCAGCACAACTGTTGTCAACATTGGTAATAATAAGAAATGTTTCATGATTAGAATGATTTCTCAAAGATCATGTGACACTGAAGAGTGGGGTAATGATGCTGATTAATTATTTACAAATATATTACAAATAATTAATTATTTTAAAATATACACCGATCAGGGATAACATTGTGACATTATGAGGTGAAGTAAATAAAAAATTTTACGATCGCTATCGCAATATTTTCAATACTTTTAACCATTTTACCAAACTCTTAACACACCAACACACCTACAACACAAATTGACAAAACAGTTAATTTCATGCTCAAAATCACACATTGTAAACTAAACTGCAACACTAATTTTCAAAATACAATAATACACTAACACAATACACTGTCTACCAAAACCCACATGTTCTCTTCCAACAGGAACACTGCATTTTATTGATCATAGATTGTGTGTCTTTTGAAGCCTCTCCACATTTTTATTTTGTTGGGTTTAGTAAATGCATGCATTTTGTTTCTTTTGCTGCAGAAATTCAGTACAAAAAATAAATGACCCATCTCTGAGTAGCTTTATAGAATGCCCTTCAGTTTTATTTCATTATCAGCAATCACCATGTTGACAATCCATAGTTTTCACGTGTCGTCACACGCTTATAGGAACACCCACCTGGAGGGCAAAACAAGGCTCTCCTCCATTGCCCGCTAGTCATTTTTACCAGGTTTGTAGTCAGTATTACAGTTTTTTACAATCGCTATGACACATTTTTCAATACTTTTAACAAATTTCCTAAACTCTTAACGCACCAACACACCTACATCACACAATTGGCAAAACAGTTAATTTCATGCTCAAAATCACACATTGTAAACTAAACTACAACACTAATTTTCAAAATACAATAATACACTAACACAATACACTGTCTACCAAAACAATTCAAACATGTCTCAAAATCCAATTTTTTTCCTAAACACTAACACATGTTCTCGTACCAACAGGAACATTTAGTCATTCATAGCACAATGTCATAAAAACACTAACATCCGATGGAAATACAGAAAATGCATTATTTTATATGTATCAGGTCTGCCCTTAAACAATAGACAGTATATTTTATTGATCATAGATTGTGTCTTTTGAAGACTCCACATTTTTGTTTTGTTGGGTTTAGTAAATGCATGCATTTTGTTTCTTTTGCTGCAGAAATTCAGTACAAAAATAAATGACCCATCTCTGAGTAGCTTTATAGAATGCCTGTTCTTCATTTAGGAGCTTTCCTCTGCCCCCTGAGGGAGGACGTTGAATCCTTAGATAGACAAAATACAGTTAGGAACAAGAGGCTCACAGTCACTGTAATGCATGGTAAAATTATTTACACTTTGCAGTAGGAGAAGCGCTTACACAATGTCCTACTTGTTGATTTCTTGAAGAATCTGAATAATGGATGCCACTGTGTCCCGGCTGAGTTTTGCTGTACTCGTTCACCAGCCTCTCTGTATGATAGCCTGTGGTTTATGACATGGTCTATGATAGTAGCTCTTATTTCATCAGTTACCCTAATTCTACCTTGCCCATGTCCAGGCATTCCTCTCCCTTGCCCTTGTCCCACTCCTCTCCCTTGCCCTGGTACTCGTCTTCCTCTCCCTCATGCAGGCCTTTTTATGACTTTCTTTGTGTTACTCTATATTGTTCCTTTTTCACACAAGAGCAGTCCAAATAGGCCCTCTTTTACTGTACTATACCATATGGTCATGTGATTGAAAGAACAACAGCTGAACAATTCCTAGATGGGAATCAGCTGTGATTTATATATTTGCACAAATTCAATCAGCTGTTTATCTTTACAAATGGAATAAAATACAGGGGATATATTTGTGTTCCAATTCTCGATATAACTGTTTAACTTGACTTTAGCCTATAAGGTTAAGTTTAGAACATGATGTTATCTGTTCTGACATACAGTGTTAAAGCATTGGTAAATTTGGCAGTACAAATTTGTTGTTTTGGTCTTGGTTGAGCTTGTGTGTAAAAGAAGTTCAAGCATTTTAAATTTGTGTTAACTGTTTTCATTGTGTGTAAAAGCAACAATAAATGTGTTAATTGTATAGCCTACATAGACAGATGTTGTGCTAACTGCGTTAAGAGTTTAGGAAATGTGTTAAAAGTATTGAAAAATTTGTCATAGCGATTGTAAAAAACTGTAATGCGGTAAGACAGTGATATTAAAATATCAAATTCAATATACACCTTATTGATGTTGCATACTTTGTACAGGAAAGCAGATGAACACAGAATATATGGCCCGTGTGGTCCGATCAAACAGACAAGATACTGTAGCTCAAATTTCTCAAGAAGTTAATGCTGGTTCTGATAGAAAGGTGTCAGAATACACAGTGCATCACTGTGCAATATCAGTGCGTCTCTTATCTGGGGAACACATGGCACCAGGATGCACTATGGGGAAGAAGGAAAGCCGGAGGAGGCAGTGTGATGCTTTGGGCAATGTTCTGCTGGGAAACCTTGGGTCCTGCCATCCATGTGGATGTTACTTTGACATGTAGCACCTACCTAAGCACTGTTGTAGACCATGTACACCCTTTCATGGAAGCGGTATTCCCTGATGGCTGTGGTTCTTTCAGCAGATAATGCACCACCACAAAGCAAAAATGGTTCAGGAATGGTTTGAGGAGCACGAGTTTGAGGTGTTGACTTGGCCCCCAAATTCCCCAGATCTCAATCCAATCGAGCATCTGTGGGATGTGCTGAACAAACAAGTCCAATCCATGGAGGTCCCACCTCACAACTTACAGGACTTAAAAGATCTGCTGCTAACATCTTGGTGCCAGATACCACATCACACCTTCAGGGGTCTAGTGGAGTCCATGCGACGACAGATCAGGGCTGTTTTAGCAGCAAAATGAGGACCAACACAATATTAGGTCATAATGTTATGCCTGATCGGTGTATTCAAACAGAAAACAATTATTAAAAATTGTAATAATACTTCACAATATTACTATTTTATGCTATATTTTTGTCTATACACAAAGTATATTGTCATATATAATCATCACATTAAATTCAAGCCGCAAACTCAGCAAAAGCATAATTCCTTGTGCTCTGCTGTACATTTTCTAGGTATTTTTAGTGTTCCGTCCACATCAGCAAAAGAATGCAGTCGTTCAATAACCATTAGTGCAGCCGAACACAATGAAAATCATTTAATTAAAATTGAACCAGTTCTGCTTCTGGATTCCCGGCTCGTCAGTGGTTTCAGTTCTCACTGCGGTTCCTCTAGAGGTCTAGATTTACCTGATTTGTGATCAAGCTGTAATTAATCCTTCCTCCTCCAAAGTCAGCCGCAGACACGGCTTAGGTTGTGTTTGTGTGTGTTTGTTCAATTCACGGATTGTTTACGTGTATCTTGTCTAGTACATTCTTAACCGTCCATTAAAATTAAATGATCATGTTGATGAAATGTTGATATGCACATGTGTGCTGCATACGTCTGTGCTGCATTGTTGGTGCATTCTGGGAAATCTGATGTCCCTTTCTCTCTCTGTCTCTCTCTCTCTGTAGCTGAAGACTGCCGACTGCTCTCTCAGATCCCAAAGGTTCGCTGCCTGAGAAATGAACGCCGAGAAGGTATGTGTGAAATGAGTAGAGTGGAGATGTGCTCATATTCAGAGATAAAAGTTAAATGTTATGTCATAAATGCATAAATGCTGTACAATTATTGGAGAGATATTTAAATAAGTCAGGATTCAGATCTAGATTCAGGATAAATTCACATAAAAACAAATCCAATAGCCAATAGAAAACGTCTCGGTTACGTATGGTAACCCTCGTTCCCTGAAGGAGGGAACGGAGACGTATGTCGGTTGTACCGACGAATTGGGATCACTTCAGGGAGCCCCTATCAGCTTCGAGATATAGAGAACAGGCCAATGGGCCATTGGCGTGCGAGATTTGCATCCGCCCCGCGCCGTGGGTATAAACAGGAAGCGAGAGCAGCGCACTGACGTTTTTCACTGAGGAGCCGAACTAGTGACTCGGCCATGCAGTGATGGTAAGGAACTGTGGTGATGGGACGTACGTCTCCATTCCCTCCTTCAGAGAACGAGGGTTACCATACGTAATCGAGACGTTCCCTTTCAGTCGGTCACTTAAACGTACGTCGGTTGTACCGACGAATTGGGATCCCTTTGGAAAACGCCACAGTTACTACCACTTCCAGCGCCCAACGAGAGCCCCTCAGACCCCGTTCTGATGTGGGCGGGGAAATTCACGCAGGGAGAGTCACACTGCTGTTCCGCAAGACCCACTCAGCAGACTTAATGGATAACACTGGGAAAGCGTGCCCGGAGGGACGCAAGCCGACACTAGACCTGCAAGCCGACACTAGACCTGGCACTTCAGTGTTGCTGACTATGGGAAGCGAGCACACGAGAAGCAACCGGTTCCACATGTAGGCTATAAAACCTAGCGAACATGTTTGGTGTTGCCCAGCCCGCAGCTCTACAAATGTCTGTCAGCGAGGCGCCACGAGCCAGCGCCCAGGAAGAAGCTACACCCCTGGTGGAGTGAGCTCTAACCCCGAGCGGGCAGGGCACGTCTTGGGATTCATACGCCAAGACGATGGAATCCACTATCCTGTGGGCCATCCTCTGCTTGGAGACAGCCTTTCCCTTCTGCTGTCCTCCGTAACAGACGAAGAGCTGCTCTGAGGTCCTAAAGATTTGTGTTCTGTCAACATAGATGCACAGGGCACAAACTGGACAGAGAAAAGCCAGGGCTGGGTCTGCCTCCTCCGAGGGCAGCGCTTGCAGGCTCACCACTTGGTCCCGAAAGGGAGTAGTGGGAACCTTGGGCACATATCCAGGCCGGGGTCTCAGAGTTACCTGAGAGTTGCCAGGCCCGAATTCCAGGCACGATTTGTCGACCGAAAATGCCTGCAGGTCCCCTACCCTCTTAACCAAGGCCAATGTAATCAGGAGTATTGTCTTTAAAGACAAGATTTTCAGCTGACTGCAAAGGCTCGAGGGGCGTCCTCTGCAGTGCGGTCAGCACCAGAGTTAAGTTCCAAGAGAGTATAGAGGGAGGACGAGGCGGATTTAGTCTCCTTGCCCCCCTCAGGAACCTGACGATCAGATCGTGCTTGCGGAAGGACTCACCATTAACCAGGTTGTGATTTGTGGCAATAGCGGCAACGTACACCTTGAGGGTGGAGGGAGACAGCCTTCGCTCCAACCCGTCTTGAAGAAAAGAGAGCACAGATCTGACCGAACACTTTCGGGGGTCTTCTTGGTGAGAAGAGCACTAATCGACGAACAGGTTCCACTTCAGCGCATACAGCCGTCTCGTAGAGGGGGCTCTGGCGGAAGTGATGGTGTCAACTACCGCTTGCGGTAGGTCACCTAGAACCTCCGCGTCCCGTCCAGGGACCAGACATGGAGTTTCTTTCCAGAGGTTCAGACGCGGGTGCCACAGGGTGCCCCGTCTCTGAGTTAGGAGGTCCTTCCTCAGAGGAATGGGCCAAGGAGGTGCTGTCACGAGGAGCACTAGTTCCGGGAACCAAGTCCTGTTGGGCCAATACGGAGCTACCAAGAGAAGCTGCTCCTCGTCCTCCCTGACCTTGCACAGTGTCTGTGCAAGAAGGCTCACTGGGGGAAAACGCATATTTGCGTAGGCCCCGGGGCCAGCTGTGTGCCAGTGCATCCGTGCCGAGGGTACCCTCGGTCAGGGAATAAAACAACTGGCAGTAGGTCGTGTCCGGGGCGGCAAACAGACCGATCTGTGCGGCCCCCAAAGCGACTCCAGATCAGCTGGACCACCTGGGGGGTGGAGTCTCCACTCTCCGGGGAGCACCGGTAACCGTGACAGCTCGTCGGCTGCACGATTGAGCGGGCCCGGAATGTGAATGGCACGAAGGGACCTCAGATGCTTCTGACTCCACAGGAGGAGATGGCGGGCGAGTTGGGACATGCGGCGGGAGCGTAGACCACCCTGTTTGTTGATGTACGCAACGTTTGAGTAGCGTTTTGAAGCGACTGAGAGCAAGACGAACTTCCAGCAACTCCAGGAAATTGATATGCCATTGCTGTTGGGGCCCCGTTGTACGTGGCACCCCAGCCAGTGGATGAGGCATCCGTGGAGACAACAGAATGCCTGGACACTTGTTCTAGAGGCACTCCTGCCCGTAGAAATGAAGGGTCCGACCACGGGCTGAAGATTTGGCGGCATCTCAGCGTCACTTGGACATGGAGGGACCCGCTGTGCCACGCTCATCTCGGGACTCGGTCGTGTAGCCAGCGTTGAAGCGGTCTCATATGGAGCAGCCCTAGCGGCGTTACTGCGGCTGCTGCTGCCATATGCCCCAGGAGCCTCTGAAATGGTTTCAGTGGTACCACTGTGCTGCGTTTTGAACAAATTCAAGCAGTTCAACATCGACTGGACGTCATGGCGACCGAGTCGATCTCCATCCCGAGAAAAGAGATCCTCTGTATGGGACAGAGTTAGCTCTTCTCCCAGTTGACCCGAAGACCCAACTGGCTGAGGTGCCGAAGCACCATGTCCCTGTGTTTGCTCAACTGATCCCGCGACTGGGCAAGGATCAGCGTCGAGATAGTTGAGAAGGCGAACACCACGCTCTCTCATGGGAGCAATGGCCGCCTCCGCGACTTTCGTGAAGACACGGGGCGACAGGGACAGCCCGAAGGGCAGGACATTGTACTGATATGCTCGTCCGTCGAATGCAAAGCGTAGAAACGGTCTGTGTCGAGGGAGAACCGAGACATGAAAGTACGCGTCCTTCAGGTCGATCGCTGCAAACCAATCTTGGGGACGGACGCACCTGAAGATGCACCTGCGTCAACATTCGGAACGGCATCGTGTTGCTCTTTTGTGAGGAAACGCTCTTTCAACAGTGCTGAAGCACCCAGGGGAAGACCGTGGCAGCACACAGGAGGTAAGTGCAGTCCTGTGTCTGCACTCACTGAAACAAACGCCCTCACCAACCAACAGTTGCTGTGAGAACAGCAGTTTGTTATGCTGATGCAGCGGTGAGCACGCGATCGCGCTGATTGTGCCTTTTCGCCAACACAAAGCGTCCTTCTCTTTCTCTGGAGTATCTCTCTTGTAGATAGGCTCTCTTTTAGAAAAGCAGTCTTGCTTCATCAACGCCGTTCGGCTCCGAAGTGAATGACGTCAGTGCGTTGCTCTCACTTCTTGTTTATACCCGCGGCGCGGGACGGAGCACGAGATGCAAATCTTGCATGCCAATGGCCCATTGGCCGTTCTCTATATCTCGAAGCTGATAGGGGCTCCCTGAAGTGATCCCAATTCGTCGGTACAACCGACGTACGTCAAAGTGACCGACTGAAAGGGAACACACAGCTCTGTTCAAAAGATAATTTTTAAGAATTTTTTTTCAGAAAGGATGTATTAAATTGACTAAATGCATTAAAGACTTTGTTACAAAAATGCTATTGCAAACAAATGCTCAAATAATCATGTAAAACTGTATCACAATTTCCAAAAAATATTAAGCAACTGTTTTCAACATTGATAATAAAATATAGTAAGTATATTAAAATAGAACTTTAAATTGTAATATTTCACAATATTTCTGTATTTTTGATCAAATTAATGCAACCTTGGTGAGCTTGAAGAGACTTCTTTCAAAAACATTAAAAAGTCTCCCTGACCTCAAACTTTTGAACTGTTTTGTATATCTGCTTAAATGGTTAGTTAGTTTTCATTAATTACTCACCCTCATGTCTTTCGACACCCGTAAGACCTCCGTTCATCTTCGGAACACAAATTAAGATATTTTTGTTGAAAGCTGATGGCTGAAAAAGGCCTCAGATAGGCCTCCCTTGGCATTCAGTACATTCACACTCACAAGACCCATAAAAGTCAAGTAAAGTCAAGTAAAGTCAAGCCAACTTTATTTATATAGCGCTTTTAACAATGCAGATTGTTTCAAAGCAGCTTTACAGTGTTAAACAGGAAAATAATGCTGCATAATTTTATTCAACCGTATAGCCATTCTGGAGAAAATGGTGATGTCATCAGTTCATTTCAGTTATCATACAGTGGCAGTGTGGGCTTTAGAACAGTAATTAGATCAGTAATTTAGTTTATATGGTTCATTTATTTTAATAATTAGATTTATTTCGATGTTTAGATGAAAAATTTAGAAATATTTAGTGTCCCCAACTGAGCAAGCCAAGCCAGAAGCAACTGTGGCAAGGAAACCAAAACCCCATTAGGTGACCTAAAATAAACCTTGGGAGAAACCAGGCTCAGTCGGGGTGCCAGTTCTCCTCTGGCCAATTAACAAACAGCGTATTATTATTATTATTATTATTATTATTATTATTCTGGCAACTTTACAGGTCAGAGGATATTTGAAGGACCGGAGGCAACACGCTAGAGACGGGTTTATTGAGGATGATGTTGATTAAATAATTATTAAAGTGCAATATTTGAATGATTGGAGGCAACACGCAAGAGACGGGTTTATTGAGGATGCCGTGTCGATGAGGCAGTTTCAGGGGGAGTCTAATCACGGTCTCTGCAGATACTTCAGGGTCCTGCGTTGGTCTTCTCCGGGCGCAGGTCCACCATCTGATCTGGATACGACCCGGATCCAGCTGACTGCAGTAAACCTCGGGATAAAACAGAGAGACTATCATTAGTGTAGATGCCATTCTTATGATGATGTAACGAGTACATCAGGTGTTATAGGAAGTGTTCCCGGTTCTGGCTGACCTAGTTAATGCAGCCTAACAATCATTTCATTGAAAACAGTAAAGAGATGTGTTTTTAGTCAAGATTTAAACTGACAGAGTGTGTCTGCTTCCCAAACAATGCTAGCAAGACTGTTCCAGAGTTTAATAGGAAAAGGATCGACCACCTGCAGTTGATTTGGATATTCTCTGTATTATCAACTGGCCAGAGTTTAGAGAGCGCAGTAGACGTGATGGAGTATAATATGTTTAGAGCTCACTCAAGTATTGGGGAGCTAAACCATTTAGTGCTTTGTAAGTAATAAGCAAGATTTTAAAATGTATGCACTGTTTAATAGGCAGCCAGTGCAGTGTTTACAGAACTGGGCTAATATGGTCATACTTCCTGGTTCTAGTAAGTACTCGAGCTGCTGCGTTTTGGACCAGCTGGAGTTTTTTTATTAAGCGAGCAGGGCAACCACCCAGAAGAGCATTATAATAATCTAACCTTGAGGTCATGAACGCATTAACTAACTGTTCAGCATTTTGCATTGAGAGCATATGTCGTAATTTAGATATATTTTTAAGATGGTACAATGCAGTTTTACAGATGCTAGAAACGTGGCTTTCAAACGAAAGATTGGTATCAAAGAGAACACCCAGGTTCCTCACTGACGACGAGGACTTGACAGAGCAGCCATCAAGTGTTAGACAGTATTCTAGGTTACTACTTGTGGAGCTGTTTTGTCCAATAATTAAAAATTCAGTTTTTTCTGAATTGAGTTGCAGGAAATTACCGGTCATCCAGTCATCCAGGTCATCCAAAAGGCACTAAAAACGTTGTTACAAAGTCCATCTCACTACAGTGGCTCTACAATAATTTTACGAAGCGACGACAATAGTTTTTATGAGCAAAAAAAAATCTAAATAACGACTTTATCCAACTTGTTCTTGTCTTCTCACGAAGCACCACGACGCATGCGTGAGAATATGATGCAGATCCGGCATTCGGACACATGACCCAGAAGCGAGGAGAAGATTTGTTTACAAGCAGAGGAAGACGCGCCATATCTAGGCTATTGAATTCTACATTGATCGTGCTTTAGGTCTCGGCGTAGTGCTCAAAATGGGGCTAAAGTGTGCATTTCATGGATTCCCTAACGCCGGCGCTACGTCATATTCTTGCGCATGCGTCGTGGTGTTTCGTGAGTTCACGGCAGAGACCAAAACAGAAGACAAGAACAAGTTGAATAAAGTCGTTATTTCGTTTTTTTTTTTTTGCGCACAAAAACTATTGTCATCGCTTCGTAAAATTATTGTAGAGCCACTGTAGTGAGATTGACTTTGTAACGACGTTTTTAGTGCCTTTTATGGGTCTTGTGAGTGTGAATGTACTGAATGCCAATGGAGGCCTATCTGAGGCCTTTCTCAGCCATCAGCTTTCAACAAAAATATCTTCATTTGTGTTCCGAAGATGGGTGTCGGGTGTCGAACGACATGAGGGTGAGTAATTAATGACATAATTTTCATTTTTGGGTGAACTAACCCTTTAATGTTTAAGCTAAATGCAACATGACTTTGAGTAAACATACACGCCACTTTCTAAAGCCAAATGGCGTGTTATCTGTTTGCATTTTGAGCTATCCGCGTGTATGTCTACGCCGTGTGATTCCGCGTGTATATGTACGCCGAAACGAACCATCATCTCCTCGTGTATGTCTACACTACGCCGTGCGATTCCGCGTGTATGTCTACACCGTGCGATTCCGCGTGTATGTCTACGCCGTGCGATTCCGCGTGTATGTCTACGCCGTGCGATTCCACGTCAATGTAAATGGATTTATAAACATACTAAATTATGTTTTTTTGAAAATGTAAAAATGCAGAATGTTTCTTGTGATGGGTAGGTTCAGGGACAGGGGCAGTATGTGTGTGTGTGTGTGTGTGTGTGTGTGTGTGTGTGTGTGTGTGTGTGTGTGTGTGTGTGTGTGTGTGTGTGTGTGTGTGATGGGTAGGTTTAGGGGTAGGGGCAGTGTAGGGGGATAGAATGAAATGGCGTTGATAAACACGCTAAAAAGCGATAATGCGTCTTGATAGCATGCCAAAATGGCATACGAATTGGCGTGTCATACATACGCCATTTCATGAGATCAGTCTGCTTAATCAGTTTTTGTAATTTACTGAGTGAACTTCATATGTGCGCTTGTTTGTTATGGGAAAATGAAGTTACAGTATTTGTAATGAATGAATTATTATTTTGTAATTGTGATGTGAATGTGGCCATTGTCTGTTGGTGTTGATCAGGTCTGATCCGGTCTCGTGTCAGAGGGGCGTCTGCGGCTTCGGCCTCCATCCTCACCTTCCTGGACAGTCACTGTGAGGTCAACACAGACTGGCTGCAGCCCATGATCCAGAGAGTCAAAGAGGTGTGTTCGCCCGACTTAACATAACACACGGCACCACTATGCTGCCTTTTTTTTTTTGATGTGAAAAACCTATTGCTATTGGTCAGACCACTCAGCCACCTGACACAAACACCCTAAAGAACCTCACTGTGCCATTATTGATAAGGAAATGATATATAAATGAGAACTTCTGGCCCTTTTGAACTGCGAGAGGCGTTACACTTTCTTCATAAGTTGCATGCGGAAGGCGGTCTGGTGGAAGCTAGATATTTTACTTTATAAACGTATTACTTTGCTTCAGAAGGTTTTTATTAACCCCCCGGAGCCGTTTGGAGTACGTTTATGATGGATGGATGCATTTTTTTTGGCTTTAGATTTTGGGCTGCTATTCACTGCCATTATAAAGCTTGGATTAGACAGGACATGTTTTAATATAACTCTGATTGTGTTCGTCTAAAAAAAGAATGTCATACACACCTAGAATTGTTTGAGGGTGAGTAAATGAGCAGTGGACAATGCATAGGGACCCTGTCGAATGGAATGCACCCTGTGATTCGAAACACCAATGTCATGTGACTATGGCTAAATGAAGCTTCAAGTCATCAGGTGGTTATGTAACCAATGTGACACATTTTGGCATTTATTTATTTGATTAATGTTCATTTTTCATGACCAAAAAAAAAATTGTTATTCACAATGAGGAGGCTACAGGTTACAAAACCAAGATTGGTTTTGTAGTTGCCAGACAGATGTTACAATTTTGTATTTATTTACATGGACTGTCAAGGTTATTTCAGATCAACACATGCAAGTGACCACTAGGTGTCGCCGTAAAGACGGGTGTCAGATTGATTCGAAGCTTCGAAACTACATGCCACATTTGCGTCAACTGTTTCAGTGCTTCATGAAGCCTCGGTCTGCCCATCACTACCATGAAGCCGGCCTGTTTAAGCTTAGTCTGTGCTAATCCTGGGTTTTAGGTACTGTTAAAGTGGTTTGGCTTTTAGCAGTGTTCAAACTGAAATTGGACCAATCAGCTGTGAGCAAAATGACACACCTCTGATGCAATAAAGTCACTCCCCCTGTTTCTATTTCAAATTAAAGGTCACTACATAGCAAATGGTTTTTAACAATGCTTTTTTTTATAATAATATATATTTTTTTAAATATTTAATTTAAAAATAATTTATGTAATTATACCCTTAATCAATTACACATGTATAATTTTAGTTAATCAATCATTAATAGGCACTTAGTTAAATTTAATATAAATAGTCTATAAATAAGCTTTAAAATCAATAAATGAAGCTATAAAAATGACTACATGGGAGCTTAAATGTTCAATTCTCTCTATATATCAACTAAACTAACTTCATAACTTCACTCTAAAAAAAAAAGGTTCTATATGGCACCAAAAATGGTTCTTGGCTCGTAATCATAGGGGAACCTTTTTAAGTGCTATATAGCACCAATTTTGGTGCTTCAGTGGTTCTTCAGCGGTTCTTCAGAGGTTCTTCACCGGTTCTTTGACTAAGGTGCTATATAGCACCGCTAACTAAGGTGCTATATAGCACCGCTACCATATACAGAACATGTTAAGATATGGTGCTATATAGCACCAAAAGTGGTTCCTCTATGATTACGACGAAGAACCATTTTTGGTGCCATATAGAACCTTTTTTTTTTAGAGTGTTTTACTTGCATTGACGTAGTGAATATTTTCTTTAAGTTTCCCTGTTTCATAGACAGCTCTTTTCTTTTTGCTGTGTAAATTTGTTTAAATTCTTAATATTTTTCAATCATGTAATATTCTGGAGAAGCGAAAAGTGAATCTCAGTTGATCCACAGCATGTGATTGGCTGTTCACTACTGATGTCACAGCTAAACTCCTAAACTCAGGATTAAAGCCTGAGTTGACAGAGAAAGCTGATGATCAGCATCATGGGACCAACAAAGCCTGAATAGATTGGTTTGGTTTTGTCAACACGAAACTAATCCTGAAACCCATTTTTGAGTCGCGGGTCTGTTCTGATAGTGTAAGAAAACAGGGATAAAACGGTGTAAAAAAAATTAAATGAACCATATATTTGTCTATTGTTAGGATAGCAAAATAAATAGGCTTATGATCATTTAAAAGGAGTCTTCAGTGTCACATGATCCTTCACAAATCATTTTAATATGATGATTTGATGCTCAATTAGTACCAGTTATTATTGGTTATTAATAATTGTTCTTATTATTATCAATGTTGAAAATGTGTGTGTAAACTGCGATACAATTTAACAATAGTATTATTTTTAAATAGTTATTTTAAATTATAATAATATTTCACAAATGTACAGTTTTTACTGTATTTTTGATCAAATAAATGCAGCCTCGGTGAGGATACTCTTCTATCAAAAACATTTCAAAATCTGAATTATTCTAAACTTTTGACTGGCAGTGTAGTATGTGGTTTTCATCAAACATGTCAAAGTTACTCCAGTTAGTCAGGTGTCAACATGTATGATTTGTCATCATGAATTGTCGAAATCTCTAGCTCTTTTATTAAAGTGTGTGTTTTGTGTGAGGAACACTGGTCATGTGTGATTTAGAGAGCTTTCTTCAGGACTCATATTTTACATTGGACGTCAAGTGGTGATGCAAACAGTACTAAAATTGTTTATTGTACAAAATTAAACACAAACGGCACAAATCTGAAACACTAAATACAGCATGCAAAATGATTGACGTTTTGGAAAAATTTACTATGAATGTCAAATGAATTTAGATGCTCTCAGCACCAAACACAATGTGGTCATGATTCTCCCTCACTACATGAGCCTGTATTTAATGTAGCCTAGATCAACATGTCCTTTACCTTGTGTAGTTTTGTTCACAATTTCAGAGGATGATGCATGTCATGCAACCTGCCCATTTTGAATCAACCTAAAGTGACTCGCTTCGCTCTGTCTTTGTGACCTCTGCAGCACATGCAGTGCTTCAACACTGTGAGATTTGAGAGTCAGTCATGAGTCATAAATGGCCTGAGTCCAGTCTGGTTCTTCAGAGGGATATTTTCCCAGAATCAGAGCGAGAGGAAGGCAATTTGTCTTCGCACAGCTGCACCATGTAGCCTCTCTCGTCCTAAATCATCAAGAGTGATTATCTTCTTCATCATCATATTCATCATCGTCATCATCTACTCAACTGCTTTCCTCCAGCATAAGAGCTGTAACTGATCCTGCACTGTTTGTGTTACAGATTCTTCAGATCATGATTCTTTCATATCAAATATAAAATCATAAATATATTTTTATATATTTTTTGGTTTTAGGAGTGTGTTTATGGGAATTTTTGACCGTTCTTCTAGAAGCACATTTGTGAGGTCAGACACTGATGTTGGACGAGAAGGCCTGGCTCGCAGTCTCAACTCTAATTCATCCCAAAGGTGTTCTAATGGGTTGAGGTCAGGACTCTGTGCTGGCCAGTCAAGTTCCTCCACACCAAACTCGCTCATCCATGTCTTTATGAGCCTTGCTTTGTGCACTGGTGTGCAGTCATGTTGGAACAGGAAGGGGCTGTCCCCAAACTTTTTCCACAAAGCTGGGAGCATGAAATTGTCCAAAATGTCTTGGCATGCTGAAGCATTAAGAGTTCCTTTCACTGGAACTAAGGGGCCAAGCCCAACCCCTGAAAAACAACCCCCACACCATAATCCCCCCCTCCACCAAACTTTACACTTGGCACAATGCAGTCAGGCAAGTACCGCCAAATCCAGACTTGTACACCACTGTATTCCACGCTTGTGATGTAAGGCTTGGATGCAGCTGCTCGGCCATGGAAACTCATTCCATGAAGCTCTACACACTGTTCTTGAGCTAATCTGAAGGCCACACAAAGTTTGGAGGTCTCTAGCTATTGACTCTGCAGAAAGTTGGCAACTTCTGTGCACTGTGACCCTCAGCATGTGCTGACCCCGCTCTGTGATTTTACATGGCCTACCACTTCGTGGCTGAGTTGCTGTTGTTCCCAATTGCTTCTACTTTGTTATATTACCACCAACAGTTGGCCGTGGAATATTTAGTCATGAGGAAATTTCACGAATGGACTTATTGCACAGGTGGCAACCTATCACGGTACCACGCTTGAGTTCACTGAGCTCCTGAGAGCAACCCATTCTTTCACAAATATTTGTAGAAGCGTCTGCATGCCTAGGTGCTTGATTTTATACACCCGTGGCCATGGAAGTGATTGGAACACCTGAATTCAATGATTTGGAGGGGTGTCCCAATATTTTTGGCAATAATTGCTCCGTCCCAATTCGCATACTATCCGTAGTATTAGAAAAAATAATTAGTATGTCCCAAATCGTAGTATGTTGAAAAGAGTATTCCAAAGATTCCCGGATGGTCTACTATTTACGGTCAGAATTCGAAATGCAGATCGATGCGCACTCTAACGGATGATATTGCCCGAGATGGACGAGAATTCGATTAGAACTACAAACACGGATAAAAAGTGTTAAAAAACTACAAACATGACAGTTATGGGAGTCCGACGGTTAAGTAGAGAGGATTAGATAAAGGGGTTTGAGTGAGCAATTATCAGTATTTACAGTTTTTTTCAATCGCTAACAAGCGCTTACCCATACTTCAGATACTTTCTAAAGATACTTTCTTAACACAGACTCACACCTACAAAACACAATTGGCCCTGCTCCTCTCACTGCTCCTGCACCTCTCACTGCATCTCTCACTGGGCCTGCTCTTCTCCCTGGGCCCCTTGCTCTTACTCTTCTTCGTCCAGACATTACAGTGTTTGTCTTTTTCTGTTTCTGTTTCCAAAAACAAAGTCCTTCTTTGACTGTAGTCAATGTAAGTGTCAATGTAATAGTCTAAGCCAGACTGGAATCAGCTGTGGTTGACCCAACATAAATCAGCTGTGTGTCAATTATTCAATTGTTTGTTTATTATCAGCTGAGATGTATTGTTTTTGAACTGATATCATTGCAGAAGCAGAGGTTTTTATACAGTATCCAAGGTTTGGAATATTGTTTTTGCTATTGTGGGATGTTGTGTGTTAACATTCGTTATTACTGCAAAAACAATCCACCATTTTGTTGGGAGGTATAGCTTGTCTGTTAAGAAAATGTAAGCAGTGTGGAAATGTGTTCACTGACTGCATATTGTGTGAAAATGACATGAAATGTGTGAATGGTATGGCCACAGAAGACCGATGCTGTGCTAATTGCGTTTAGAGTTTTGAAAATGTGACAACTGATTGGACAAATGCTTGTTAGCGACTGAAAAAAACTGTAACCTGACGAAAAGATATTTATTTAATATTATCCACATTATATTTCACCTGCAGCAGCATTGTGAACTTTTGTAATGATACGTTTGGCCATTAACTTTTAAATGCATCATTATATTTAAACTGCAAACACATGAGAGGAGTCTCTGCATTAAAGACCCACGAATGGCAGATCAATGTGCGACTACATTTCTCTTCGATACGGTAGGAAATAAAATTGAATGTGGAGGACTTGAACTGTGACGATGATTGAGTCCCAATAAGTAGGCGAATTGGGACGCAGCAATAGTGTCACTTTTCTTTGTGGTTTACTCAGTCAAACATTATGAGCTGGCATACTGGCGCATGTCTGAATAATCAGAGCGACCAGAGAACTAACGAAAGAAACACGCACTGTCTGTTCTCTTTAAATGACACTTTGAAAGAGACTCAGTGTCTGAAGCCTCGGGCGGCACTCAGGCTGTTCAACCTTAAACAGACAAACAGCCTGAAATATATGGAGGTAGATAAGTGGCAAAGCAATTTGAATTAGAATTTTGTGCATTTGAATTTTAGAATTGTTTGGTAACACTTTACAATAAGGTTCATTAGTTAACACAAACTAATAATGAACTGCACTTATAAAGCGTTTATTAATCTTTGATAATGTTAATTTCAACATTTACTAATGCATTTTTAAAATCTTGTTAACATTATTTAATGCACTGTGAACTAACATGAACAAACCATGAACAGCTGGATTTATATTAACTAACGTTAACAAAGATGAACAAATACAGTGACAAATGTACTACTCATGGTTAGATCATGTTAGTTAATACATTAACTAATGTTAACTAATGAAACCTTATTGTAAAGTATTACCAATTGGTATACACAGCATATTTGGTCAAATATACAGATTATGAAATTACAGTTTCAAGTTTGAAGCTAAAGAAGAAAGTCAGTAAATTCTAAATAAAAATGGTCCTTTAACTATCTGAATAATGAAAAATACATATATTAAATATGCCTCAAAATTGGTTTGTTAAATGTAACATTTTATACATATTCGGATTTACAAAATTCAATTTTTTGTTGTGCCTTTTTTCTGGCTCCATAAAAATAACAGTTTGGAAAGTGATTTAGGACATTAAATGGTCATTTGATGTTGAAAGGATTTTTTTTTCTTCTCTAGAGTAAAATCATCTTTGGTGAAATTGACCTTGTTTGGACACTGTACTATAGTAATACCATGTTTCTATATGTATCATGGTAATAGAATGGTATTCTCTGAAGTACAATACAATCAAGATGTAACATTTCAATCCATCTGTATTAGTATTAAAACAAATGAGTTTTAAATACACAATAACCATTTTTATACGTTTATCATCAAGAGTCATTTCAATCTCACAGTCACAATAATGTTCTATTGAGTCATGTCTGTATTAGTTCTCATTAGTTGCTATGGTTTCTGATCAGTTCTTCGTCCAGCTGTTCCTGTTTAGTTCCCTCATTCACTATGTGTATTTATACTCCCTGTTCTGTTCAGTGCTTTGTCAGTTATTGTTTGTGTGAACGTGGCCGTGAGCCTTCTGAGTTTGATGTTGGATTGAAAGGACTTTATATCCTCACCATTTCCTTCGTTGTGCGCCTTTCTCAACCACCTAACTGTAACACACATGTTGAAACTAGTTGAATATTGCTTGTTTCACAGCTTGCCATTTTAACCGTGATGCCTTTTAACTGAATGAAAATGAACAGATTTATGCAGATTCTAATTTAATCCTTTTGAATAACTGCATATACATAATATAAATGGATTATTTGGTCCAAATCAGGCCCCACTTTATATTAGTTGGCCTTAACTACTATGTACTTACATCAAAAAGTAAGTACAATGTACTAACTGTGTTCAAATTGTATTGCAAAACACATTTGCTGATATTGAGGTGGGATACGGGTAAATTTAGGGACAGGTGTGGAGGTATGGGTAAGTTTAAGGGTAGGGTTAGGGACAGGTGTGGTGGTATGGGTAAGTTTAAGGGTAGGGTTAGGTGTAAGGGAAGTGTCAGCAGTGTAATAACAAATGTAACAACAGAAATTAATTACAGATTTAATTACATGCAGGTATTTTTCAAAATGTAAGTACAATTTAAAAACATGTATGTACACAATAAGTGCAATGTACCAAATGATTAATTAAAATGTTAGTACATAGTAGTTAAAAGTTTGTTTATGTTCAAATGTAATCCAAATGAATGGAAAGATTGACAAGCCGTGGATGACTTCTAAGTGGAGTGTCCTGATGTTGCTTATGATTGTTGAATGCTGTATGAATCTACTGTATGTGGGATGGGTTGCAGATGAGTTTACACACACACACACACACACACACACACACACTGCAGCTCTAAGCACAGAGTTTTTGGGTAGAGTTCCAGCTCTAATTGAAAACACTTGATTTTCTTATGCAGTTGTAATATGAACATTCCCGGCACAAGTTTTTTTTTAATGTGACATACGCTTACATGCTCATAAATAGTTTTATGTATGCACAAGTGTACTCGCACAGCAGCAAGCCTTGCAAATCACACACAATAATGCAATAATTAACATTGCAAATCTAGCAACATTTTTATATTTTCTTCATTTAAAAAAAATTTAATGTTTATTTATAACACTCTACTTATGTAATATATTATGTGTTATACTTGCATTGCGTGATACTATGTGTTATGTTACCTTGGCAATAAAATGAAATAAAAAACCCTATTCCACACTGCTGTGAGGGGGTTTCTAATACAGCTGCTGAGGGAGTGACTGCACATTTGACATCTTTCTCTCTTCTGACTGTCACGACCCATCTCTCTATATTTTTCTCCTCTTTTGGAAAGTGTTGCTGTTGGAGAAAACAGAGAAATAATATTTGTTATGGTCTGCTGTATAAGTTTACCCTGCTATACTGTAGTTTACTCTGAAAAGTGTTCATTGTTTTCAATGGGAGTGGTGCTGCTGAATCCAGACTTACGGTGGTCAGCTGGACATACTGGTGAGGCTGGCCTGTTTTGATGGTTTTAGTGGGGCTTTAATCCACTTGTCAGCTGGTCAGGCTAGAAGACCAGCAAACTACCAGTAGCGACAGATCTTTTTTTCCTGTATTGTGAGTGACGTACATACGGGTGTAAAGGATCATCTGAAAGGAAACAATGGAAGGCGGAGACTTGGTTCTATGCATTGGGTGTTAATTGGATGTTGAGATGTGGGCATTACATGCAAAAAGGGGTGGGGTTTAAGTGCACTAAACGATTGGCATACATCACCAGAGAAAAGTCTGTCGCTGAAAGCATTCTTTAGAAATGTTGGCCCATATTGATAGGA
This sequence comes from Romanogobio albipinnatus, assembly GCA_023566225.1. NCBI lineage: Eukaryota > Metazoa > Chordata > Actinopteri > Cypriniformes > Gobionidae > Romanogobio > Romanogobio albipinnatus. Next base: position 8,138,491 of record CM042249.1, on the reverse strand, counting down.
TGGCATCTTGCAGTTGATGGAGATTTGTGGGATGCACATCCAGGGCACGAAGCTCCCGTTCCACCACATCCCAAAGATGCTCTATTGAGTTGAGATCTGGTGACTGTGGGGGCCATTTTAGTACAGTGAACTCATTGTCATGTTCAAGAAACCAATTTGAAATGATTCGAGCTTTGTGACATGGTGCATTATCCTGCTGGAAGTAGCCATCAGAGGATGGGTACATGGTGGTCATAAAGGGATGGACATGGTCAGAAACAATGCTCAGGTAGGCCGTGGCATTTAAACGATGTCCAATTGGCACTAAGGGGCCTAAAGTGTGCCAAGAAAACATCCCCCACACCATTACACCACCACCACCAGCCTGCACAGTGGTAACAAGGCATGATGGATCCATGTTCTCATTCTGTTTACGCTAAATTCTGACTCTACCATCTGAATGTCTCAACAGAAATCGAGACTCATCAGACCAGGCAACATTTACATAACAATTTTGGTGAGCTTGTGCAAATTGTAGCCTCTTTTTCCTATTTGTAGTGGAGATGAGTGGTACCCGGTGGGGTCTTCTGCTGTTGTAGCCCATCCGCCTCAAGGTTGTGCGTGTTGTGGCTTCACAAATGCTTTGCTGCAAGCCTCGGTTGTAATGAGTGGTTATTTCAGTCAAAGTTGCTCTTCTATCAGCTTGAATCAGTCGGCCCATTCTCCTCTGACCTCTAGCATCAACAAGGAATTTTCGCCCACAGGACTGCCGCATACTGGATGTTTTTCCCTTTTCACACCATTCTTTGTAAACCCTAGAAATGGTTGTGCGTGAAAATCCCAGTAACTGAGCAGATTGTGAAATACTCAGACCGGCCCGTCTGGCACCAACAACCATGCCACGCTCAAAATTGCTTAAATCACCTTTCTTCCCATTCTGACATTCAGTTTGGAGTTCAGGAGATTTTCTTGACCAGGACCACACCCCTAAATGCAGCTGCAAATTAGTATTTGAACACCTGAGAAAATCAATGTTAATATTTGGTACAGTAGCCTTTGTTTGCAATTACAGAGGTCAAACGTTTCCTGTAGTTTTTCACCAGGTTTGCACACACTGCAGGAGGGATTTTGGCCCACTGTTCCACACAGATCTTCTCTAGATCAGTCAGGTTTCTGGCCTGTCACTGAGAAACACAGAGTTTGAGCTCCCTCCAAAGATTCTCTATTGGATTTAGGTCTGGAGACTGGCTAGGCCACACCAGAACCTTGATATGCTTCTTACAGAGCCACTCCTTGGTTATCCTGGCTGTTCTATTTTGTTCTATTTTGGTCTCATCTGACCACATGACTTTCTCCCATGACTCCTCTGGATCATCCAAATGGTCATTGGCAAACTTAAGACGGGCCTTGACATGTGCTGGTTTAAGCAGGGGAACCTTTCGTGCCATGCATGATTTCAAACCATGACGTCTTAGAGTATTACCAACAGTAACCTTGGAAACGGTGGTCCCAGCTTTTTTTAGGTCATTGACCAGCTCCCCCCGTGTAGTTCTGGGCTGATTTCTCACCTTTCTTAGGATCATTGAGACCCCACGAGGTGAGATCTTGCATGGAGCCCCAGTCCGAGGGAGATTGACAGTCATGTTTAGCTTCTTCCATTTTCTAATGATTGCTCCAACAGTGGACCTTTTTTCACCAAGCTGCTTGGCAATTTCCCCGTAGCCCTTTCCAGCCTTGTGGAGGTGTAAAATTGTGTCTCTAGTGTCTTTGGACATCTCTTTGGTCTTGGCCATGTTAGTAGTTGGATTCTTACTGATTGTATGGGGTGGACAGGTGTCTTTATGCAGCTAACGACCTCAAACAGGTGCATCTAATTTAGGATAATAAATGGAGTGGAGGTGGACATTTTAAAGGCAGACTAACAGGTCTTTGAGGGTCAGAATTCTAGCTGATAAACAGGTGTTCAAATACTTATTTGCAGCTGTATCATACAAATAAATAGTTAAAAAATCATATATTGTGATTTCTGGATTTTTTCGTTTTGTTGATTATGTCTCTCACAGTGGACATGCACCTACGATGACAATTTCAGACCCCTCCATTAACTTGCAAAATAGCAGGGTGTTCAAATACTTATTTTCCTCACTGTATAATATATTGCCATGATCTGTGGCTAGGGTTGCCACCCGTCCCGTAAAATACGGAATCGTCCCGTATTTACAAGCAAAATGACGTGTCCCGTATCAAACCAATACGCGATTTGTCCCGTATTTTTACACAGGTCCACACATAGTTCAATAAACACATACGGATTTTGCAGTGTGGAGAATACTGATAGCAAATATAAAGAAATCAATTTCACAATAAGTAGTACAGGAGCTCATTTGTGCGTGATTGTGTTTTAGTTGCCGGAGTCTCGAGAACATGCGCTGTGCCAGTGTGCCTGCAAACTTGCGAGGTGTTTTAAAAACATGTCGAGCTCGCGTCGCGTCCACCGTTTGAACGCAAGAGGATCTCCAGATATAGAGCTGAATATCAAAAAGGTATCAATGGGTCTGTCCAGTAACTCATGATGAACCTCAGGCCTACTGCACACTTTATGAGAAGCATAAATTTTTTTTTTTTAAATGGATTTTTTTAAATGGATAATATATTAATATAATATTCCATACATTATCAGAGCTTGGCAGACAGAATTATAATTTTTTAGACAGGTTAATTAATAGATTATAGCCTTATAAATGTTATTATTAATTTATATTAATTTTATTCATCATACATAATAAATAATTTGATATTTGATTAATATTTGTATTTGACATTTATTTAATATTTGACATAATTAATATTTGACATTTAAAAAAATATTTAGATAAAAATGGGACAAATAATTACATGATAATATAGTCATAATTTAAGTAAATGAATAAAATAAAAACATTTTATTTTTGAAATTCAAAAAAGTGATTACTGGTTCAGAATGACTGCTTAAAGGGACAGTTCACCCAAAAATAAAATTTCTGTCATCATTTGCTCACCCTCAAGTTGTTCCAAACATGTATACATTTCTTTGTTATGTTGAACAGTTAGGAAGATAACTGTGGAAGTCAATGGTGCCCTCAAAGCAGCCTGCGTACAGGCTGAACTTCAAAATATCTTCTTTTGTGTTCAGCAGAACTCGTACAGGTTTGGAACATCATGAGGGCGAGTAAATGATGACAGAATTTTCATTCTGGGTGAACTATCCCTTTAAAGAGCACCAAATAGGCTACTAAAGAGTTATTTTGAAATAAATAAAATCAAATGTAAAATAATATAAAATGTTTTCTGTTGCAAGTTCACATACTTGATCTCATGTTTTCTTATATGGTTTATTATTGAGCTTTCAAATTGTAAATGTTGAAATAATCATTTCATGACGTATTCTTTATGTCTGTCCGTTATGCAATTGTTTTTTTTGGGGGGGGCGGGTGGGTGTCATGAATGGGTGTCCCTTATTTTGCCACACTGAAGGTGGCAACCCTATCTGTGGCTGAATAAAGTGCACAACGAAAGAGATCAAAAAGTCTTTAATAAAATATTTCATAAAATAAACAAGGAAAACTCAGGAGATCGCAGGAGAATACATAATACAACTGCTTTTTACACCGGACCCTGAACAGATAGAACAGAAGAACAGAAACAGGTGTGTGGACACTAATTAACAGCCAAAGAATCTAGGAACCCAGGCAGAGAGGACAGGAACAGAGAGAAAACAACAGAATATAACATGTTATTAATATATACATGAATGAATCATTCATAATAAGATATATAAAATGCATTTTTTTTTAAAAAGCTGAATTTTCATTTCATACTCTGTAGAACATTTTCACCTGATTCTACTTAAAAACTTAAGCTGTCAGTACTAATAAAAAAAACGTAAGCTGTTGTAATTATCTGTACAATATATTTTCTAGTTGAATCTCATATAACTTTGAAAGTTGATAATGGTTAAATTATGAGTTCAAGTACTGGAAAAACTTGTTGCCATGACTTAAATCATATCACTTTTTACAGTGTGCTGACTTAGTATTCATGAAGAAACACATTGAACACAAATGGCTTGTGTCCTTTACACTGTATTTTGCTGGCCTGAAATGCAATAATGACTAAAGACATTCATTAACATAAATGCTTGGAAAGATTTTGACACAATGAAATAGTCATTTGAAATAATAATTTGTGGTTTGTGTTCTCTTGTAGGATCACACTCGCGTGGTCAGTCCCATCATTGATGTTATCAGTCTGGATAACTTTGCCTATCTGGCCGCCTCTGCAGACCTGAGAGGAGGTGAGAGAACTGAATATGTGGAATATGTTCAGAGCTTTACCACAGAATGCATCTCTTTAATATTTGTTTCTGCCTGAAAGCAATGAGAGTAAATGGAGAACTTCTTAAATGTTTCTCCTGAGAATAATCCCTGGTAATCTCACATGTATCGCCTCTATAGAGTCAAAAACTCTGAGTCGAAATGTCAAGTTAGAAAACTCAGACTCTGCTCAGATTTGACAATATACCAAAGTCTCAGTATGAACCGGTGTTATTTTAGTATTTATTTATATACTATTATAGCATTTTGTTATATTTTTCCTTAGCTTTTCATTTTCATTTCAGTTAAAGTTTTTCGTCTAATATTTATATTTAATTTCAGATTGATTTGATTTTAAAACAACCCTTTCATGCATGAATTATTGAATCACAAAGTAATATTTTGCTTTTAAACAAAATAAGTCAAAAATCATGCCAAATATTTTTTTCCAATAGATTTTATTTTGAGGGAGTTGCATATCTGTGCACTGCAGTGGACACCATGCCTCAACGGTATAAAAAGTGATTCAATCACGTAATACATGTTAACTCTGCAAATGGCCATGTTTACAACCCTGTTATAAAGCGTTTGGAATCACTAAATCATAATCCCCATTATACACCCCAAAAGCACAACATTTTGCACCACCATTTTCCAGGTAGTGGTGCCACCCTTGATCATCCACAAGAAAATCCATATCAGTCGACCACGAGTCAGATTAAAAATAACTGCACGTGTTTATTCAAGTGATCCAGAAATAACTGTCTCACTTTTTCCCCTCTGACATCAGGTTTCGACTGGAGTTTACACTTCAAATGGGAGCAGATTCCTATAGAACAGAAAATGGCAAGAAATGACCCCACACAACCAATCAGGTCTCTCTCTCTTTATCTCTTTCACTCTCGTTCTCTCTCTATAATATATTTGGAGTCAAACAATCTAGGATATTTCAAATGACAAATAAACAAAGTTTTAGAAATTTTAACACAAAGATTTGACCTAAAAAAAAATGACATACAGGTGCTGATCATATAATTAGAATATCGTCAAAAACTTGATTTATTTCACTAATTCCATTCAAAAAGTGAAACTTATATATTATATTCATTCATTACTCACAGACTGATATATTTCAATGTTTATTTTGATGATTATAACTGACAACTATGGAAAATCCCAAATGACTTAAAACCAATACAAAGAAAGGATTTTTAGAAATCTTGGCCAACTGAAAAGTATGTAAATGAAAAGTATGAGCATGTACAGCACTCAATACTTAGTTGGGGCTCCTTTTGCCTGAATTACTGCAGCAATGCGGCGTGGCATGGAGTCGATCAGTCTGTGGCACTGCTCAGGTGTTATGAGAGCCCAGGTTGCTCTGATAGTGGCCTTCAGCTCTTCTGCATTGTTGGGTCAGGCATATCGCATCTTCCTCTTCACAATACCCCATAGATTTTCTATGGGGTTAAGGTCAGGCGAGTTTGCTGGCCAATTAAGAACAGGGATACCATGGTCCTTAAACCAGGTACTGGTTGCTTTGGCACTGTGTGCAGGGGCCAAGTCCAGTTGGAAAATTAAATCTGCATCTCCATAAAGTTGGTCAGCAGCAGGAAGCATGAAGTGCTCTAAAACTTCAACTGCGTTGACCATGGACCTCAGAAAACACAGGACTAACACCAGCAGATGACATGGCACCCCAAACCATCACTGACTGTGGAAAATACACTGGACCTCAAGCAACGTGGATTGTGTGCCTCTCCTCTCTTCCTCCAGACTCTAGGACCCTGATTTCCAAAGGAAATGCTAAATGTACTTTCCAAGGACATAACTTTGAACCACTTTTTCCCCTTTTTGTCTTTAGCCCAGGTGAGACGCTTCTGATGCTGTCTGTTGTTCAAGGGTGGCTTGACACAAGGAATGCGACAGCTGAAACCCATGTCTTGCATATGTCTGTGCGTAGTGGTTCTTGAAGCACTGACTTCAGCTGCAGTCCACTCTTTGTGAATCTCCCCACATTTTTGAATGGGTTTTGTTTCACAATCCTCTCCAGGGTGCGGCTATCCCTATTGCTTGTACACTTACACCTTCGCCTCTCTATTAATGTGCTTGGACACAGAGCTCTGTGAACAGCCAGCCTCTTTTGCAATGACCTTTTGTGTCTTGCCCTCCTTGTGCAAGGTGTCAATGGTCATCTTTTGGACAACTGTCAAGTCAGCAGTCTTCCCCATGATTGTGTAGCCTAGAGAACTAGACTGAGAGACCATTTAAAGGCCTTTGCAGGTGTTTTGAGTTCATTAGCTGATTAGAGTGTGGCACCAGGTGTCTTTAATATTGAACCTTTTCACAATATTCTAATTTTCTGAGATACTGAATTTGGGATTTTCCTTAGTTGTCTGTTATAATCATCAAAATTAAAATAAATAAACATTTGAAATATATCCGTCTGTGTGTAATGAATGAATATAATATACAAGTTTCACTTTTTGAATGGAATTAGTGAAATAAACTTTTTGATCATATTCTAATTATATGACCAGCACCTGTATGTATACTTTTATAAAACTAGAAGCATTTTTACTGTAGTGGTCTTAGACCTTTCAACTCCACTTTGTGTGTAAATAGTATGTATATATACCAACCAAGCGCGTAGGTTTGATTTTGACATTGGTGGGGACATAAACGGAGCAACAAAACCAAATCTTTATTCAGTGATTGACATTAAGGTTTTTAGTCTATGCTGAAAAGGAGGCAGTTTAACAGAGATTTAACTTTACCTTTATTCTGTCCGTAGTGCATTTGCCATCATCTCTCATCAGAGTATATACACATAATGTATATGTAAATACTCTATATAACATATAGAGCACTTACTGTGAATCCATAGTTTTCACGTGTCGTCACATGCTTATAGGAACGCCCACCTGGAGGGCAAAACAAGGCTCTCCTCCATTGCCCGCTAGTCATTTTTACCAGGTTTGTAGTCAGTATTAATGCGGTAAGACAGTGATATTAAAATACCAAATTCAATATACACCTTATTGATGTTGCATACTGTGATGGAGGTTTGTTTGGTCAAGGATGGAAGAAGACAGGGATCGGCGTAACTGGGACTGGCGGCTTTATTACTCAGTTCTCTTTATTCAAAAACAACAGAAAAGCGCATGGGAGCGTACAAACTCAAGACAGGCTTTTAAATTGGCTTTCAGGTTAGACACTTGGTTTCTCTCTCGTCAGCGGCAGTGTGCGCACAGTCCCAGTCCAGGCTCTCTCTCCCCTCGTCGTTTATGCGGTCTCTCCATGCCAATTACTGAAATCAGAGACAGGTGTTCGTAATCTGCACTTGACCTACTTACTCACCGCTCAAAGCGCAGGAACGGTCTGTGTCGAGGAAGGATAGAGACATGAAAGTACGCGTCCTTCAGGCCGATCGCTGCAAACCAATCTTGGGGACGGATGCATTCGAAGATACGTTTCTGCGTTAACATTTTGAACGGAAGTCTGTGCAGGGCCCGATTCAAAATGCGTACAATGAAGTAGGGGCTGTAGAACCCCGACCTCATATCGGCTGGAGGAACCGACTCGACCGCACCCTTCGCCAGTAGGACATCGATCTCCACCCGTAATACATGGGCATCGCTGCTCCGCACTGAGGTGAACAGGATGCCCTTGTATTTGGGGGGGCGGTGTGCGCAAATTGAATCGCATAACCGAGTCTGATGATACGGATGAGCCAGCAAGACTGAGCTCTAGCCAGGCCCCCAGAGACTGAGCAAGTGGGACCAACGGCACCACAGACGTACCCGGGGTGAGGCAGCGAGGTGGAATGTTCAGACCTGACCCGGACGGCCCGGAGGCGACCCAGAGAAGGGTCTGAATATTCCGAGGTGGGGCAGTGTGAGGGAGAGAAGGCCCGGGGGCGTCCTCTAGCCTCACACTGCCCCCTGGCGAGAAGAGGGGAAGACTGGAGTGGCAAGGCTCGGGGGCGTCGCGCACAACGATCTTGGCCCTCTTGGGGCCCAGGGACATAGGAAACTGCTCTTTTATTGACAATGTGGGTACCACTGAGCTCCAAAGAGCCAGTGGCAGAGATGTTATGTTGATGTTGGCTCGGTCCCCCGGGGGGGAGTGCAGACACCATCTCCCTCCGAGCAGATCCATCCGTCCCTGGGCTGCCTGTCTCAGGGCCGCTTACCCTTACCTGAACGGGTTGGGCGGTCCCCTTGCATCCGGCGCCCTGCTTCCCGGGTGGAGGCTGCTGCTTGGGTTTAGCAGGGGCGGAGGCAGACGCAGGAGGGCGCCCTCGGCGACGAGCAGGAGGAGGCGCTGCACCCGGTGGAGGGGTGAAGGCAGCAGCGGTCCGTCGGGGCAGGATGGTCTTAATCGCCTCCGTCTGCTTCTGGGCCACCGAGAAATGTTGGGCGAAGCTCTCGATGGCATCGCCGAAAAGGCGGCCTGGCTGACAGGGGCGTCGAAGAACCGCACCTTGTCGGTTTTGCGCATATCAGCCAGGTTCAGCCACAGGTGGTGCTCCTGGACCACCATAGTGGACATCGCCCGACCCAGGGAGCGGGCAGCGACTTTCGTTGCCCGGAGGGCGAGGTCCATCACTGTCAGCAGTTCCTGCATGATCCCTGGGTCGGCACTACCCTTGTGCATCTCCTTGAGCGCTTTGGCCTGGTAGACCTGCAGGAGTGCCATGGCATGCAGCGATGATGCGGCTTCCCCGCAGGTGGCGTAAGACTTGTCCAGTAACCCGGACGAGAACTTACACACCCGGGAGGGTTGACGCGGGGCATTCCGCCAGTTGACCGCGGCCTTGGGACACAGTTCGATGGCGGGCGTTGTAGGGCGCCGACCACGACTTTGTGAGCTCCTGATGCAACTCCGGGAAGAATGGCCCTGGGGCGGGGCGCTGAGAACCAGCACGGGCCGCTCCGAGATACCAATCATCCAACCGCGAGGGTTTGGGACACGGTGGAGGGTTCCACTCGAGCCCGACACTCGCGGCGGCCCTGGAGAGCATAGCCGTGAGCTCTGGATCCGGCTCGGACAATGCTACCACACTCGAAGGGGGCAACGCAGCCGGGTCGACATCTCCAGAGCCCATTAGCTCATCCTCCGTTGCAGCCAGCGAAATCATGTCCTCAGCCGGAGCCCCGAAGGAAACGGCTGGCCCCCCATAGGAAGGACCAGCGCGCTCCTCCGAAAGCTCCACCGGCGCAGCAGAGGGTGGGAGGGGCCCAAGGGGTTTTTGGCACGTCGGGGAAGCCCTGACCATCACCCTCAGATCTCCACCAAAGGCATCAGCCAAAGTAGCAGCCCTCTGCTTTGCAGCGGGAGGACCACTAGATCGGGGGATGCGCAATGGGACTCCACCCCTTCTGAGGTATCCGAGCCTAGATCTAAGCACTGCGATGGTCATGTTCCCGCAGTGGGAACATGAGTCATTCACGAACGCTGCCTCAGCGTGCTGAACTCCCAAACACGTGAGACAACGATCATGACCGTCAACTGGGGACAGAAAACGACGGCATCCAGAAACACACGGTTTGAATGACATCTTGAAAAAGACACAGGGTCAAACCGTGTATGCTCTTTTAAGAATGGAAAACTGCTCTTTTAGTGCTGAAGCACTCAGGGAGATGGCCGTGGCTCCCCGCGGTCCGAGTGTGCAAGCCTGCGGATGAGCACTCAAAGGAAAACGCCCAGTGAACCAACACAGGAACTCTTTTTACAGCCACTCGCTGACTCGCGCCATCATGCCTACACCAGGAAGAGCACTCTCCAGACTCGTTCTCTTGTATACTCTCGGCAGAAACAGTCTTGCGCAGGTAAGCAGCAAAACTATCGGCTCCGAAGTTGAAAGCGGTATGCGTTGTTCACTTCCGTGTTTTATACCCGCACTGCGGGGCGTTGCGTGAACCGCATGCCAATGTTTATTGGCTCGTTTCTATACACTCAAAGTAGATTGGTCTCTGAAAATAGATCCCAATTCGTCCAACGTGACCGACTGAAAGGGAACTATGGATTGCACAGTGTTTTTGGGGGTCAGATCATTCTTGATGAATTTGCAAATCACATTAATTTAATATAAAAAATGTACCAGACCAATTATTCTGAAAGAAACCATGACTGGGATTAAACTGTTGCTGTAGAAACAAACACAACTTTCATCTGCATTTGATTGACAGATAAACCACATGCTCTTATTTCCCTGTTGTTTTTAGTTTTGTGGATATTTGAGCGAACAGTTTGCTTCATACATTCAGTTTAGCAACATTAAGTTAAAGTTAAAGAGGGCAAACTTTATCATTCAACTGATATGTGCACGTAGGCTATGATTCATAATTTAATCCTTGAAAGAACGCAGTTTTCTTACTTTCTTTTCTTTGACTTCTCGGGTAATGTCAATTGTATGACCCATTTCAGATGCATCCAAAATTAAAACATCGGTGGTTACATATACAGTGGCAAGAAAAAGTATGTGAACCACTTGCAGAATCTGTGAAAATGTGAATAATTTTAACTAAATAAAAGAGATCATACAAAATGCATGTTATTTTTTATTTAGTACTGTCCTGAATAAGATATTTTACATAAAACATTTTTACATATAGTCCACTAGACAAAAAATAGCTGAATTTATTAAAATGACCCCGTTCAAAAGTTTATGAACCCTTGATTCTCAATACTGTGTGTCGTTCCCTGGATGATCTATGCCTGTGTGTGTGTTTTGTGATGGTTGTTCATGAGTCTCTTGTTTGACTTGACATGTTAAACTGCCCAATGTTCTTAAGAAAAATCCTCCAGGTCCTGCACACCCCCCGTCTCTTAATGCGTCGTGTTTCCTTCTGGAGCATCAGTGAATGTTTGAACCTTTTTTAGTAGTTGTGTTTGAGTCCCTCAATTGTCCTCAGTGTGAAAAGATGGATCTCAAAATCATACAGTCCCTGCTGGAAAACTGAAGAATGTGCAGGACCTGGAGGATTTTTCTGAAGAACATTGGGCAGTTTAACTGCTCAGGACAAACAAGAGACTCAAGAACAACCATCACAAAACAAAAACAAAAACTAAAAAAGCTGTGGATCATCCAGGGAACGACACACAGTACTGAGAATCAATGGCTCATAAACTTTTGAACAGGGTTATTTTAATAAGTTCAGCAATTTTTTTGTCTTGTGGACTATATGTAAACATTTGTTTATGTAAAATATCTTATCCAGGACAGTACTAAATAAAAAATAACATGCATTTTGTATGATCCCTTTTATTTAGTTAAAATTATTCACATTTTCACAGATTCTGCAAGCGATTCACATACTGTTTCTTGCCACTGTGTGTGTGTGTGTGTGTGTGTATATATATATATATATATATATATATATATATATATATATATATATATATATATATATATATATATATATATATATATATATATATATATATATATTATTTATTTATTTATTTATTTATTTATTTATTTATTTTAATCAAAATTATTGCTATAGGGACAATTCCTTTTTCCTGAATATTGGTAAGGACATGTATGCTCTTGACACTGCTGCTGTTCATGCAGAACCCCTGTGATTGCTGGAGGAATCTTCATAATGGATAAAGGCTGGTTTAATCACCTGGGCCAGTATGACACTCACATGGATATTTGGGGTGGTGAGAACTTTGGTAAGTAATGAAATGTATAACATTATCCTGAATAAAAATATTTTACTCCTCTGCTGTCAATATGCTGAAGTGTCAAATATCCTGTGAAAAGTTTAGCAAGACAAGCTGCAGAGATTGTATAAAGAAGGTAATTTATCCTAGTTTTAAACTTTGTCATTGTCGGTAGATACTCAAATTTTAGCAAATTTTAGAAATAAAATAATAAAAACTGTACAGACTAAAAGAAAACGTCTCGGTTACGTATGTAACCCTCGTTCCCTGAAGGAGGGAACGGAGACGTACGTCGGAACTGACCGACGAATTGGGATCTGATTTCAGAGACCAATCTACTTCGAGTGTTTAAAAACGAGCCAATGAAGATTGGCATGCGATTCACGCATTCCACGCTCCGCCCCGCAGCGCGGGTATAAATAAGGAAGTGGAATGCATGATCATTGCTTTTTTCTGCTGAGGAGCCGAACTCGTGACTCGGCCTCCCAGCGGAAGCACAGCACCTGGCGACGGGACGTACGTCTCCGTTCCCTCCTTCAGGGAACGAGGGTTACATACGTAACCGAGACGTTCCCTTTCAGTCGGTCACGTTCGACGTACGTCGGAACTGACCGACGAATTGGGATCTCTACCAAAACGCCAGGGCGCTGGCCCTTCCAGCGTCCTGCTTGAGCGCACTGGACCGTCTTAGATGGTACGGAAGTCAGGGCTCCAAGCAGGGAGGTCAGTCACTGCTGTTCCTGCAAGACCCACCCAGTGTGACTATTGGATAACGCTGGGAAAGCGTGCCCATCTTGGAGACGGTACGCTGCGGAGCCACGTCCTTCAGTAGAAGGCTTGGTGGCGGAATACACATAAGGACTAACCTGGCAGGGTAGTGCAACAAATGGCAGTCTCTGGGGTGGTTCCAGCCTGGTTCCAGGGGGGAAAGAACACGCCCAGAGACGACAGAGCGGGCTCTGTCAAGGAAAAGACACGGGGCTAGCCAAGTAGGGTAGCAGATACCGTGGAAGAATACACATATGGGGTAGCCGTTAGGGGACCGCTACATATGGAACCCAGCCTACACACACGTTACACAAGCATACGGGTGCAGGCCTGGCGTCAGACGGCCGCAACGTCTGGCACCGCAGGGGGTGACGGAGGAGCTCGACAGGGTTAGCCGTTTCCGGGGAACACAACTGGAGAAAATGGACGCACGTATCCGGCCCAGAGGGCGGGAGTGACGTTGCAAGCCGACACTTAGAACGGGCACTTAGCGCTACTGGCCCCTGGGGGCGAGGATGCGGGAAGATACCGGCTCTACACGGAGGCTATAGAATCTAGCGAACGTGTTAGGTGTCGCCCAGCCCGCAGCTCTACAAATATCTGTCAGCGAGGCACCTTGAGCCAGCGCCCAGGATGAAGCAACACTCCTTGTTGAGTGTGCTCGCACCCCGAACGGGCAAGGTACGTCTTGGGACTGGTAACCCAAGACGATGGCATCCACTATCCAGTGGGCCAACCTCTGCTTGGAGACAGCCTTTCCCTTCTGCTGGCCTCCGTAACAGACGAAGAGTTGCTCTGAGGTCCGAAAGCTTTGAGTCCGGTCAACGTAAGCGCGAAGAGCGCGGACGGGACATAACAAAGCCAGGGCTGGGTCTGCCTCCTCCGAAGGCAGCGCTTGCAGGTTCACTACCTGGTCCCGGAAGGGAGTGGTAGGAACCTTGGGCACATATCCAGGCCGGGGTCTCAGGACAACGTGAGGGTTGTCCGGCCCGAATTCTAGGCACGATTCGTTGACCGAAAGTGCATGCAGGTCCCCTACCCTCTTAATCGAGGCCAATGCCGTCAGAAGCACTGTCTTCATTGACAGGATTTTAAGCTCCACAGACTGCAAAGGCTCAAAGGGAGGGCTCTGAAGTGCCCTGAGCACTAGAGCCAAGTCCCAAGAGGGTAACGAGTTTGGTCGAGGAGGATTTAGCCTCCTCGCACCTCTGAGGAACCTGACGATTAGGTCGTGCTTTCCTAAGGACTTACCTTCGACTGCATCGTGATACGCCGCTATTGAAGCGACGTACACTTTGAGGGGGGAGGGAGACAGCCTTCGCTCCAGCCCATCTTGCAGAAAAGAAAGCACGACGCCAACCGAACACCTTCGGGGGTCTTCCCGGTGGGAAGAGCACCATTCAACGAACAGGTTCCACTTCAACGCGTAGAGGCGCCTCGTAGAGGGGGCTCTAGCAGAAGAGATGGTGTCCACCACTGCCTGTGGTAGACCACCTAGAACCTCCGCGTCCCGTCCAGGGACCAGACATGGAGTTTCCAGAGGTCTGGACGCGGGTGCCATAGAGTGCCCCGTCCCTGAGAAAGAAGGTCCTTCCTCAGGGGAATCGGCCAGGGAGGGGCTGTCGCGAGGAGAGTTAGTTCTGGGAACCAGGTCCGGTTGGGCCAAAAGGGCGCAACTAACAAGACCTGCTCCTCGTCCTCCCTGACCTTGCACAGGGTCTGTGCAAGAAGGCTCACTGGGGGAAACGCATATTTGCGCAGGTCCCGGGGCCAGCTGTGCGCCAGTGCATCCGTGCCGAGGGTGCCCACGGTCAGGGAATAGTACCACCGGCAATGGGTCGAGTCCGGAGAGGCAAACAGGTCTACCTGTGCGGCTCCGAAGAGGTCCCATATCAGCTGGACCGCCTGGGGATGGAGTCGCCACTCTCCCGGAGGTGCAGGCTGCCGTGAGAGCTCGTCGGCTGTCCGGTTGAGCGCACCTGGGACATGAATGGCCCGAAGCGACCTCAGATGCTTCTGACTCCAAAGGAGGAGGTGGCGGGCGAGTTGGAGCATGCAACGGGAGCGTAGACCACCCTGACGGTTGATGTACGCAACGGCTGCAGTGCTGTCCGTACGGACCAGTACATGCTTGCCACGTAGCGGCCCCTTGAGGCGGCGCAGTGCCAAGTGTACCGCTAACAACTCGAGGCAATTGATATGCCAATGCAATTGAGGTCCCATCCAAAGACCTGCAACTGCATGCCCGTTGTACGTGGCCCCCCAGCCCGTGGAGGAGGCATCCGTGAAGAGTACAGAATGCCTGGACACTTATTCTAAGGGCACCCCGGCCCGGAGAAACGAAGCGTCGGTCCACGGGCTGAAGGTTTGACGGCAGTAAGGAGTCACTGGGACCCGGTACTGGCCGCTGTGCCACGCCCACCTCGGGACTCGGCCATGGAGCCAGTGTTGAAGCGGTCTCATATGAAGCAATCCGAGCGGCGTTACCGCGGCTGCAGATGCCATATGCCCCAGGAGCCTCTGAAAAGATTTCAGTGGGACCGCTGTCCTGCTCTTGAACGAATTCAAGCAGTTCAACACCGACTGGACCCGCTCTTCCGTAAGGCGCGCAGTCTGGCTGACCGAATCCAGCTCCATACCGAGATAAGAGATCCTCTGTGTGGGACAGAGTTTGCTCTTCTCTCGGTTGACCCGAAGACCCAACAGGCTGAGGTGACTGAGCACCATGTCCCTGTGTTCGCACAACTGTTCCCGAGACTGGGCGAGGATGAGCCAGTCGTCGAGATAGTTGAGGATGCGAACGCCTTGTTCTCTGAGCGGAACAATGGCTGCCTCTACGACTTTCGTGAAGACGCGAGGCGACAGGGACAGCCCGAAGGGCAAGACTTTGTACTGATATGCCCTCCCCTCGAACGCAAAGCGTAGGAACGGTCTGTGTCGAGGAAGGATAGAGACATGAAAGTACGCGTCCTTCAGGTCGATCGCCACGAACCAATCTTGGGGACGGATGCACTCGAAAATGCGTTTCTGCGTTAACATCCGGAACGGGAGCTTGTGCAGGGCCCGATTCAGGATACGCAGGTCCAAGATTGGCCTTAACCCACCCCCTTTCTTGGGTACAATGAAGTAGGGGTTGTAGAACCCCCTCTTCATATCGGCTGGAGGAACCGGCTCGACCGCGTCCTTCGCCAGCAGGACATCGATCTCTGACCGCAAGACCTGAGCATCGCTGCTTCGCACGGAGGTGAAGAGGATGCCCCTGTACTTGGGAGGCCGGCGAGCGAACTGAATCGCGTAGCCGAGTCTGATGGTACGGATGAGCCAGCGAGACAGTCCAGGGAGCTGAAGCCAAGCTCCCAAGGACCGTGCAAGCGGGATCAACGGCACCACAGACGTACCCGGGGTGGGTTGGCGAGGTGGAATAGACAGACCCGACTCGGGAGGCCCGGAGGCGGCCCGGAGTGTTGTCTGAGAATTCCAGGGTGGGACAGAGTATGGGTGAGAAGGCCCGGGGGCGTTCTCGGTGCCCACACTGCTGTCCCGTGGCGGGGGGAGGGGAGGAAAGAAATGGGGAGGCCCGGAGGCGTCGCACACTTCCAACCTGGCCCTCTTGGGGCCCAGAGAGGGTAGAAACTGCTCTTTTATTGAGAAGGTGGGTACCGCTGTACTCCGGAGAGCCAGCGGCAGAGATGTTAAACCAGTAGAAGCCCCCCGGTCCTCCTCCGGGGGGTGGGGGAGGGATGCGGACATCATCTCCCCGAGAGCAGCTCCCGTCCTCCCTGGGCTGCCCGTCTCAGGGCCGCTTACCCTTACGCTTGCCACCAGGCTTAGCGGCTCCCTGAGCGGGTTGGGCGCCACCCTTACGTCCGGCACCCTGCTTCCCCGATGGAGGCTGCTGCTTGGGTTTCGCAGGGGCGGAGGCGGACGCAGGGGGACGCCCTCGGCGACGAGCAGGCGGAGGTGCTACCTGCGACGACGGGGTGGAGGCAGCAGCGGGTCGTCGAGGTAGGATGTTCTTAATGGCCTCCGTCTGCTTCTGGGCCACCGAGAACTGCTGGGCGAAGCTCTCGATGGCGTCGCCGAAGAGGCCGGCCTGACAGACAGGGGCGTTGAGAAACCGAACCTTGTCCGAGTCACGCATGTCTGCCAGGTTCAGCCACAGGTGGCGTTCCTGGACCACTAAGGTGGACATCGCCCGACCCAGGGAGCGTGCAGTGACTTTCGTCGCTCGGAGAGCGAGGTCCGTCGCCGCACGCAGTTCCTGCATAACACCCTGGTCGGAACTACCCTCGTGCAATTCCTTGAGCGCCTTGGCCTGGTGGACCTGCAGGAGCGCCATGGCATGCAGAGATGATGCAGCCTCTCCGCAAGCAGTGTAAGCCTTGCCCGTTAGCCCGGACGAGAACTTACATGCCCGGGAGGGGAGACGCGGGGCACCCCGCCAGTCCGCAGCGGTCTTGGGACACAGTTGCATCGCCACAGACCGCTCGACTGAGGGGATTCCCACGTATCCCTTAGCCACACCACCGTCGAGGGTAGTGAGGACGGAGGAGTCAGTCGATCGGTTTCTAGCGTTGTAAGGCGCTATCCACGACTTCGTGATCTCCTGATGCACTTCCGGGAAGAAAGGTACTGGGGCGGGGCGCTGAGAACCAGCACGGGCCGTCCCGAGATACCAATCGTCCAACCGCGAGGGTTCGGGACACGGTGGAGGGTTCCACTCGAGCCCGACACTCGCGGCGGCCCGGGAAAGCATAGCCGTAAGCTCTGGGTCAGACTCGGGCAACGCTGTCACACCCGAAGGGGGCAGCGCAGCCGAGTCTTCATCCTCAGAGCCCATAAGCTCGTCCCCCGATGCTGCAAGCGACAACATATCCTCAGCCGGAGCCCCAAAAGTAACGCCTGGAACCCCGTGGGAGGGGCCAGCACGCTCTCCTGGAAGCTCCACCGGCGCAGCGGGTGGGGGAGGGGCCCGAGGAGCCATTTGACCCGTCGGGGAAGCCCTCACCGTCACCCTTAGATCACCACCAAAGCCATCAGCCAAAGTAGCAGCCCTCTGCTTTGCAGCGGGAGGGCCGCTAGATCGGGGGATGTGCAATGGGGCCCCACCTCTTTCGAGGTATTGGAGCCTGGACCGTAGCACTGCGATGGTCATGTTCCCGCAGTGGGAACATGAGTCATTCACGAACGCTGCCTCAGCATGCTGAACGCCCAAACACGTGAGACAACGAACGTGACCGTCAACTGGAGATAGAAATCGCCCGCACCCAGAAACACACGGTTTGAATGACATCTTGAAAAAGACGCAGGGTCAAACCGTGATGCTCTTTTAGATAGGAAACTGCTCTTTTACGTGCTGAAGCACTCAGGGAGATGACCGCGGCACCACACAGTACAATAGTGCAAGCCTGTGTGTGCACTCAAACCGGAAACGCCCAGCGAACCAACTCTTTGCACTCCGTCTGAAGCAGTCACTCGCTGACGCGCCGTCACACCCGCACTGGTAAGAACAGTCCTCTTCAAACACTCTTCGTAGAAACAGGAAGCAGTAGACATTCGCTGTTCGGCTCCGAAGTAGAAAGCAATGATCATGCATTCCACTTCCTTATTTATACCCGCGCTGCGGGGCGGAGCGTGGAATGCGTGAATCGCATGCCAATCTTCATTGGCTCGTTTTTAAACACTCGAAGTAGATTGGTCTCTGAAATCAGATCCCAATTCGTCGGTCAGTTCCGACGTACGTCGAACGTGACCGACTGAAAGGGAACTAAAAATATGACAAAAACACAAAAAAAATTTTTGACATTTTTTTAAAATTACATTTAAAATTAAAAACAGAAAATATAAAAATAAAAACTTGTTTAAAATACTTGTGTGGTGTGTGTGTGATTGGGGGTGGGGGTGTTCAGGTATACCCTACGTTGGGGAAAAAATGTCCCCACAAGGATGGCAATACCAGAAATCTTTGACATCTTTTGGTCCTGATTAGGAACGAGACACTGTCACAATGTTGACGCTATGGGAACTACGTGCTGCATGAGTCGGTGTCTGAAGCATGTGTGGAAAAACGTTAATGTTGATTGGCCAACTGCGTGGTCAGGTGACATAGCGTCAGCATGTCACTGAGTCCATAAATAGATGCCTGAAATGCACGTCACCGGATACTACTAGTCTGAAGGAAGATGTTTTTAGGCATTGCAGGAAGTATGGCAAAGCAACACACCTACTTGTTCCCTTTCAGGGAACTGGGCTGCATACATAATCTGAGATGTTCCCTTTCAAGTGAAACTCAATGCTGGGTCATGACGTTGGCATTATGGGAATGTTAATACACATGTCGCCATACTGAAAAAATGCCTGGTCAACAAGATTGTGAAGCATGCACAAGAACAAACACTTTGTTCTACGGAACGGATTAACCCAAAGGAGTCAAATCTTAGGGTCAATCCAGTTCAACAATAAACATCCATGAATGTGTGTGGAAAGGGCCAGCCTGATCAGATGTATACCACAAACCTAAGAAGCTAATGTAAATCCTCAAGGCCCTGACTGGGGACAAGAGATTAAGCCTTTCTTTCTCGGCAAGTCAAACAGTGGAGGAGAAAGCGCTTGAAGGATGACCAAATGCCTGCGAAAACAGCACCTTTGCAATGTTACCCTGGCCCTGGGTGCTGTAGAACTTTGACCAGTCAAGGGGCAAAAACTAAGCCGGAGGGGGCAATTGAAAGGCCCTGCAAATCTCCTACTCTCTTAAGCAAAGTTAATGCTAGTAACAGAACCACCATAAGTCAGAAACTTTTCAGAGGCTAACTCCAAGGCTCAAATGGAACCTCTGATAATCCTTCCAGGACTATGGAAAGATCCCAGGAAGGAACTCGTGGTCTGCAGATAGGCTTCAGTCGTCTGGCACCACACATAAAATGAGACAGGCATATGCCTCTCCAAAGAAGTTCCATCAAAAGTGACCTTAGCAAACTGAAGGCGGCCAAGTAAATTTTGATAGTAGCAGGGGATAGTCCTGTCAGAAGATGCTCCTGAAAGATCTCTAGCGCTGAACCAACCGGACAGTGTACTAGGGCAATGTGGCACTGAGCCTACCACGATGCAAGAGACGTCTTCTGGCAAGGGGTCCCTTGGGGGCCAGACCTACAGTTCCCAACTTTCAGGTCAGAGTGGACAACCAACCTTGGGACAGAAGGTCCCTCCTGGTTGGAAATCTCAAATAGACTTGGACCATTCAGAACAGACGAAGGCTTACTAGGACTCCCAGAAGCAGAGTGATCAAGGGGGTACAGATGCAACCTCGGCCACATCATTATTATGGCATCCAGCCCAAACGGAGCTGGAGATGTGAGGGCAAACTAAAGTGAATAGTGTGTTGGTTGACTCTGCTAAACAAGTCCACTTCTGCTCTGCTGTATCACTACCAAATCAACTGGAGTCTCCAATGCCCGAGCCTCAGCCCCTTCCTCGACAGGATGTCTGCTCCCATGTTCAAACACCCTGGAATATAGACTGTCCCCAGTGAGAGCCGTCTGTTCTTGGTCCAGAACAGGATCTGTTGAGCCGACCTGAATAGGGGGTACAAATGCAGCCGTCCCTGGAGACAACCGATGTGTTGACCAACACATAGTAGTCCCTCAGAAATGGGAGAAAGTATTTATTTTGCTAGAAATGCAGCCTGCATCTTCCAGACAATTATGTACCATATGAGATGATGGCTCTTCCCAGAGACGCGAGCTGGATGGCCGTCCCAGACAGCACAACAGCCTGTGAAGGAGGCATCTATTGTTATAGTCCTGTGACAGCAACCTGCCCCAAGACTGGGACCTTAGGTAATGCTGGGATCTTCCACAGAGAAAGGGTATGAATGCACCTGTGCGTAATCCTTATGTCTTGCAGAGGGTTACAGATTGAAATCCCTGCTCCTGTACCACCATTAAAACTCATATCTGGAATCTAGAATATACAGGAGACTATACCGGTGTTGTTCGCTGGACCAACACATGGTTGCCTCCCAGTAGCCATGAGTTGGACGGCCATTTAAGACGCACCCCAATCCATGAAGGAGCGTCAGTCATGGTAGTCTTGTGACAGTGACGTTCCAAGGGTGGAACCCTAGGCAAATCCGGGGTCTTCCACAGAGTGTGTGTGTGTTTACAGTATGTGTTTACAGTATGTTGTGTTTACATCCCTCTACTGGCTAAATCAGGTTCTTTTTGAGAAATGCTTTAATATTATGTTTTTGTCAAAAATATGAGAAATGATAAACAGATTTTAAATTAATCAGCATATCATATTTAGTTCAATCTTATTCGGATCTGATACACATTTAAAGTAAAAATACTGTCATACTGTGTTTACACAGGTATCAACATTGCAGATCAAGTCAAGTTTCTAAAATTTCCATTAAAAAAAATGAATACACATTTATAATGGCATACTTTGTGTTATATTACCTTGGCTGTAAATGACAAAAAACAAAATAACACGAAGGTGTTGTTAATACAACGGCTAAGGGAGTGATGGCAAATTTGACATACAGTAATTATTTCTTCTGACTGCTGTAATCTATCTCTATATTTTTTCCTGTTTTTGGAAAGTCGTGGAAACACTATCATGGAGTTTTTATTTTGCTAGGGGAGCACGGGGCACAACCTAACGCGGGGTTAGATGTAACACGCATTGTTTAACACTTTCCACACATGCCTGGATGGCGAAACTTAGTGTATTTACTAGTTGCCATATCAACATTATTTAAAGCCAAATTTAAAAAATCTCTGGAAGACATTACTGAACATTTATTTAACCATAGCAAAAGTTAATTTCTTACCTAAGTTTATTTTTCATCTCTATTGTTTGTGTTTATTTAAAATAAGACAAATCTGATATTATTGTAATCTTATATCTGTTATTTAACAGTTGAGATCGTTCTTTAAGGCTGAACCAGCAGAAGACACTATTAGAACTACGCTATTATATTTGATACTTTTATAAATTCTTTTGAGAATTTTGAGTGAATAATGACTGAGAGTTAATGTTCAGAAATGATTCGTTATTATTATGTTTTTAAATATACTGTTTAGCTGTATTTAGTCAAACTCAAAAATGAGTATATTTTTAATTATTAAAAAATCCATTATTTTGTATTTTATTGACAAAATATTTTAGTTTGTCTTGGATATTTTTTTGATTATATCAGATTTTAAGCTGTCATTTGGTCATGTTACAATGCACCCCACCTATGGGGCAAGTTGTCACATTTCACTTCCATTCTTTCGGGGTAAATCAAGAAAAAAAGTATGCACTGTATTAATGAAACAAAACCACATAATTGTAGTAGACGTGTGAAATTAATGTGGGGGAAAAAGAAATTCTCTGAACCCCAAGTGGATTTACTCAAAAAGCGTTAGGTTGTGCCCCGCTCTCCCCTACTAAAATAATATTTGCTGTCATCACCTAGTCACCACTATAGACGATTACCCAACTATGACGACTTCCACTTCCGTGAACCCCGGAAATGTGAAAAGGGTCCATAGCAAAAGAAAATGTACTTTCCAAAAGAGGAAAAATATTGAGAAATGGATTACTTTGGTAAAAAGAGAGAACAATGCCAAATTGACCATCACTCCCTCAGCCGTTGTATTACAAACACTCACGCGGCAGAATTTACTAAGTTTTCTGTAATTTAATGTGAAGCTAATATGTATATATGGTGTTATAATGTTATAATTTTTTTTTAAATGCTAGATTTGCAATGTTATTAACTGTGGAAACACGCCATTGCGGTCTGTGAAAAGGGTCCATCTGAACATGTTTCAGCATTGTCATATCCATTACCATCTGAGAGTTGTCATGACAGAAATGAGATTTCACTACAGAAAAGTAAATGACAAAAAGGTCCTGTAGCTCGTAGTCGTGGCTGTCTAGGAAGCGAAGTTTTCAGGAAAGCCTGTATTGCTTTTTATATCGCTCTATCACATTGTTTTTCTATTTCAAAACATAAATGTAATTCTTTCTATTTCCATAATCTTTCTTTTCTTTTTCTGATGTCGTAGAGCTGTCATTCAGAGTGTGGATGTGTGGCGGCAGTCTTGAGATCCTCCCCTGCAGTCGTGTGGGCCACGTCTTCAGGAAACGCCATCCCTATGACTTCCCAGAGGGCAATGCACTCACCTACATTAAGTAAATTGGCCTTTATGTAAGCTGTAATCATATGCTTTACAAGGAAGTGTATGAATGAAGCGCTGTTACATTTTCTGTGTGTGTCGTAGGAACACGCGGAGAGCAGCTGAGGTCTGGATGGATGAGTATAAACAGTATTACTATGCTGCAAGACCTTCAGCGCAGGGAAAGACCTTTGGGAGGTCAGACATCTCTGATAACTGTTACTCTGCATTCGCACGGGGCGACAGCCTCAATGTTTGACGGAGGGCATGTCTGAAGCTTAGTGCTGACGTGACAGTCATAGTGAAAACAGCCAATCATATTACTTTTCCGGTGTTGCATGAACGTTGATTTGGGTAGCGTCTGCGCTATGGTATTTGCATAGGCGATCTGATTGGCTGATGTCACCCATTCAAAGTAAATGAGAATCGTTGACGCCCCGTGTGAATGCAGCATTTTACACTGTGTTTTTATGTAGATCTAGTTATGGTGACCTTGTGAAAGTCCTTTTTATGAGATTGTCATGATTATATTTACCTCTGATTCTAAAGGAATAGCCGTTATGGTTTGCTCGCACTCATGTCAGTCCAGTCTGTTTAACACAAAAGAGATGTTAAGCAGGATGTTCATGCTGCTATTTACAATTAAACTATCAAGCTCCATAAAAGTACTTAAAGGTCCCGTTCTTCGTGTTTTTTGAAGCTTTGATTGTGTTTACAGTGTGCAATATAACATGTGTTCATGTTTCGCGTGTAAAAAAACACAGTATTTTTAACACAATTTACTTATCTGTACACCGCTGTTTTCACTCTCCTAAAAACGGCTGATCCTTTATTCTATGAAGTCCCTCCTTCAGAAATACGTAACGAGTTCTGATTGTGCCAGCGGTTCCCGTGTTGTGATTCGACAGCAGCTTAGCGAACGCGGCACGGTTCCTGTGTTGTGATTCGACAGCAGCTTAGCGCACGTGGAAAGGTCACACCTCTTAACGGAAGATAAATGCGCTTAATGATCTCTACAGCGTCCCTGGGAAAGCCAAACAAAGGTGATTTGACTCCGGGATGAAAATAACAGCGTCTCGACGACATGGCGACAAACACACTCAAACGCAACAATTCCTTTTCTCCACGCGACACTTCCTCTTCTCCACGTGGGACAGCAACAAGACCACGCCCCCTTTTTTCGCGTATTCTTGTGGGCGGAGGTTAGTCTGTTCTACTGACGTCATTTATGAAGGAAGTACCAGGATGTAGTCCAAGCCGGCCCTTCGCTGTAGGCTTTGAAAGGGAACTTCTGTTAAATAAAATATCTCGCTTGGCATTGAACTTTGAGCTTTATAATTTTACAGGTATTATTTATGCTCTAACAGCAACATTACACACTAACTAAAGTTTGAACAATGGGATCACGAAGAACGGGACCTTTAAAGGATTAGTTCATTTTTAAATAAACTTTTGCTGATAATTTACTCACCCTCATGTCATCCAAGATGTCCTTGTCTTTCTTTCTGCAGACGAAAAGAAATTAAGGTTTTTGATGAAAACATTCCAGGATTTTTCTCCATATAATGGACTTCAATGGGCTCCAAACGGTTCAAGGTCCAAATGACAGTTTCAGTGCAGCTTCAAAGGGCTTCAAACGATACCAGACGATGAATAAATGTCTTATCTAGCAAAACGATCAGTTTCTGCGAGAAACTGAGCAGTATTTATGCTATTATTTTACCTCTTATCAGACGAACGTGATCATCTCTGAGCTCAGCCATAACTTCAAAATACGAGCGTGGTCATAGGTATATCGATTCTAGATGCCTCATTCTACTGATCCGTGCAAGTGCTAATGAGACATCTATGTATACATCTATGACCACGCTCGTATTTTGACCTCACTTAGCGGAAGTTATGGCTGAGCTCAGAGATGATCACGTTCGTCTGATAAGAGGTAAAATAATAGCATAAATACTGCTCGGTTTCTCACAGAAACTGATCGTTTCGCTAGATAAGACATTTATTCATAGTCTGGTATCGTATGAAGCCCTTTGAAGCTGCACTGAAACTGTCATTTGGACCTTGAACCGTTTGGAGCCCATTGAAATCCATTATATGGAGAAAAATCCTGGAATGTTTTCATCAAAAACCTTAATTTATTTTCGACTGCAGAAAGAAAGACATGGACATCTTGGATGACATGGGGGTGAGTAAATTATCAGCAAAAGTTTATTTAAAAGTGAAATAATCCTTTAAGTACTTAAGTATTCAAACTTGGCTTGTCAAGATGTGTCATGCCAGGTTTGAAATCAAACAATGTACACTGAAGAAAATGGTAGTGTTGTCTTAAGACCATTTTTTGAAGGTCTTGGTCTTGTCTCGATCTCAGACTTAGAGGACTCGAGATTTAGTTTCAAGACCGGTCAAGACCACAACTACTGAGATATTATTAAATTGCCGGTGCATTGTCTGATTTAATTATTAACATCATTAATGTGATTGGATGTAAAACTTACTGCTTCAGATGCAATCAATAACTTATTTCTACTTTGATTTGTTTATTGTGCTTTTTAGAAATGAGGGATTGTGTCAAAAATGACACCAAAATTAAAGGTATTATGACATGGATTTTTTATTTTATTGTATAATGTTTCCTGAGGTGTACTTATATTGTTAGTATAATTTTTACATCATAAAATGTCATAATTTAGAAATAAAAGGCATTTTTCTATCCTGATTTTAGCCCTCTGGCTTGAAGGGGCGTGTCTGCTGTGCAGGACACCCAGGGCTTGGTTTACACCTACCTCCCCCCATTTCTAGCCACTGGGGGACCATAGACAGGCTAGGGGAACTCATATCAATGTTTAAAAACCTCATAAAGTGAATTTTTCATGTCAGGACCTTTAAGTATATTATTTTAAAGTATATTATTTCCCTAAAAATATGCTAAAGTGTAGTTGTTTTCCACAAAGATATTTATATCAACAAATATCTGTTTTTATGGGTTAAATAGCTCTTACACTTTAATTTAATAGCAATTACAATTGCTGGTTACCACTTTTTACAATGTAGGTTCTTGTATTTCTCATAATCGACACAGCCAGAATGAGATTTTCAGTGGATGCGTTTGAGTATGTTTCTCACACACCAATATCCTCACACAATATTCCATGATCGATACAGTGCACAAGCAGTATAGACTGCTTTTATGGTACTTTTTGGAGCTTGACAGCTCCTGCTGAGTATATACTGTCATTGTATGGAAAAAAGCTCAGTGAACTTTTGGAAACAACTTGAGGGTGAGTTAAAAGATGATTTTTCATTTTTGGTTGAACTATTCCTTTAACCCGCTTCTGTCTCTCTACACAGTATTGCGGATCGGCTTGCACTAAGAAGGAAGTTGAACTGCAACTCTTTCCGCTGGTATCTGGAGAATGTGTACCCTGAACTCAAGTGAGTCACGATCACTGGACTGTGTCTGGGCTCTGATGGGCTCTTTTTGTATTTGGAGTGAAATGCCATTTAACACTCTCAGATCTCTGTTCTAAACGTGTTTTGTCGTTATTGCTTATATTTGTCAGAATCCCAGAGCAGGAAGCGGTGTACAGTCTCCTGAAACAGGATGGATTGTGTCTGGAGAGCCACGGTACAGACAGTCTGGGTTTGGCCGAGTGTAAGACCACACCGAGCATACCTACCTCACAGGTGAAGCTTTAACAACTGTGATAACTGACTGAAAGTAGCATTTACTAACTTAACATTATTTTCAGTAATTCATGATTCATCAGTTGCAAAAGATTGTTTTTTGTTTTTCCAGTGAGTAAGAGTATAAAGTTACAAAACTAAGACTAGGCATTGGCTCCCTTGGTGTCCTTTTTCATTAAAGGTTTCTTTTGTTGTTCGCATACTTTTGCATATTGCATTTTTGTTTTCACAATTACGGAGCCCCACACTAGACATGCAGGAAAAAATATTAGGCTAAATTGTGTGCATGATTTACTAAGGCTATGTCTACATTAATCCGGATAGATTTGAAAACTGTTGAGAATTGTTTTCAGTTTCAGGGCCCTATCATACACCCGGTGTTTTGCTAGTTTCAGCCCGACTCTCATTTTCATGTCCGGTGCCATGTTTTTTAAATAGCAAATGCACTCACACCCATCTGTTCACTCCAAATCAAGTCCATGGCAAATAAACAAATAAAAATACAAATAAAAAAGTAAATTATTCAGATTATAAGTTTGATTCACTTACAAATTCTGCTTTGCTATATACACTCACTGGCCACTTTATTAGGTACACCTTGTTGGTTCTGGGTTGGACCCCCTTTTGCCTTCAGAACTGCCTTAATTCTTTGTGGCATAGTTTCAACAAAGTGCTGGAAACATTCCTGCTTGGAGATTTTGGTCCATTTTGACATGATAATATCACACAGTTCCTCCACTTCCCAGGGGTGCTCTATTGGATTGAGATCTGGTGACTGTGGAGTCCGTTTGAGTTTAGTGAACTCATTGTCATGTTCAAGAAACCAGTTTGAGATGATTTGAGCTTTGAGACATAGTGCATTATCCTGCTGGAAGTAACCATCCGAAGATGGTGTGTTATTATTGCTTCTCAATCAGCTCCCTAGTTCAGTCGTCAGGGCACTGATCAGGGAGTCAGACATTTTAAGGGATGTCTTAAGCCGGGTGCACACTGTGCGATTTATAATAGTCCTTTACGATTGTTCCTTGTCAGACTGTATGAACATGATCCCCCGCTGTAAGCCATGTCACACTGTAAGATCTAAGTTGACAGTGAGCTGCATTACACACAGTAAATTGTGGCTTTTTGACATAGTTGAAATGGTGGCTACAAAGAAATCTGAAGCACTTATTTTGGTCATGGTTTGTCTTGAAAAACAAAGATAATTTGACGGTCGTTGTAGGAGAAGTCACACTGCAGGATTGTGCGCCAAATCTTCTGACACTGCCAGAATTTCATCTGAGGTAACATTTGATCGTAACGGTCATTAATTGGCTGTCGGTGAACATGTCAAACTAATCATCAAAGACTTCAGATTTTAGCCTAAGATCCCAGGAATCCTTTAGGATTTGCAAAATTTGTTTTAGACGGCCAAATCATGGCCAAAATTGCACAGTGTGCACCCGGCTTTAATCACAGAATCCTTCCAGTGCACTGAAGCGTTCATTCCCTAAAAAGTCCCACAATGCACCGTGAAAACCAGCGAGCATCGTTGCTCACTATGTTCCCTTAACGGAAGTTCTGAAGCGCAAAACTTAAATCACATGAGCCAACTCACTACACATAACAACACACGATATAACACACAATGTTGTATCTAAAATACAAACCATTATATTATTATATTTCAGCATAAACATACATTGCTGGACAGGTAATGAACAAAATCTAGCTAACATTTATAATTTAGTTATGGCTAAAATGTTGCACGTATATACAGAGGGGAGAACAAGTATTTGATACACAAAGCATTTTCCTTCTTACAAAGCATGTAGAAGTCTGTTCTACATGCTTTATCAAGTTTTATCATAGGTACTCATCAACTGTGAGAGACGGAATCTAAAACAAAAATCTATGATTTTAAATAATTCATTTGCATTTTATTGCATGACATAAGTATTTGATAACCTACCAACCAGTAAGAATTCTGGCTCTCATAGACCTTTTCTTTAAGAAGCCCTCCTGTTCTCCACTTATTACCTGTATTAACTGCACCTGTTTGAACTTGTTACCTGTATAAAGACACCTGTCCACACACTCAATCAAACAGACTCCAACCTCTCCACAATGGCCAAGACCAGAGAGTTGTGTAAGGACATCAGGGGACCACAGTCTCAAAATAAAACCATTAGTAACACACTACGTAGTCATGAAATAAAATCCTGCAGCGCATGCAAGGTCCCCCTGCTCAAGCCAGCGCATGTCCAGGCCCATCTGAAGTTTGCCAATGACCATATAGATGATGTGGTCTGATGAGACAAAAAATAGAGCTTTTTGGTCTAAACTCCACTCGCCATGTTTGGAGGAAGAAGAAGGATGAGTACAACCCCAAGAACACCATCCCAACCGTGAAGCATGGAGGTGGAAACATCATTCTTTGGGGATGCTTTTCTGCAAAGGGGGCAGGACGACTGCACCATATTAAGGGGAAGATGGATGGGGCAATGTATTGCGAGATCTTGGCCAACAACCTCCTTCCCTTGAGAGCCTTGAAGATGGGTCGTGGCTGGGTCTTCTTGCATGACAACGACCCAAAACACACAGCCAGGGCAACTAAGGAGTTGCTCCGTAAAAAACATCTCAAGGTCCTGGAGTGGCCTAGCCAGTCTCCAGACCTGAACCCAATAGAAAATCTTTGGAGGAAGCTGAAAGTCTGTATTGCCCAGCGACAGCCCTGAAAAGGATCTGGAGAAGGTCTGTATGGAGGAGTGGGCCAAAATCCCTGCTGCAGTGTGTGCAAACCTGGTCAAGAACTACAGGAAACGTATGACCTCTGAAATTGCAAACAAAGGTTTCTGTACCAAATATTAAAGGGTTAGTTCACCCAAAAATGAAAATTTTGTCATTAATTACTTACCCTCATGTTGTTCGACACCTGTAAGACCGCCGTTCATCTTCGGAACACAAATGAAGATATTTTAGTTGAAATCCGATGGCTCAGAAAGGCCTCCATTGGCACAATGCACTGTACACTCTCAAGACCCATATAAGGTACTAAAGACGTCGTTACAAAGTCCATCTCACTACAGTGGTTCTACAATAACTTTATGAAGCGACGAGAATAGTTTTTGTGCACAAAAAAAACTAAATAACAACTTATATAGTGACGACCGATTTCAAAACACGGCATCATGAAGCTTCGAAGCGTTATGAATCAGCGAGTCGAATCATGATTCGGATCACGTGTCAAACTGCTGAAATCGCATGACTTTGGCGATCCAAACCGCTGAATCAACTCACTGATTCATAACGCTTCGAAGCTTCATGATGGCATGTTTTGAAATCGGTCATCACTATACAAGTCGTTATTTAGGTTTTTTAGTGAGATGGACTTTGTAACAACGTTTTTAGTACCTTTTATGGGTCTTGAGAGTGTAAAGTGCATTGTGCCAATGGAGGCCTTTCTGAGCCATCGAATTTCAACTAAAATATCTTCATTTGTGTTCCGATTTATGGGTGTCGAACGACATGAGGGTAAGTAATTACATAATTTTCATTTTTGGGTGAACTAACCCTTTAAGTTCTGCTTTTCTGATGTATCAAATACTTATGTCATGCAATAAAATGCAAATTAATTACTTAAAATTTAGATTTTCTGGATTTTTCTGGGTTTTTGCTCACAGTTGGAGAGTACATATGATAAAAATTACAGACTTCTACATGCTTTGTAAGTGGGAAAACCTGCAAAATCGGCAGTGTATCAAAAACTTGTTCTCCCCACTGTATGTAACAAGCAAAGTATTTATCATAATGTACTTTAAATAACATGACAAGTAAATGTCAGAAAGATAATAGCTCTGCCGTTGTTCATAAATACCAGTAATGATGTTGTACATTGAGGACGTTGTCACATTGTCGGAAATAGCCATCAGTGTTGTGAGCCAGCGTCCTTTATTGTCCTTACCAGGGCACGAATTCGAGTACATGATATACTGATTCACGAGTTCAAGAGCTAGGGAGCTGATTCAGACGCAGCCCATGTTTACATGCCTTAATGCATTGAGTTGCTGCCATGTGATTGGCTGATCAGATATATGCGTTAACGAGCAGGTTTACCCAACCTCGGCATCTCACTGCAATTCGTACGTATTTTACGAGATGGCTAAATTGTGCGACCTCACTTGTACCAATTGGTATGAGTTTTGCTAAATCGTATGTATTTGACGAGTTGGTCGATTCGTATGATTTCGTACAAATGACCTAACCTCAAACCCCACTATTAAACCTACCCATCACTGCAGTATAGACAAATCCTACGAATTCATACGAGTGAGGTCGTACGAATTAGTACGAATTAGCCACCTCATACAAATACGTATGAATTGGTCGTGAGATAGCGTTGGTTTACCCAATAAAGTGGTAGATGACTGTGTAACTTCTCTATATAACTCTACACTTGCATTACTCACCCAATCATTTGTCTGTCTCTTATTTTAGAAGTGGACCCTGATTGAACCACAGATCCGTCAGCATGACCAGTGTTTGACCATCACAGCCTTCACTACAGGGTCAAAGGTCAGACTGGAGCCCTGCGTCCCCAAAGAGTCCAGACAGGTGGGTGTACGTGTAACTGACAGATGGGCAGTTAGAGTTTTGTTGACCCGCTGAGATCGAATCACACACGTGTTTCAGAAGTCTATTAGCTCTATTCGGACAGCACTAGTGTACTCTGTGGAAGTTATGTAAATGTAAGTGTTTAAGTGATTTTCTGTTGCCATTTCAGGTCGAATGTTCAGCGTTATTCATTTTTGTTTTAATATCCTCTCTCATTCTTTCCGTCATTGCTGCATTTTTTCTCTTGCTCTTTGTATATAAATCCTCTGCCGCCCATCTGAAACATAACAGGCTTACAGCCCCAAACGCATATCTTCCCATAAGCCCACTGCATATGGTTCCACTTACAAGCTTAGTTGGCTTGGCTTTTTTTGTTTTCTTTTTTCTTCTCCATCTCTCATAATCAGACTGACCTCTACCTCTGTCCACTCATTCATGCTGGGCTCATTTGTGATATCTCCCTAAAGTCAGAACATCCCTCACAATCAGATCAAATTCCATATAGAAAATATCTGCTTTACTCTTTGTGTCTCAACATATGATGAGACCATTAAATACATTTTGTTATTATTGTATATTACATGTATTTGAAACACATTAATGTTGTCAGCTTTTCAGTAATCTTAAGGAGTCAATTAGCTCTTATTCAAACCTTACTGATCGGCTTGCTTTGTCCCAAAATGTAGACAAGATACCTTGTTTTGGCCACTGCAACAAGCTCAGTGAAAAGAATAATTCAGAATGATTAAAAAATGGTTTAAAGATGTCCTATTATGTTTGTTTTTTTTACATTTATTTTTTTAATTTTTTACATTACATTTTTTCTGCCATTGTTTTAATCTACTCGCATAAAATTTGAAATACATTTTATGGATGTACTGGATATTACTCGGCGCCGTGATGATCATCGCAAAGCCGGGTTTGCCTGCGCTGTCGTCACTTTCTTCACTCCATCTGGATGAAGATACAGAGCAGAGACTGTACAGAGAGTTGTGTTGACAGAGATTAGTGATTTGAGAAAACTTCAGAATAATGTCATTCAGAGTTCATTCATGAAGTTGTGTGAACAACACACGACATCCGTATACGTCCACGCACATGCGCACTTTGGTCAGAGCGGTAATAATGCGATTAGGGTTTTACATGCCTGTTTATTGCAAATCAGTGTGTGCCACAAAGTTTAATGTGATTTATGGTTACTAAAATTATGAGTTCAAATTAGTTTGATCAAAGTATTGCGTTTACATGAAATAAAGTTTAATCACGATATTGCCAAAATCCCATTATAATCGCATTATGAGTGTGCATGTAGACGCACTCAGTGTTTCTGAACTCCCTGAAACGCCTCCATTGTAGTCTTGAGTTTTATTCTGGGAATGAACACGTCACAATGTTCCTCATTTAAGTAATTCATACGCAGAATAAAGGGGTGGGCCTCGTTGAGTGAGTTAGTAGTGTGTTGAAACCAAGTTATGATGAGGGGCGGGACATTTCCCAAACACATTCGAAGCAGTTGGCCAATCACAACACACTGGTCCAGGTGACCAATCAGAGCACGTTGCACTTTTCAGAAGGAGGGTCTTCATAGAGACAGGAACTAAACAGAGGTGCATTTCCTGTACAATGACGTAACTCACTGCTTAAAGGGTTAGTTCACCCAAAAATGAAAATTAGCCCATGATTTACTCACCCTCAAGTCATCCTAGGTGTATATGACATTCTTCTTGCAGACCAATACAATCTTAGTTATATTTAAAAAGTCCTGGCTAATCTAAGCTTTATAATAGCAGTGATTGTTTTTCTGTTTTTTAAGTCCATAAAAATGCATCTGTCCTTCAAATAACGTGCTCCACACAGCTCCGGGAGGTTAATAAAGACCTTCGGAAGCGAATCGATGCGTTTGTGTAAGAAAAATATCCATATTCAAAACTTTATAAAGTATTCAATTTATGGAAAAAGGGTTGAAAGTGCCTCTACAGTTCAAAATGCTTACGCTACCAGTTAGGCTCGTCAGACATAGTGTAATCATTTTGAACTGCAAGAGGCACTTTCAACACTTTTTCCACGGAAGGCAATCGGCCGGAACTTTACTTTATTAAGTTTTAAATATGGATATTTTAAGGCCGAAGAACTGGGTAGTATAACAGGGTAGTATACAACTGGGTAGTATAACATAACAGGCAGAGGGTTATGATGCATTCTCCTTGGCTGTGAACAGGCAGAATAAAACGGACTCGTTGGCCGAGACAGGACAGGCATAGAGTTAAAAAATAGCCTCCTTGGCCAGTATAAGACAGGCAGAGGAGGTGGGAGTTGGAGGCAGAGTGGGAGCATCATAAACCAATCTGCAATAGTTCTGGGCCACGAAAAAGGCTTGGTGCTAATCCATTTCTCAATGTTTACAATGGGGTTCGAGTTCAGCCTTTAAGCATGGCTCCACTTCATCCCTCCATACTCCATGAGAACTCCCACCAGAATGGACCCAGGGACTGGTTCACACACCTGGTCAAACTCCTCTTCTGGCCCGGGATCTGGGACAAACTTGGCCTCAGTTGCAAGCTCCAGTAGGGAATTGATGGCCGGCTCACACACATGGTCAGATTTGGCTCCTTTAGGCTCTGAGTCTGCGGTGGGCTCTGGCTGTTAATTCTCTTTGGGCTTCAGCTTGCTTTCTGTGGTGTGCTCAAGCCCACTGCTTGTGTGATCCGTTGGGGGCATGGGGGCTGATGTGGTGTGCGCTGTGGGCACTAGCAGGTTTAGATGTTCCTCATTTTCTCTAATGGTGAAGGGGGATCCACACTGATGTAATTCCCACACATTGAACTCATAGAAAGTCCCTTGAGAGCCATTTCCAGAGAGACATGCATGGGTCAGTTGATTCAAACTTGCCCAGAAAATCATGGAGAGGCTGACGTTGTCATAATGCACAAAAATACCAAATCAAAAAACCTCTGTGTGCACCTCGAGGGAGAGATCCCCTAGAGAAGGAGGATCCACACTGCTGCTAGATCCACTTTGACAGTCAGATCTTCTGTTAGTGAGTGGTTGAATCAAAGGTGCAAATAAACATCTGGATCTATTCACAATCAGTTCTTTAATTAAAACAAAACTATTTGTTTGGAACGACATGAGGGTGAGTAATTAATGAAAGAATTTGTATTTTTGAGTGAACTAACCCTTAACCTAAAACACTATCAATATACACTCACCTAAAGGATTATTAGGAACACCTGTTCAATTTCTCATTAATGCAATTATCTAATCAACCAATCACATGGCAGTTGCTTCAATGCATTTAGGGGTGTGGTCCTGTTCAAGACAATCTCCTGAACTCTAAACTGAATGTCAGAATGGGAAAGAAAGGTGATTTAAGCAATTTTGAGCGTGGCATGGTTGTTGGTGCCAGACGGGCCGGTCTGAGTATTTCACAATCTGCTCAGTTACTGGGATTTTCACGCACAACCATTTCTAGGGTTTACAAAGAATGGTGTGAAAAGGGAAAAACATCCAGTATGCGGCAGTCCTGTGGACGAAAATGCCTTGTTGATGCTAGAGGTCAGAGGAGAATGGACCTACTGATTCAAGCTGATAGAAGAGCAACTTTGACTGAAATAACCACTCGTTACAACCGAGGTATGCAGCAAAGCATTTGTAAAGCCACAACACGCACAACCTTGAGGCGCACAACCTTGAGTTCTACAACAGCAGAAGACCCCACCGGGTACCACTCATCTCCACTACAAATAGGAAAAAGAGGCTACAATTTGCACAAGCTCACCAAAATTGGACAGTTGAAGACTGGAAAAATGTTGCCTGGTCTGATGAGTCTCGATTTCTGTTGAGACATTCAGATGGTGGAGTCAGAATTTGGCGTAAACAGAATGAGAACATGGATCCATCATGCCTTGTTACCACTGTGCAGACTGGTGGTGGTGGTGTAATGGTGTGGGGGATGTTTTCTTGGCACACTTTAGGCCCCTTAGTGCCAATTGGGCATCGCTTAAATGCCACGGCCTACCTGAGCATTGTTTCTGACCATGTCCATCCCTTAATGACCACCATGTACCCATCCTCTGATGGCTACTTCCAGCAGGATAATGCACCATGTCACAAAGCTTGAATCATTTCTAATTGGTTTCTTGAACATGACAATGAGTTCACTGTACTAAAATGGCCCCCACAGTCACCAGATCTCAACCCAATAGAGAATCTTTGGGATGTGGTGGAACGGGAGCTTCATGCCCTGGATGTGCATCCCACAAATCTCCATCAACTGCAAGATGCCATCCTATCAATATGGGCCAACATTTCTAAAGAATGCTTTCAGCACCTTGTTGAATCAATGCCACATAGAATTAAGGCAGTTCTGAAGGCGAAAGGGGGTCAAACAGAGTATTAGTATGGTGTTCCTAATAATCCTTTAGGTGAGTGTATATCAATAGTATATCAATGATACTGAAATAACACTGACTTACAGTAGTGAGGAGCATTGTTTATGTTGCTTGAAGTGGCTGAATATGTAGAGTGTCAACAATCATATGGTTAATTTCAGTGAGGATGCTGCCTATAGGCGGTAGTCAAAGCTGGATCACTAGGCTTTGGAACAGAGCTATTCGGCACTGAGATCATTGCTCTCTTACAACCACACACACACACACACACACACATACACACATACACACAGGATATTAAAATTCAAACTCACTGACCTCACTCTATACCAGTCACACGCAATGTGACATGCTCTTGGCTAAAATGTTGATGCTTTTATTTTATTGTACAGTCGCTTTACAGCATTGTTAGAAAGATGTGTTTCATATTATGTTTCTCTTTGAGTTCATTTAAATGTGATATTTTACAGTCAGGCTATTTCCTGTAGCATATGTCACAGTTCAGAATGCAAGATTACAGTATACTACCTATTATTATGTGAAAATAGTATGCAAAACATTATACAGAGAATGATTTAAAACCGTTGTAATCTATGCTACATTTGTCATGTGACCTCACCACATACTTAACTCTGCAAAGACATTTCAGTTGATAGCTGTTGTAGCTGTCTCGTGGTGTGCTTTTGATAAATGTTGAATCCAGGTAATTCAATGCATGTGGAAAATACACTTTACACAAAGCAAATGTGCTATACTAAATAAATATTATAAGATAAGTACATAGAATTTATAAGCAATTCTTCCATTCTTGTTCTACAAATAATATCGTAAATAGCAAACATGCATAGGATTTTCCACAAGCAAATTTCAACAATTTGTTTACCCGTAAACCAACGTTTGGTCCCAAACTAGCTCACTTTGAAATTTGTTTAAAATGTATTGCTTGAAAATAACAAATTCACACAAATTAGGGTTTTAAATTCTACTCAGATTTTGTTAACAGGGTTGCAAACGACACAAAATAAAAATATATTTATTTTGACCTTCCGAGGCGAACAGTAAACTTTTCTGAAGGTAAAACACATTATTTCACTGATCATTTCATAAACAACAAAAAATAAAAAAACACTTTTGCTGGTAAGGTTGGATACCGGTAAAGTTAGGGGCAGGTGTGGTGGTATGGGTAAGTTTAAGGGTAAAGTTAGGGACAGGTGTGCTGGTATGGGTAAGTTTAAGGGTAAAGTTAGGGACAGGTGTGGTGGTATGGGTAAGTTTAAGGGTAAAGTTAGGGACAGGTGTGGTGGTTTGGGTAAGTTTAAGGGTAAAGTTAGGGGCAGGTGTGGTGGTATGGGTAAGTTTAAGGGTAAAGTTAGGGGCAGGTGTGCTGGTATGGGTAAGTTTAAGGGTAAAGTTAGGGACAGGTGTGGTGGTATGGGTAAGTTTAAGGGTAAAGTTAGGGACAGGTGTGGTGGTTTGGGTAAGTTTAAGGGTAAAGTTAGGGGCAGGTGTGGTGGTATGGGTAAGTTTAAGGGTAAAGTTAGGGGCAGGTGTGGTGGTATGGGTAAGTTTAAGGGTAAAGTTAGGGGCAGGTGTGGTGGTATGGGTAAGTCTAAGGGTAAAGTTAGGGACAGGTGTGGTGGTATGGGTAAGTTTAAGGGTAAAGTTAGGGGCAGGTGTGGTGGTATGGGTAAGTCTAAGGGTAAAGTTAGGGGCAGGTGTGGTGGTATGGGTAAGCCTAAGGGTAAAGTTAGGAGCAGGTGTGGGGGTATGGGTAATTTTAAGGGTAAAGTTAGGGGCAGGTGTGGTGGGATAGTTAAGTTTAAGGGTAAAGTTAGGAACATGTGTGATAGTATGGGTAAGTTTAAGGGTAAAGTTAGGGACAGGTGTGGTGGTATGGGTAAGTTTAAGGGTAAAGTTAGGGGCAGGTGTGGTGGTATGGGTAAGTCTAAGGGTAAAGTTAGGGACAGGTGTGGTGGTAAGGGTAAGTCTAAGGGTAAAGTTAGGGACAGGTGTGGTGGGATGGGTAAGTTTAAGGGTAAAGTTAGGGACATGTGTGATAGTATGGGTAAGTTTAAGGGTAAAGTTAGGGGCAGGTGTGGTGGTATGGGTAAGTCTAAGGGTAAAGTTAGGGACAGGTGTGGTGGTATGGGTAAGTCTAAGGGTAAAGTTAGGGGCAGGTGTTGTGGTATGGGTAAGCCTAAGGGTAAAGTTAGGAGCAGGTGTGGGGGTATGGGTAATTTTAAGGGTAAAGTTAGGGGCAGGTGTGGTGGGATAGGTAAGTTTAAGGGTAAAGTTAGGGACAGGTGTGCTGGTATGGGTAATTTTAAGGGTAAAGTTAGGGGCAGGTGTTGTGGTATGGGTAAGCCTAAGGGTAAAGTTAGGGGCAGGTGTGGTGGTATGGGTAAGTTTAAGGGTAAAGTTAGGGACAGGTGTGCTGGTATGGGTAAGTTTAAGGGTAAAGTTAGGAACATGTGTGATAGTATGGGTAAGTTTAAGGGTAAATTTAGGGACAGGTGTGGTGGTATGGGTAAGTTTAAGGGTAAAGTTAGGGGCAGGTGTGGTGGTATGGGTAAGTCTAAGGGTAAAGTTAGGGACAGGTGTGGTGGGATGGGTAAGTTTAAGGGTAAAGTTAGGGACAGGTGTGGTGGTATGGGTAAGTCTAAGGGTAAAGTTAGGGACAGGTGTGGTGGGATGGGTAAGTTTAAGGGTAAAGTTAGGGACAGGTGTGGTGGTATGGGTAAGTTTAAGGGTAAAGTTAGGGGCAGGTGTGGTGGTATGGGTAAGTCTAAGGTTAAAGTTAGGGACGGGTGTGGTGGTATAGGTAAGTTTAAGGGTAAAGTTAGGGGCAGGTGTGGTGGTATGGGTAAGTCTAAGGGTAAAGTTAGGGACGGGTGTGGTGGTATAGGTAAGTTTAAGGGTAAAGTTAGGGACAGGTGTGGTGGTATGGGTAAGTTTAAGGGTAAAGTTAGGGGCAGGTGTGGTGGTATGGGTAAGTCTAAGGGTAAAGTTAGGGACGGGTGTGGTGGTATAGGTAAGTTTAAGGGTAAAGTTAGGGGCAGGTGTGGTGGTATGGGTAAGTCTAAGGGTAAAGTTAGGGACAGGTGTGGTGGGATGGGTAAGTTTAAGGGTAAAGTTAGGGACAGGTGTGGTGGGATGGGTAAGTTTAAGGGTAAAGTTAGGGACAGGTGTGGTGGTATGGGTAAGTTTAAGGGTAAAGTTAGGGACAGGTGTGGTGGTATGGGTAAGTTTAAGGGTAAAGTTAGGGACAGGTGTGGTGGTATGGGTAAGTTTAAGGGTAAAGTTAGGGGCAGGTGTGGTGGTATTGGTAAGTTTAAGGGTAAAGTTAGGGACAGGTGTGCTGGTATGGGTAAGTTTAAGGGTAAAGTTAGGGGCAGGTGTGGTGGTATTGGTAAGTTTAAGGGTAAAGTTAGGGGCAGGTGTGGTGGTATTGGTAAGTTTAAGGGTAAAGTTAGGGACAGGTGTGGTGGTATGGGTAAGTTTAAGGGTAAAGTTAGGGGCAGGTGTGGTGGTATTGGTAAGTTTAAGGGTAAAGTTAGGGGCAGGTGTGGTGGTATTGGTAAGTTTAAGGGTAAAGTTAGGGACAGGTGTGGTGGTATGGGTAAGTTTAAGGGTAAATTTAGGGACAGGTGTGATAGTATGGGTAAGTTTAAGGGTAAAGTTAGGGACAGGTGTGGTGGTATGGGTAAGTTTAAGGGTAAAGTTAGGGGCAGGTGTGGTGGTATTGGTAAGTTTAAGGGTAAAGTTAGGCACAGGTGTGGTGGTATGGGTAAGTTTAAGGGTAAAGTTAGGGGCAGGTGTGGTGGTATGGGTAAGTCTAAGGGTAAAGTTAGGGGCAGGTGTGCTGGTATGGGTAAGTTTAAGGGTAGGGGTAGGTGTAAGGGAAGTAATTATAAATGTAACTACAGAGATTAATTACAGATGTAATAACATGCAGGTAATTTGTTTTTTTATGTAAGTACAATGTAAAAGCATGTATGTACACAATAAGTGCATTGTATCAAATTATTAATTTAAATTTTAGTGCATAGCAGTTAAGGCCACTTAATAAGACAACAGCTAAACAGGATCATTAGACAAACACACAGGGAAAACCGAACCAAAACACAATGAAAACTAAATCAATAAAGAGCAAACACGTTACAGATGCAATAGAAGAACCATTTTTGGTCCCCCAAAAAATCTTTCAGTTCTTGAAGAATATAAATCAAGCCCACCACCCACGTTTCCATCATCACAAAAATATTTGAATGTGTAACATATTTGTCAATTGAATTTCATCAGGCTTCTTAAAATAGTGTGAAGAACAATTTAATAATATAAATAAAGAACCTTTTGTGGAATGGAAAGATTCCATGGATGTTGAACCATTGAACCATTGATGCTAATAAAAAACTTTTATTTTTAAGAGTGTATTCTGTACTAACATTTACATTTAGTCATTTAGCAGACGCTTTTTTCCAAAGCGACTTACAAAATTGAGCAATAGAAGCAACTAGAACAGTCAAGGGCAACAGTATGCAAGTGCTGTAACAAGTCTCAGTTAATCTAGCACAGAACACACAGGACATAATTTTTTTTATTTTATAAATTAGACAGTCAGAAAATGGATAGAATGATAAGTGCTATTCTTGATTGGTCAGGTGTTGCTGGAAGAGATGTGTCTTTAGATGTTTTTTGAAAATGGCTACAGACTCGGCCGCACAAATTGAGATAGGCAGTTCATTCCACCAGGTGGGAACGGTCCAGGAAAAGGTCAGTGAGAGCGATTTCATGCCTCTTTGGTATGGCACCACAAGGCGTTGTTCACTGGCAGAACGTAAGCTCCTGGAAGGTGTGTAAGTCTGAACAAGTGAGTTTAGGTATATTGGTGCAGAACCAGTGGTTGTTTTGAAGGCAAGCACCAGTGCCTTAAATTTGATGCGAGTGGCTATTCATTCGTGGAAGTGGGGTGTGTGTAAAAATGTAATGAACCCATTTTTTTGTCTTCTCTTTTTCTTTTTTTCTGTAGAAATGGAAGCCCAGAGGGCCGGCACTGCAGCATATGATCAGCGGCTTGTGTCTGGATAGCCAGCCCCCTTCAGGCCCACCGGTCATCGCACAGTGCCGCCCCCAGGTGGCCAGCCAATCCTGGGAGCCGCAGCTGGTCACCTGACTTGGAGCGCTCAAAGGGAAGGCAGGGAAAGGGGAGGAGTTTAGTAAGGATGCTGAGCTCGAGGTGCTGTAGGAGCCAGAGGAAAACGTTTGCACACTGTTTTAGTTGAAGGTGCTGCTCTCAAACGAATCGAACATGACCATGTCCAAAACATCTGACCTCATACCATCGCGGAATAGCTGGAGAAGGAAAAGCAACATTTTGCCTGCCAAATCGATGCCTGAATGGCTGCGCTCAGAGCTTTCACTGTCCAGTGTCCTGGTTTTCTCAGATACAGTCACATTTTCAGACATGGCCATCAAGTTCACGCGGCATGATTTTGTCAGTTGACAGGAGTGCTTTGTGATATCTTGGGTTATTTTTCTGAATGTTGTGTTAAGGTCTCAAACGTGAGAGGATAGATATGTATATAAATGCCTTTTATTACCTTTCAGACCTGTATATTCCCTCATTCCCACAAAGACTGTGTTTGCAGCATAGGCTTCAATAGCTGTACTCGTTAAGGTCTGAACTGTTTTATTCCTCATCACTGTGGAAGGTTTTCTGGTTGATTTGTTCAGCATTAGGTTGGGATGAAGTGCAATGCATTGAGGTGAAACTACATACAGTATACCACGGAAACTGTCGTTCAGCGGCAGAAAGGCTTTACGACTTTGAGAGGTTTATCCTAAAACAAAGTCAAAGATTAGCAGTACCGCGCTGGCTTACTAAAGATGTTGGAAAAAGAAGGACAGAAATGCCTCCGGAAAGAACCACCAAACCCAAGGCTAGCATTACAATGAAATACCAAATGTTAAATCAAACAAGCATTGAGGTGTAAAGCGCTTTTAATGAGCTATCATTCTGCATGGTACTGTACATCAGCAAAATGAAAAGGCATTTGCGAACATCTAAAGCCCAAAGATGTTCCTCTGTCTTATTTGTTTGCCTTTTGAAACTTTGTATTTAATTGAAGCATTTTTCATTTTGAACATGTGCTAGGAAGCAGTTATGCTGTTTGAAAAATAAAGACTACCACCAAAAAACAGACAACAATCCAAAAAAATCTTTAGTCTGTCTTTGTATGCTACAGTAGAAATGACACACACACACACACTCACTCTGTGTTTAAGTGTGCCTAAAATATTTAGGTTGAAAATTATGGAGGATCAAGATCTTTGATCACACAGCGTCCTCGTTTATTGAATCCCATAAATCATAAGCAGCGTCTCAGAACAAGCGTTTGCAGATTCTGGGCAATGTGACGTCACATTTTACAGGCCCCGCCCACAAGTGTTGATGGACACTCCCGTATTAGTTAAGACCCCGCCCTCAGAGAACGGTACACAGTCCGCCATGTTTATCTGCTCGCCAGAGCATTAACAGCAGCATTCAAGTAAGAAATGTGTTCTTAATAAAGCTACTAAAGTTCATTCAGTCAAGAGCAGTGAGTGATTTTCTGTTCATCTTCTGTTGTTTGATTCATATTAACAGCAGATATTGCTGTAGGTACTGTATATTACACTGCTTTCACTTTAGTAACGCTACACAGACCTAATATACACACCACACAGGATTTCTGTACTTGCTGCATATGTGCACAGACGTAACCTTTGTGAACTTTGTGTGTTTCTGACATAACCTTGTGTGTATTTGCTGGGGGTAACGCATTACAAGTAACTTGAGTTATGTATTCAGATTACTTTTTCAAGTAACTTGTAGGCAAGGCAAGGCAAGTTTGTTTGTATAGCACATTTCATACACAGTGGCAATTCAAAGTGCTTTACACAGAAATGAAGTTAAAATATTCATAAGTGAATAAAATAAAAATATATATAGTATAACAGTTATAATAGGAATTAAAAGAAAAGAAAAAATATATAAATAAAAAGTATAATTAACACTAAAAATAAAAACCGGGTTAAATTAAAACATGATTAAAGTGCAAGCAGTTCGGACAGAGCACAGAGCTCATTCAGTAAAAGCATAAGATAAGGTGCAATCAGTCGGACGTACAGTGGCACAGCTCATTCGGTAAATGCACAGCTGAACAGATGTGTTTTGAGTCTGGACAGATGTGCACAGATGTGTTTTGAGTCTGGATTTGAAAGTGGCTACTGTTGGAGCACATCTGATCTGTTCAGGAAGCTGGTTCCAGCTACAGCTGGCATAAAAGCTAAAAGCAGACTCTCCTTGCTTTGAGTGAACCCTTGGTATTTCTAATTGACTTGATCCTGATGCTCTGAGTGATCTGTTGGGTTTGTATTGAATCAGCATATCTGCAATATATTGAGGTCATAGGTCATTGAGTGACTTATATACAAGTAATAGCACTTTAAAATCTATCCTAAATGTAACTGGAAGCCAGTGTAAAGACCTGAGGACTGGTGTGATATGGTCATATTTTCTGGTTCTGCTCAGGATCCTGGCAGCAGCGTTCTGTAGGAGCTGCAGCTGTCTAATGGTCTTTTTGGGAAGGCCAGTGAGAAGACCATTACAATAGTCCACCCTGCTGGTGATAAAAGCATGAACGAGTTTCTCTAAGTCTTGCCTGGAAACAAAGCATCTAATTCTTGCAATATTTTTGAGATGATAGTAAGCTGATTTAGTTATTGCTTTGACATGACAAATGAAACTCAGGTCTGACTCCAAAATCACACCAAGATTCCTGACTTGATTTTTTTATTTTAGACCCCCAAGGTACAAATGTAAAAAATGTGTACCTTGAATTAAAGTCGCTTTGGATAAAAGCGTCTGCCAAATGCATAAATGTATAAATGTACCTTTAGCCTCAAGATATGCGTTCACCTTGAGAATATCATCTTTGTTTCCAAATGTAGTGATTTCAGTTTTGTCTTTGTTTAACTGAAGAAAGTTTTGGCACATCCAACTGTTAACTTCTTCAATGCATGTGCACAGAGAGTCAATGGGGCTGTAGTCATTAGGTGATAGGGCTAAGTAGATCTGGGTGTCGTCAGCAGAGCTGTGGTAAGCCATTTTGTTATTTTTCATTATTTGGCTCAGTGGGAGCATGTACAGGTTGAATAGGAGTGGTGCAAGAATTGACCCTTGTGGGACTCCGGATGTCATGAGTGTCCACTCAGACTTATGGTCACCTATACTCACATAATAACCTCTCCCTTCTAAGTATGACCTGAACCATTTGAGGACCATTCCGGAAAGCCCAACCCAATTTTCTAGCCTGTCAAGAAGTGGTCAACAGTGTCGAATGCAGCACTGAGGTCGAGTAGTACCAGAATTGATGTTTTGCCTGTATCTGCATTGAGGCGAATATAATTTATTATCTTTATGAGCACTGTCTCTGTGCTGTGATGCGGTCGGAAACCAGATTGAATTTATGGGACTCACCGGCAGTGTGCAGAGGGCGTTCATGATGAAGCTCTGCTGTGTGATTCGTCTGGTTGGATGGTTCCACAAATAACTTTGTTTCAAGAACTGCAATCCTTTGTAAAAGTCTGTGGCAGTTTGTGCAGCAAGTAGATTCTAGAAGAGGCATTTTCTTATCCTTTTGAATGTAGTAAAGTAACGAATTACTTTTAAAACAGACTAATTTTGCCCTTCATGACAACTGTGAGGGGGGGGAATTTTTTATAGCTCATTCGTTTACATTATATAAAACATTAAAGTTCTACATAATTAAGGGCGTGGCCACTTTGAGTGACCGGTGGATAGCCATTTATCTGCTGTCTCTTATGCTGCGTTCCAGGCAGGTTTTTGAGCCCGTAAGTTACAACTTCAAACCACGACTCACGACTTTGTAGCGTTCCAGGCAAAGTCACGCCAAACTGCCTGAGCACAGGGAATCGTGTGGTAGATAGATGTAAATATAGCATGGCAGACCATACAGGGCTTATGCTAATTTACAATCATTTCTATCGCCAAAGGTGCTTACTTGCTTATTTGAGGGAAACGGAGGGGGGAAAACGGCGCATATGGCAAGAGAAGCTGTTATACCTTTTATTTAACGTTATTT
This sequence comes from Romanogobio albipinnatus, assembly GCA_023566225.1. Classification (NCBI taxonomy): domain Eukaryota; kingdom Metazoa; phylum Chordata; class Actinopteri; order Cypriniformes; family Gobionidae; genus Romanogobio; species Romanogobio albipinnatus. Next base: position 8,093,729 of record CM042249.1, on the reverse strand, counting down.
GAATATTTCATAGACATTGCATCCGTATGGGGCTTTCATTGTTGTTTCACGGTCTCTTCACGGGTGGGAAGTCACGGTTTGACTGTCGTTCCCGTGCACTTTCACGGGTAGAAGGTTGGAAAAACACGGGTTACGGGTTGCCTGGAACACGGCATTAGTCATCGCGTCACCTCAGCTCCGCCCACGTCCTGCCTCTTTGCCCATTTTCTGTTATCCACGAGTGAAGAGTTGCCAAGATGGCAACGGCCAGCTCGACCTTACTTTATGCTTCAAAACTGCTCTTCAGAATCCTATGGGTGACATCACGGACACTACGTCCATATTTTTTTCCTTTACAGTCTAAAAAAAATTTACTTTTTGTTATAGAAAAAAAGAAGCCCAGCCCAGGTGAGAAAATTTATGCAAAAGTAACCAAGTAACGCAATATTGTAATTAGGGCCGGGACTTTAACGCGTTAATTAAGATTAATTAATTACGGGACTTTAACGCGTTAATTAAGATTAATTACGCAAAAAATAAATAAAATAATTTTAACCACACTTATTTTTGCACCACGGAACGTTTTTCAATGAATGAGTTTCGACGGACCGATTATACTGGAGCACCAACTAGCGTTCTTGACAACAACAAACCACAGTGAACATGAACGAAGAAGCTGACGAGACGCTTTGCTTGGCCCCGTGGATGAGAAATTTTGTTTTAAAAAACGAAAGGATGGAAGCGTCGACAAGAGCATGGTTGTGTGCAAGCTATGCAACAAGGAATTTGCGTATCACCGCAGCACATCGAGCCTCAAATATCACCTCAACGCAAAACACATAGGAGTTAGCGTGGATGTTACCCCGACTCCGAGTAAAGTTACAAGTAATTATCTAAATAACAAGTTACATCTAAATATGCTATTGCTACACTTAATGGCAAACATTGCACTGGTCTGCTGGACTGAAATAAATAAACAATATTTTGTTGATTAAGCTTATGTCATTATTCATTATTCAATGGTAATTTTTCAATGGTATACTAAAAATCCATGTGAAAAAAATTACTTCTCACTGTTCTCAGGTCAAATATTTATATGCAATTAAAATGCGATTAATTTCGATTAATTAATTACAAAGCCTCTGATTAATTAGATACATTTTTTTAATCGAGTCCCGGCCCTAATTGTAATGCATTACTTTTCAAAGTAACTTTCCCCAATACTGCACACGAAAGAGAACTAGTTTAATACTCACAGACGCACCGACATCCAGCGCTCTGTGCGCATACTTTGGGTGTGTGCGCTCAAGTGGAGAGTATGGCTTTAAAATGCATGCAGATGATAATATTTCATGATGATGAAGAACTGCAATCATGATCATCAAAACTGAATAGATGTATCATGTTTAAGTTTTCATGCTTGAGCAGCAGCTCATTTGCATTTAAAGGAGACACACAAAGCAGCTCATTTTTCTCAAACCCAAAAATTGGGTATAACTATATTAAATGATCTGTTAGGAATTTTGATCTGAAACATCACAGACACACTCTGGGGACACCTGAGGCTTATATTACATCTTATAAGGGGCATAATAGGTGCCCTTTAAAATGAACTGAACACTAAATTGCAAATGTCACTTTATTTTGAATAAGCTTGTCTTTTGCTAGGAAAATTTTTTATGAAACACTGAAAATGGCTTATCTGAAAAGAAAAAAAAACTTCTAAAATACTGTACAAATGTGTAACGTACCCTAAGATGACAAATGCACAAAACCCATCACCCGGACTATAAAGGACTGCCACTCACCTCAGTGCACCGCGAAGTGCCTAGGTGGACATTTCTGAGCGGTTCTTTATCCTGTTTGACTGCTTGTTGCCAACTATTGTTGTTCCTGTCTATCGATACTTGCTGCCTGCCCATTGATTCTAGCCTGGTTATTCTTCTGTGGGTGTTATCTGCCTGTCCTGACCGATTGCCTGTTATCTGACCACGCTTCTGCCTGCCTCTGTCATTTCCTTTTCCTGTTTATCCCTGTCTGACCCTGCCTGTATGACCTCGCTATTTCAATAAAGCATGCAAATGGATCCCAGTCTAAGTGATGAATAATTACAGAAGACTTCGCCAACCCCGGATCCAGCTGCTTTCTCTCACCTGTGTGCCACCATGTCTGCTCAGGCCAGCCAACTTGCCGCACATCAGCACCAGCTCAACCGCCTCACAAACCTCACTGAAGAACTGGTGAATGTACTCCAGGGCTTGCAGATCCGTGATGGCAAAGGGGCCGGCGATCGCCTCTTGGAACTCACTCAGAGACGTGGAATGGCGGCTGAGTATGCATTGGCTCTCTGTACACTGGCTGCACAGACTAACTGGGTGAGTGATACGCTCAAGGTCTGTTTTAGAAGAGGTCTGTCACGAGAGTTACAAACTGAACTCGCCTGCAGAGATGAAAGGAAGAGTCTGAATCAGTTTATTGAACTCACCATTCATATCGATAACCTCATTCGTGCTCGTAAAGCAGGCTCCAGATGCAACACTCACGCTCCTCCTTCGACTGACCCTGAGTTCAATGAACCCATGCAAATCAACGCGTATTGTCTGTCTGAGGAGGAGAGAGGACGCCGTATTGCCCATCGATTGTGTCTGTACTGTAGGGGTCCGGGTCATATGAGAAACAACTGTCCGGTGCGCTTTCGCTATGAGGCTCCACGTTCGGTGAGTGACTCGAAACCCCATTACTCTTCAGCTATGTGTGTGTCTGTGCCCATCAAACTGTTATTTAATGGCGTTCCTCTGGAGACCCTGGCGTTACTGGATTCCGGGGCTGCGGGAAACTTCATATCCCAAAGCTATGTTGATCAGCAGAAAATCCCATTAATTGAATGTCTCTCTTCTCTCACAGTGGAGGCCATAGATGGACGACCCTCTGGGCTCAGGAAGTATTAACACCATTACACAACCACTAACCATGCTGATCGGCATTTTCCACACCGAATGTATTCAATTCCATGTTCTACCCACGTCCACCTCTTCCATCATTCTGGGGTTACCGTGGCTCTGCACTTACAACCCACACATTTGCTGGAGAGAGGGTCAAATCTTGCAATGGAGCAAGCACTGCCTAACCAAGTGTCTGCCTCAATCACCCTCCTTATGTGTCAGGACCGTCCAGGCCACCAAATCCACTGTGGTCACCACGGAACCTACCACAGAAGCTCCTTCAGGCTTTCCACTCCCCCACGAATATCAAGACCTGGCCGTGGCCTTCAGCAAGGTACGAGCATCTCAATTACCACCTCACCGTACCGTGTCACGTGTCTCCTTTTGATTTATTCCGATACCATGGAGGAACATATCACTCAGGTCAGACAGGTTCTGCAGAGGCTAATCCAGTTTCAACTATACGCCAAGGCGGAGAAGTGTGAGTTCCACAAAACATCCAAGTCCTTCCTCGGCTACGTCATCAGTCCAGAGGGCGTCGCAATGGATGAGAAGAAGGTAACCGCCATCCTGAACTGGCCACGTCCCAATACACTCAAGGAATTACAACGTTTTCTGGGGTTCGCCAACTTCTACCGCAGATTCATCCGAAATTTCAGTACCATAGCCTGTCCGTTTACCAGCATGGTGAAGAAGGGGCAAAATCGACTTAAGTGGTCTCCACCTGCCACTAAAGCCTTCCAGGACCTCAAGGAGCACTTCGCTTCCACTCCCATTCTCCACCATCCTGACCCTTCTCTCCCGTTTGTTGTTGAGGTGGATGCATCCAGCACTGGTCTCGGGGCCATACTTTCTCAAAGGCAAGGTGATCCATCTAAACTCTACCCCTGTGCTTTTCATTCCAGGAAGCTAACTCCGGCAGAACGTAACTACGATGTCGGGGATCGAGAATTACTGGCCATGAAGACCGCCTTCGAGGAGTGGCATCACTGGCTGGAGGGGGCTACACATCCCTTCTTTGTCCTAACAGACCACAAAAACTTAGAGTACCTCCGAACGGCCAAAAGACTCAACCCACGTCAAGCCCACTGGTCCCTGTTCTTCTCCCGTTTCCACTTCACTGTCACCTACTGTCCTGGATCCAAGAATATCAAGGCAGATGCCCTGTCGTGACAGTTCGAAGGTGAGAACCAAGCTCAAGACCATGAGACTATATTACCTGTATCTTTTGTTGTTGCACCTATACAGTGGGATATTATGATGGAGCTGGAACAGGCCAATGCTGAGAGCGAAACACCTTCTGACTGTCCCCTGGAGATAACCTTTGTGCCCCTGGGCTATCGCAATCCTGTCAAGGAGATGGTTCACAATTCTCCCTCTTCCGGTCATCCTGGTATTACTGCAACCACTCAACAGCTTCAGAACCGGTTCTAGTGGCCATCTCTGCCCAAGGACACAATTCACTTTGTCAATGCATGCCAGGTCTGCCAAAGAAATAAACCCTCTCATCAACTCCCTGCCGGCTTGCTGCAATCTCTGCCACTTCCACAACGCCCCTGGTCCCACATTGCCGTGGACTTCATCACGGATCTGCCTGTGTCGAATGGCTACACCACCATACTCATGGTGGTAGACTGGTTTTCCAAGGCATGCCGCCTCATTCCTCTCGCCAAGCTACCCACGGCCATGCAAACCGCCGAACACTTATGCAACTGGGTCTTCCGTATATATGGTCTACCAGAAGACATTGTGTCTGACCGGGGTCCCCAGTTTACCTCTCACCTCTGGTTAGCATTCTGTCAAGCACTCAACATCAATGTCAGCCTCACCTCGGGCTATCACCCACAATCCAATGGCCAAACAGAACGTTTAAACCAAGACCTCACCCATTTTCTCCGTTCCTACTGCACTCAAAACCAAAGCGATTGGTCCCGATACTTGCTGTGGGCTGAATACGCCCAGAATTCCCTGCACAAACCAGCCACCGGAGTAACACCATTCCAGTGCATCCTTGGGTTCCAACCGCCATTATTCCCATGGTCGGGAGAGCCCACTAACGTTCCCACAGTCAATGTTTAAAAAAATTGTAAATTCATGTCCCGGCTACACTTAATGTTACATTTTCCTGGTTAAATATTACATTACATATAAAAATACAATTTTGAACTTCTACATTAACAATGTAATTTTCATTTTATTAAAACCAAGTAGAAATCTCATCTAGTCAGTATTTTAAGCAGTTTTACATTTATTCCAAAATAATAACTAAAGGCAGTAAAATTGGTAATATAAACACTGCACAGACACGGAGATGTACCTTTAATTTCATCAAGCTTGCTAAAGACATAAAGACATTTATACACTTTTTAATGTCACATTTTGTAATATTTGCATTATTTTATTATTCTATTATGTCTTCTCATCCAATTTGAGGAGACACTGCTTCCCTTGCCTCCTCAGAGGAAACGCTCAAAGCGTACATTTTACTTGCATGGTGCTAAATAGACAAACAAGCGTAGGCCTAGGTGTTCTGTGGATACAGATCAGCTTTCAAAGCAGCTTTACAGTGATAAACAGGAAAATAATGCCACAAAGTTTGTTTCGGCTGTACAGCAGATCTAGAGAAAATAGTGTCATAGTCCAACCAACCTTTTTTCAGTCATGGCACCCTTTTTCTCCATTTTGTGGCACCCCTTCGCATACGTTACACTTGGGGTGTAACCAAAAAACCAGCATATGCTGGTTATGTATGTTTTTAAGCATGGCAGCTGGTTTGAGCTGGTTTATGCTGGTCCTGAGCTGGTTTTAGCTGGTTTCAGCTCAGGACCAGCACTTGAACATCTTAAACCAGCTCATGACCTCCAGTGGACTAAGGACCAGCATAACCCAGCTCATGACCTGCTAAGGCCCAGCATAAACCAGCTCAAACCAGCTGCCATGCTTCCAAACATACCTAACCAGCATATGCTGGTATGCTGGAGAAAACAGTGATGCATCGTCCAGCTAAGCTCAGTTCTCATATGGTGTCAATGCAGGCTCATCAATAATATTGTTGAATTTCAAGTTCCCCAACTAAAGCAAGCCAGAGGTGACAGGATCATCAGTGTAAAGATATAGGCTGAATCCGAAATCGCCCCCTATACCCTCAAATAGGGCATTATTTGAGGGGAGAGCCATTTGTAGTGGACGTTATTGAGGGCGCTCAATCAATCCCACATTGCACCGCAAGAACGAGTGAACAGCCGATAGTCAAATGCGGTTCACTAAGCGACCACAAGGTGTCAGGCCATCATCACAGATACGCATTTCACTTCAAGTTCAACTTTCATGTTCAGACATTTAAAGAATAAATAACTAACACTTTAGGACGCCACACTAAAAACAGAAAGGAAACATTCTTGAATAGTTGTACAAACCCATTATATTTCAAGGTAAACATGCCATGGTAATATTCACAAATATGTGAATATAATACCAAATGCATAACATCACTGTCAAAAAGTCCTTCATTCTCTCTTTGTATTCATATATTTCTGCTACTATAATCCAGTAAACATCAGTCAGTCAGTCAGTAAACAGTAACCTTCCCTATGGTTATTCCAAACGGTCACTGGTGGTTGTTGATGGTTTGGTATTTAAAGGTCAACATTGAGGGCATTGTGACCTATGGATGCTATGGACCTCACTGCTATGTTGAATGTATGTGCACACTTGCAGGACTGATGTCACGAGCAAATTAGCATTATGTCCCGTCTACAGTACCTCGTCTTGTCATGAAAGATTGAAGGCAGTGAATGACCTCAGAGCACATGGTCAGGGCTGCAGGTGAGCGGAGGGAGATAAGTAGGCCTTGACGACACAACAGGATCAACAACTCAGTCCTTCCACACACTCCTCACTCGCTACACCTGCCGTCCATGCAGTGCCCTCTAACACGCTAGTTATTTTTTAAGGACAGTTGTGTTTTATTGGCAGATCTTCTTTTAAAAGAGCTGTGTGCAATCCTTGTAACGACTTTTGTTGCTGATTCTAAACATCCCATTATGGTTTCTACTGGTCTTCTTGGAAGTCTATGGTTTGATTTGAATAGGGCTATTGCACAATGTATGTGTGGCTTGCATTTTTATTATTTATCTGAATTGGCTGATTTTGGAAGCAATTGCCCCCCGATGGACCTATACTCATTTAAGTATTAAACTATTATCTGTATGATCGCCTGTATTATGATGTTTTGCTTGAGTTCAGAATATAATATTCTAAATTGGAGATTTACTGTGGAAAAAAAAGATATATTTATAATGTCAGACAACATGTGAGCTATTGTTGGAAATATGATAATTGTTTCAAAATAAGTCAACCGTTTTATAACCGAAATAAGTGATAGTTGTGGGGAAAAGTCAAGTAATTTAACATGTTATTATTAATAAATAAAAAAACGTATAAGTCTAATTTAAATTAAAATGCTCATTTAAATTAAGGAATACATCAAAATCCTATTTTTATTTTCCCTCAATAACTATAATTTTTTATTGAAAAGTATATACAGAACACAACGTCTGAAATGAAAATGAACACAAATGAAATCATGGTTATTTAATCTAATATATTAAATTAAAAATGTTTGAAAACATATATGGTTGAACATGGTTAATTAGTTTAATATATCAATAAAAAAAGAAACTTTATTTATATGGGCTATTGCATATGTATATATGTGACCCTGGAGCACAAAACCAGTCCTGCGTCTCACGGGTATATTTGTGGCAATAGCCGACAATACATTATATGGGTCAAAATTATCGATTTTGCCAAAAATCATTAGGATATTAAGTAGGCCTAAAGATCATGTTCCATGTTTTGTCAATTTCCTACCATAAATACATTTAAATATATATATATATATATATATTATTAGTAGTAATATGCATTGCTAAGGACTTCATTTGGACAACTTTAAAGGTGATTTTCTCAATATTTGACTGATCTTACATTAAGAAACATTTACTAGACAAGCAAAAGTTTTTGTCTTGTTTTGGGGGAAAATAACTCAAAATTAAGTGAATTTTTGCTTAAAATAAGCAAAATAATCTGCCAATGGGGTAAACAAAATAATCTTAATTCAAACAGAAAACAAGATTATTTTGTTTACCCCATTGGCAGATTATTTTGCTTATTTTAAGCAAAAACTCACTTAATTTTGAGTTATTTTCCCCCAAAACAAGACAAAAACTTTTGCTTGTCTAGTAAATGTTTCTTAATGTAAGATTTTCTAGATATTTGGACTGAAAACAAGACAAAAATACTAAGTAAGAAAAGCATTTTTTGCAGTGCCCAGATTCCAGATTTTCAAATAGTTTTATCTCGGCCAAATATTGCCTTATCAATTGCCAAACCATACATCAATGAAAAGCTTATTTATTCAGATAGATCTCAATAATAAAAGAAAGACCCTTATGACTAGTTTTGTGGTCTAGGGTCTCTCTCTCTCTCTCTCTCTCTCTCTCTCTCTCTCACACACACACACACACACACACACACACACACACACACACACACACACACACACACACACACACACACACACACACTACGAAGCATACAAGAGACAGTAAGTTTGACAGTGTGTTAGTTATATATATATCTATAGTTTTTGTATATAAGTGTATAATATAATATTTGAAGTTCAGTGGTGTCATGACTGCTCCTCCCAGGCTGATTGTTTATGTTGTGAATAATTAATGAGCGCTCGTGTCAGCCTGTGACCCCGCCCAGCGCAGATCAGCGGCTGACGGCTGCCAGAACCCGGCGAACAGTCAGTCAGCATCGACAGAGTCCGACGGCCAGGTGAAGACGTCCAGCAGGATTGAGCCATCATTGGGGAATATAATATTTTATTTCACTGGTCGTGTAAATCTCTGAATCTCTCTGATCGGGCTCACGCTCCTCTGTGGATACGAGCAGCTCATCTGACCCGCCGCTGAACAGGTGAGTCGATTCACCTTTACCTATCCGACTGAACCGAGAGGCTGAGGAGGAGGATGTTGTTGTTATAATAATAATAATGGTGATGGTTGTAATAACGACGGTTGATGATGTTGTTAGCCAGCTAACGAGCTAACGTTAACTGACTGTTTGAGTTCATAAGGTAGCATCCGGCTAAGCCAGCTGCTAACAAGCACTAGCGAGATAAAATGACTCAAACTGGTGGTTTCTTTGTGAAAACAATGTGTCTTGTTTGTTTTATGTCGAGGGTTTGGCTTTGGTTAACCGGGTTATGGGTTTGGGTTGTTGTTGAAGAGTTGCTAGCTGTGCTAGCCGGTTAGCAGCTCACCTGCCACTGATTCACAACACTTAAACAGTAAATACACCATTACCGTGAGCATGTACTCCGTGATCATGAACACCAGGTTAGAGGAATATCTTCTGTCAGAAGGTGTTATTGGGCTGTTGACATGTGCTAGACTGTAATTCCTTCACATGGTTAGTGCTGGTCATGTTAATGCTGGAGTTAGTCGACATAGTTTGACAGTCAGGTACTTAAGGTCTTTATTTACCACTTTTTAATCATCAGTCTGCTAATACAGTGACTCAAAACAACCCGTGCTGGTAGCTGTCACACTCCAGAATGATGGTTTGCTGTAAGAGTGACTGGTCAGTTATGATTATATCCCTGGTTACATAACAACACATGTATACATGTCGCTATATATCTCACAATGGCATCATGTGTCTGTCAACTTGACTTATTAAATATTAATCAGAAGATGTAGTGCTTTGAAGTGGAACAGTTTGTTGATCCTTTTTTTTGTGTGTTATCATATTTGCATATTGCAGATACTTGCAATAAATGCATATGAATATATCTGTCAATAATAAGTCGTACTAAGTTGATATTTAAACTAGGGATGCACAATTTAGGAAAAAAACGTACATTGCGACGTACATAAACTTTATTAGTTTATCTGCGATTGTATATATTGCGATATAAAACCAATTTCACCAGAGGATTTGAATAGCTCTATTTGAAAAGAACCAATCTCTAGAATAATTAGGCTGATTCTGTAGGGAGTGAATCTGCATAGAAAATAATAAACAAATTACAAGCATATATGAATACAATACAAGAAAGATACAATGAAATAAGCAGCGCTTTATGTTTTTCAGGTAAATCTAACCGTATTCAGGTGCAGAAATTCAATAATCAAATGCAAAATAACAGTCTCTACTGTATAAATGAAATGTAACTAATGTAATTAATTAATTTATCTTTATTAAAGCTACAAAAGCCACTTTCTCGTTTGTTGTTTGATCACTATGGTGACAGAAACAGCTGTGGGTTTATTAGGCTGCTGTCCCTTTAAGAGGAAAACACAGACATGCATCCGTTTCCTTTCTCAATTGAATTGTACATAACCGACGGTGTTTATGAGGATACTCGCAGAGACGGGCATTTTTACTTCATTTTGCGTGCAAGAGAGCTGAATTCAGCGTCTTTGTGGCTCAATGTGTGTGATTCCTCTTGCTCTGGATGCCTGACTTGAACACATGCAAATGATAAGCTTTGCAATTGATCCACAAATCACATGCGTTCTGAACCAGGGAGCAGCTGCCCGTAAGGATCATGGATCAACTACAATCCTTATATAATTGACATCCCACATCCTGCGATGTGACTATCGCGGATGTGCACATCACGATATATCGGATGTCTCAAAATATTTTGGAAGCCTCGTTCTATTTATCACGTACTGACATGATGGACAAATATTTTTCAACAGTCGCTTTGCCGCGTCCAGTGTAGATCTTCTAGCGTCTAGCTAGTTTTAAAACATATAATGCAATGCAATACATGATGATTGAGAGATGAACAAATAAACCTTCCTCAAAAGTAATAAAAAATAATGTGTAACGGTACACAAAACTGACGGTTCGGTACGTACCTCGGTTTTGAAGTCCCGGTTCGGTATGGATTCGGTACAGCAGTTTTACAAAATTGCTTTTTATTAATTTTTATTCAACAGTGGTTTAATGGTTTAATAATCATTTAGTGGCTGTAATTTTCATGACAGGTTTATTTAAACATACATTAAATAAACAAGACATCACTAACAGGCTTAGTAGTATATAATGAATAGGCTAATATAATGAATATAACGGCTAATATAGTGCATGTATTCAGTGAAAGAGTTGATTTCTCTAGTGAGCTAACAGCTGTGGACACTGAATGACTTCTGAGTAAACGTGATTCTGCATGACATTGTTTACAAGCTGTTTTATTGTCTTTCCGCGGTTGAAACACAGATGGAGCGATTACACGACAAATGATACATTTCAGTAAGTTGTAATGTATCCTCAACATACCTTCAGATGTATTCATTTATGTTTATTCTTTAGGAAGAGATGATCGCATTGACTCGCGCGCTGTAGTTGAACGGATACTATCAGTCACATCACATTAAAGAGGGTTAAAACGGCATTTATCGTTTGAATTTCGTGATAAAATGGACTGAATACTTAATATGTTCGTGTGGGAACTCGGATTGAAGTGTGTTCCGCGCTTACAACAAGCCGACTGTTAACTGTTAAAGATTACATTCATAACCGTTCGGTACACACGTGCACCGTACCGGAAGCCCTGTACCGAAACGGTTCAATACGAATGCGTGTATCGTTACACCCCTAATAATAAATAATCTTTAAAAATGCTGATGATTAATAAAATGCCGCTCGTATCTGTTGTTTTCGGTGACGTTAACTCCATTAAATCTGCATATAATGCGGGAATTGGAGATACATTTATGTGACCAAATGTAAATGAAATAGTTTTGATAAATCAGATAGATATAGAAAAATGCATGAAGTGACCAGGCCCTTTAATGCTGCGTTCACATCAAACGCAAATAGGGCGTCAGGAGCGAGTGATTTCAATGTTAAGTCAAAGAAAGGAGCGTTGACGTGCATATGGAGGTCCTGTGGTGCGATTCATGCGGCGCGATGGACGCGATTCCGCTTCATTTGCGCGTTCCAGTTCGTGACGCACATTTGACGCAAATTGAGCATCTTGCGCGTCTTGTGCGTTATGCGCAAGTGGTGTTTTTTGTGCATTCACGCGTTTGAAGCAAATTCGCGTCTGACGGCGAGTTGAAAAATTTGAACTCGTCAATTCGCACCGCGTTAACCAATCAGGAGCCTGCTCGCTGCGGTCACGTGGTAAAGTGACGTGATGAGAAACCCCGCATAATTTAAAAATACTACTATTGTGTCACAAAATGTAGTTTTAAGACTTTTTCATGTGAGAATGTAGTTGTTTAAAGCTCAAATCTGTGGTTTATTTAAAAAGAGAGCGTCTATTTAAAAAAAGTTGTGAGATCCAGTTGATCACCGGGCGCTCAGCGCTCATTAACCCCGACGAGTGCAGCCTTTCCTCAGCCAGTCCTTCTGACGTTTGCTGCTGACTTGGATGTCTCTGTAGTGGTTAAACATGAGAGAGAATTCGTCTTGTGTAGATCTAACGGGCGATCTTTGGTGTCATGAATCTATAATTTGTTGTCTGCCAAATCGTTTTGACTGAGGGCAAAGTGAAGTTTCATAACTTTATATTTTTAGGATATTTACATATACATGCAGTGAAGATAATGTAGGTAGCGTTGCCTGGACCACATTTGTGTTTTTTCACATTTACATTTGTTGACCACAAAATGTAAAGGCGTCCAACTAGACGCGATTTTGATGCTCTATTCGCGTTTGGTGTGAACGCAGCATAAGAACACTAACGTTGACATAATTTGATCCATTTTGGCTGAGATGGGTCCACCTTGTTGGCACTGACAGGCGTTAACAGCTCACGATGAAAACGGCTGACGTGGTTTCTCAAGTTCCATGCACATTTTATTTGTGCATGACGTGATTTACACACAGCACGTGTGTTCTCCTGGTCGTGCTTACCAGGTTGTTCATAAAAGCCGAAGTGTGCCCAGATGTCTGCTTTTAAAGTAGTTGGAGCATTTTAATTACTCGCACTCGCGAGATGTCTCGCCTCCCTCTGCCTTTGTATGCTACCGTGACAACGCACATACGTGACAAATAAAGGCAGAAAAGCGTCAGTACATTAGAATTGGTTATGGTCTATTACTGAACCGATACCGAATCGTTCTCGTCTGCATCGTGATGCATTGAAGAAATTTTGACACCCCTATTATTTTAAGCAAAAACTAACTTAATTTAGATTTTATTTTCCAGAAAACAAGAAAAAAATATCTTATGTCATTTTACTTATCTAGTAAATACGTAGTACTAAGTAAGAAAAGTGTTTTTTGCAGTGTTGCTTTAAAAAGTATAATCTGACAGAAGGCATGACAGAAGGCATGCAGTAGATTGTGTGCAACAGGTTTTCACCAACAATCCTCTACAGCTACGCACACCGTGGCAATAGAATCACCATTGGCTAGTAGAGATGTTCCGATACCCTTTTTCCCTTCCCGATACCGATTCCGATACCTGGGCTCAGGGTATCGGCCGATACCGAGTACTGATCTGATACCTGGGTGTGTATCTGTATATACAGCTGTATACACTACTAGCCCTGTATGAATTGCTAGAATTATTTTATGGTGTGCTTCAGACTTATACCTTAATAAAACATGAACAAATACATACAGTGAACTACTGCATTTATTACAGTATTTTTATTATCTGACATGCATTTGACAGTAATATTATTTATTTTTCTTAAGCGAAAAAGAACTTCAAATGCAGCCACAAATCTAACACTGCAAACTGAAAAAGGTATTGTAGTTGTACAATATAACTGTATAAAAAACAGTGTAACAAATAAATGTAGGAATATTTTATATATATATATATAAGCAACCATCTAGGCATTATTATTATTAGTAGAGACGTATTATTATTACATAGAGACGTAGCTAAATCTACTGTACAACAGTAGCCTAATATATTTTGTCAATTTAAAATGTTTTAAAACGAACTTTTATTTTGACGGGTTGCCATGAAGATATTTCAGTGTCTGTGTTCCTTATATGACAGTTTTCCCAAATGAAACGGTAAATTCTCATGAAGTGACAGTTTATGCGTTTGTGTCCTCATATAGTGATCATAGACTGTGAATATGGACGTAGAGAAACTGGGGGAGGTTGCCGCTTGATAGTGACACACGGCAGAGATTACAAAGACAGCGAGCGAGTGTCACGCGCGCGTGTGTGTGTGCGCGCGGGCGCCCGCCATCCACACAGAGACGAAATACTGCTAAACAGCCAGTAAACAGCCTACTGCTAACGCGTTTTAATTTCTTCTTCGCTGCTCTAAACAGTGGTTGCTTGTGGCAACACAGCACAACTTCCTGTGTTTGCAATGCATTCGGAGCACCGAAGAAGAACCGCGCAGTGGTTAGGCAAAGCTCGCGGTCATAACTAGGTCTTGTTTAAGAAAATGGTATCGGATCGGTACATGGGTTCAATTACTCGCCAATACCGATGCCAGAATTTTTTGTGGTATCGGTGATATTTCCGATACTATTATCGGAATCAGAACAACTCTATTGGCTAGTACATTTTTAGTTTACTCGCCAGACTGATATACTATTATATCTACCGCATATATACCGCATATCTTCTGCTTGTTCTTAAAAGCTGAATCATTCCAAATTAACTCTGTTGTTTTGACAGGAAAATACAACAAAGAATACGATTTGCATGTAGCGCGTCGATTCTGTGTAGTATGTAAGACTCTATGTAAGAAATTGCGTACTATGTGAGTAGGTACTACATTTGAATTTGAACGAACATCGCAACCGTTAAAAAAGTACGTTCTATATAGTATGAATGAATGTAGTTTGAATGTAATCCAGACGTACTACATTCGCCATGTTGTCATTGTGAGCTACCAGTGTCAGTTGCGTCCCTTCACCTCCATTCATAAATCCTCTCCCGTGGCCTCATCGGATAGTAAAGTTTCCATCATATGCCACTTCAGAATCGAGTGAAAATATGTCTATGCTAAACTTATTCTTATGTGGCGTTCACATCGGACGCGAATGACACGAATAAATCGCGCTATTCATTCACGCGTGACATTCACTTCACAACAGACGCAAATTCGCGTCATGGGAGGGGCTTCTGCCAGCGGCTCGTCTCGTTGAGAAATGGCTGACATGGACTGTGTTTACACGTCTTTTTTTTAAAAATCTACTGTTAATGTGTGACTAAACATAGTTTTAAGACTTTTTTCAGGTGATAATGTAGTTGTTTAAAGCTCAAATCTGTAGTTTATTTATAAAAAGAGTGCCTATTTGAACAATTTATCTGGCGTTTTCGGAGTTGTGAGCTCCAGTGGATCAGTGGCGCTCCGTGCTCGTTAACCCCGGCGAGAGCAGCCTTTCCTCTGCTAGTCATTCTGCTGTCTGCCGCTGGCTCTGATGTCTCTGTGGTGTCTCGAGCTATAATTCGTCTTGTGTATATGTAACGGCCGATCTTTGGTCTCATGGATCTATAATTTGTTCCCTGGCAAATCGTTTAGGCCGAGGGCAAAGTAAAGTTTCAGTACTTTTTTATATTTAGGCTATAACTTTACGTTACAGTTGTAGCCGACTAGCACTGACTTTGAATGTTTGACTGAATTGTTTGCTTTATTTCATGTATAGCTTATTATACCTTTTACTTATACTTTTGTATTATTGATCAAACATAAACTTGCATTTAACAAAAAGAGACTGGGTTGTGTTTCATGTCATTTAATGTTATCACAGTGATAACATATTGTCTGAAGCAGATATTAATATACAGATTTTCTCCTCATTGTTGTCACTACTAGAGCAAGCTCCTGATTGGTTAACGTGGCGCGAAAATCCGCCAAAGTTCATATTTTTCAACTTGGGCGATTTGTGGCATTCCAGCGAATCACGCGTCAAACGCTCAGTTCGTGCTGTGTCATTCGCGCGAATCGCGTCATTCACGCCGTCTCATTCGCGCGAATCGCACTGCAGAATGTGTATTCACATCTTTGCATTGACTTAACCATGTAAATCACTCGCGTGAATCTCGTCATTCGCGTCCGGTGTGAACGCACCATTAGCCTCTAACCAAGCGGCAACCTCCCACAGTCTCTCTTGAAGTCAATACGGAAGTGACTTAAACTGCAATTCATCGACTGGCCACTAGGGACAGGCTCCAGAAGGAGCAGAATCTCACTGAACCTCATGTTAAATGGCCAACTTTACAGCAGAAAAAACATGTTTACAGTCTGGTACAAATTGTGGTTTTGGTCTATACGGCTAATTTTGCCCTTCATGACAACTGTGAGGGGGGTGAATTTTTTTATAACTCATTTGTTTACATTATATAAAGCCTTAAAGTTCTGCATAATTAAGGGTGTGGCCATTTTGAGTGACCGGTGGATAGCCATTTATCTGCTGTCTGTTAGTCATCGCGTCACCTCAGCTCCAGCCACGTCCCGCCTCGTTGCCCATTTTCTGTTATCCGGGAGTGACGAGTTACTAATATGGCAACGGCCGACTTTACCCTTCAAAAGCTCTCTCCAGAAAACTATGGGTGATGTCACGGACACTACGTCCATATTTTATTTACAGTCTATGCCTCAAACACACACACACTGGCGAGTAAAATCTAAGCATTTATTAGCCAATGGCTAATGATGGATATAATTTTTTCGCCCAGAGTGAAGATAAATGCTGCGTTCCAGGCAGGTTTTTGGGCCCTTAAGTTACGTATTCAAACCACGGCCCGTAAGTTTTGGCCCGTAAGTTGTGACTTTGTAGCATTCCAGGTAAAGTCAAGCCGAACTTGCCTGAGCTTGTGGTAGATAGATGTAAACAAAGCATGGTGGACCGTACTCATTTACAATAATTTCTATCGCCAAAGGTGCTTACTCCTCGCTTATTTGAGGGAAAAGGAGGAGAAAAAATGGCACATAAGGCAAGAGAAGCTGTTAGACCTTTTATTTGACGTTATTTGTCAAATACAGTGTACGACTTCCATAAGCACCACATCCGTAGGGGCTGCCATTGTTGTTTCGCAGGCTATGTGACGTCAGAGCTCGTGACTGGGAGTACATCGATCTAGTACGAGTTCACGGGTGGGAAGTCACAGGTTCCAGTAAGGTTGGAAAAACACGGGTTACGGGTTGCCTGGACTGCAGCATTACTCGCATTATAGAGGGTTGACCAAAGTTTTGATCATTTAGAGTCATTTGGAAATGACGGTAGGTTTTAGTGATGGTCTCTGCCCTCGTGTGCTTGTAGAATATCAGGCACTTTCTGATCAGAGAATTACACAAGGCTTAGTCAGTGACAGATTGCCACATCAACGTTCTGCCATATATAACATTTCTAGGTAAATACTAAGCAAACAATGTTGGACTTCCTTTGAAAACGAGTGGGTTTTGTTGTAACCTAGACTGGTATGAGGGTTTGGCTTTTCTCAGAAGTTTGACTTTGGCAAACGAGTGCATCCAGTTGATGAGTCATCAGAAGGGGAGTTGCTGTCAAACTACACTCTTACGATGGGTTTTCTTGTGGGATGAAGTCATTTTTCATTTCCTTATAGAGGCGAGGCTTTGCCAAGATACAAATCGAGAGGGTGTTCTTATCTGTTTACTCAGCTACCTTTGCTTCCAGCGTTGCTCAGCGGTTAATCATTATCGCATTTGGACCATGTTTTGAAATGATTGTGCTCAAGGTTACACAGTTTTGCATGTGTAAGACTACTAAAATGTGACGATACAAATCATTTATTCCGTCATAAAGATTTTGAAGTAGACCGTACTCTTCTCTGTTGTGGATGAGTAGGTCTTCCCTCCATTCTTGTAATTCATCAGCACTGCGTCTGCTCTGTTTCACATTCTCTGTTTTATGGCTGCGTGTAGAGAGAGGTCACGGCGCAGGATGAATGGCTGTGATGTGAGCCGTGAGTTGCTCTGAGATATTACTGCTGTTTCTGCACATGGACTTTGGCCTGGTATGTGTCCAGTTCTCTGACTTAGTGCTGACATCACAGTCAATGACAGCACATTCATGAAATGTTATCTGGGAATCCAGCCATACCCCCTTTTCACCAAAATGGAGCTGGTGTTTGGCTAGGGATCTGCGATTCTCTTTCAGAACCAGCACGCTTTATGCATTCTCTTACTTCAGCTTTTGAGTAGGGGTGCACCGATCTGACTTTTTCAGTCCCGATACCGATGCCTGGGCTTTGTGTATCTGTGGATACCCGATACCGATCCGATACTATTGTTGAATTAATAATAAACTGTATATCTTCCACCTTATACCTTCCTTGAAGAGACTAAAGGCACCAGACTTTACTAACTAAACATAACTAAGACAAAATAACAGATGTAAAGTGTTGAATTCTTATTTATTTAAAAAACAATTGTGCATTCAAATCTAAAATAGAATGTAATCAAACTTCTTTAAATAAATAAAATGAAGCAGTGGAAACTAAAAACAGTGTATTGGTCAAACATACAATAGTAATCTGACAGTTACCAAACATTTTTTACACTACAGATAATTGTTTTGGTATATAATCATATCAATATTAAAAAGTAGCATTACAAATTAACAAATAGTCAAATTTTTTGCTATATGCAATTTAATAAAAATGATCAGCTAGCTAATAACTTTGTTCTGGTTTCACCTCACTCCTGTCTAAATGATTGTAGGCTATTTATTTTACTACACATTGTCAACAGAAATAAGCTGAAATACTGTTGATAATTAAAAATAATTCTTACTACCCACTCTTGCTAAATTTGGTAAGCACACTTGTGTTCTCATTTCAGATCTGAGTAAATTAATAAACTGATTCATGAGTTCAGTGTTGGACAGATCAGTTGTTCTAACCAGTCGTTAAAATGATTCGGTTCAAAGGAGTCATTAGGTCACGAATTGGACATTAGCAGACGCGTTGTGTGCGAATCCCGTCTGTTAGAACATCGCGAAAGATGTCAACACACAGAAAACACTTCATAACTAAATATAATTTGTCTCCCGTTTATTGAAAGTATGCTTTAAGTCAGCTGGTCAGAGAAGAGTCAACATTTTTTGAGCGCAATTCACAACCAGCGATAATTCAAGGACAAAATTGTCCGAATGTGTCACGTGCAACATGGTTTCGGTCTTCCGACCTTTTGATTTGGATTAATATGTGAAATATGAGAGAGCTAACAGCTAACACTGATTATTTTGAAGACCCAGAGAGTGTGCGCGGGGGAGGAGCTCTCTGATCGTTCTCTCTGTCACTCAGTCACAAGCGCAGCATCTGTTCTACATCACTCGTCAATCACAATAACTCCGTCAAAATGTTCAATGCAGGAAAAACCCTGACTTTGCAGTAATACCACCTCCCCTCGAAACATTTAAGTTACTTTGCAGACATTGCAAACAGCCGACGAACTAGTTGGCGTGGCAAGCGTGAAATATCTCCTCCACACAGCCGACTCTCTGGCTCGCTCCATGTTGCTTCTAGCATGCGACACACGTGAAGCTGACGAATGACGTAGGTTCTGCTGCGACGAAAAAAAACACCTGGATCGGCTTGTGGATCTGTTCATTTTTCCGATCCCCGATCCAGCTATTTTGTCAGTATCGCGGCCGATATCGGATCGGTGCACCCCTACTTTTAAGTCGTTTAATTCAGTGTGTTTGATGCAAGTCGGTAGTTAATATTTAGTGTGTTCACTAGGGGTGGCACGGTTCACAAAACCCACGGTTCGGTTCGTATCACGGTTTTAGGGTCACAGTTTTCGGTTCTGTACGGTTCTTGTTGTTGTAGTTTTTTTATCGTTAACACTCAAGAAATTTACTTCTGCATATGATTATATAGCTTAATCATCCACAATTAGGATACAGTATTAAAAAATTGTTATATCATGTAGAAGTTGTTTCTTAACTGGCTGTCTACAGAGTCCGACACATTGGCGTAACATTCTTCATGTTAATCATGTCAATTTTGATCAGAACAATGCACTGTGGGTTTATTTCAGCTGACCTGATTAACAAATTTCACCATGAAGTGTGCTGTGTGTTTCACAATCACCATATGACATCCAGCGCTGTGAAAAGAAGAAAAAAAAAATACACGAAAACACAACACTGCCAGAAGTTTTTGCCCAAACTTCAAAGGCATGTTTAAATTATTAAAACTAGAAGCATCTTAACTTTTAGATGTTACATTTATCATGTGAACTACTTCAATAGGCTACAGCATGTTATATGCATGTGTGTATGAGACAGAGGGGAACACGGTTGCATCTGCAGCAGATATATGCTGCCCATCATAAATCAAAGCATGAGACAGACAGGGGTCGGAGAACACCGGAAAATGTGACAGAATGGACAATATTTGTCTGTATTTGCAATAAACGCGCCGCGGTTCAGCTGCGTGAGACAAACACTGCCAGTGTGTGAATGCGCGCGGCTCCCGCTCTCCATACGCACTGCATCTGCCCTGCCAGCTATACGTTGCTGCCGCATCCTCCAACTCCGGCAGCCTTCCTTATCTCTCCCACTTGCATTTCTACACGTGACGTGACCTGCAGCACTCCACTTTTACTTTATTTTACTGTATGTCCACACATACACACACACACACACATACGGGCACGAGGATACATTGCGCATGCGTCGAAACCGTCCGACGCACATGCTCCGAACCGAACGGTTCGGGTTTTTTTCATGTACCGTGCCACCCCTAGTGTTCACACTTGGCATGTTTGGTTGGATTAAAACGAACCCTAGTGTGATTGCTCTGTTAGTGCAGTTCATTTGAATAAGTGTGAACGCTGCTATCTGAACTCTGGTGCGCACCAAACAAGCGGACCGAGGCGCTGAAAAGATGGGTCTAGGTCCACTTCCAAACAAACAAACGATTGGCACAAATATCGATTTCGATCTTGATTCAGTATCAATTCATAAAGTACATATAAGGAAAAGTTTGCCTTTTTAGCACTATTTTAAACTTCTCTTGGGTTAAATTATATTTGCTTGCATTCATTAATATTCACTTGTGTGTGCTTATATAAGTATCATTAAAAAATGTAGTTATTAACGTTTTAAAATTTCACATTTAAAGAAATGTAGTGTTTGATCATGTCTAAATATGTATTTAAATGCAAAACCTAAAAATAAGTAAGCAGTTATGATCTGCAATACTTTGAGCAACCAGACTAGATTCATGTATATGTATTAAAGAGCCACACATACCCCTTTTCCACCAAGGCAGTGCTGGTGCTAGTTCGGAGCCAGAGCCTAGTTTCAAATCGGTTCTTTGTGTTTCCACACCCAAAGCCCCAGCTCCGAGCCAGGAAAAGTGGTTCTTGAGTAGCACCAAAACATTGCATACGACTCTTTATGCTTTTGATTCACTTGTGCGTTTTTTTTATATCATACGTGGATCGATCTGCGCAGCACCGATGCATCTCGAACAAGCCTGGTGTGTTTGTTTCGCTGCCTCGCTGAGAAAGATGAGACGTATACAGTGACGTAAGACCTGGCTCTGTTGTGGCTCTCAGCATGTGAAAAAGCAAACGGTTCTTAGAAGGCTCCTCAGTCGAACCAACTATGAACTGGGATTAGCACTGGCTCTGAACTAGCACCCGGTTCATTCTGGTGGAAAAGGGGTAACAGGCACCTGGTGGGTAATGGCATTACAAATAAAAAGGATTATTTTTCCAGCCACATAATGACTCTAATTTTCCTCTTTGCATTGGAATTCTCTATTTTAACCTTAATTACTACACTAATTGTAATATAAATAATAAAAAACATATTTTAAGTGGTCATTAATGGAACATAATTATTGCACAAATAGTACGGAATACCCGAGGGGGCTAAATACAAGAAAAACATTAACATGAATGTAACAATGTTGCATGTATCATCACTCTCTATAATAAAACGATACTGTAAATGTGGTTGACGTAATAACACACGTCGGTGTGTGAATGAGTGTATGAATGGGTGAATGTGAGGCGAAATGTAAAAGCACTTTGGATGGCCGTAGGTCTGTTAAAAGCGCTATATAAATGCAGTCCATTTACCAATAATCAATGCAAACTGTGCTGTACTGTTTACCAAAACTTGCTGCAAATACCTGTATAGTGATGTAGAGCTGTTTGTATGTAAAATGTGTTTATTTTAAAAGATTGTTCTTTGCAATTGTATGGCTTACTATGTTTCATTAGAGCTTGTTAATCTTGAATATAACTTGGTTAATAAAATAAAAGTATTGAAAGAAATCTTCATAATCATTTTTAATAAGGCAATACTGTCAAACAGATATTCTAACTATAAACAAAACACATATTAGCTCCAATTTTGGTTAAAATGTAAAGTTCATGTATTTGCACAGCAGGATAATTAGTTACCAAAAATGTATGTTAAGAATCGTTTTGGGAATCGGATCGCTACTCCCAGAATTGGAATCGGATCGAATCGTTAAGTGCCTTAAGATTCCCACCCCTAGAACGAATACGCTGCATGTTTTAAAGAAGCGTTAAAAAGTTAATGAATAATCGTTGTTGATTCTGTGGCGCACCGCCACGAATGAGTCTATGTGTGGGAAACACTGGAACATATCCCCATGCCTTTAGGTTCGGTGTCTTTAGGTTCTGTGTTAAAATGGTTCCATGCGGACCAGGACTAAATGTTTGTTTGTTTTTTGGTCCAGACCAAATGAACCAAGCGAACCGAACTACAAAAGTGAACACCCTTAAAGTTGCTATGAAATGGAAAATGCATTTTCTACCATGTGATGTACATCCAAGTGAAATGAATTGGATGGAGGCAGATCTGAATGGGGTTTAAGTGGACTAAATGAAAATCAAACATTCATGTTATTGATGTTATCGTGAGCGATTCTTCCTTTAATTTAGAAAATAGAAAGGGTGAATTGTCATTTAAAGGGATAGTTCACCCAAAAATATTAATTCTGTCATAATTTACTCGCCCTCAAATTGTTCCAACCCTGTATGAGTTTTCTTCTTCTGTTGAACACAAAAGAAGATATTTTGAAAAATGTTGGTAACCAGTCAGTTGACGCCACTCATTGACTGTAGCATTTCTTTTTTTTAATCCTACTATAGAAAACGATGGCTACCGTCAACTGTTTGGTTACCAACACTCTTCACAAAATATCTTCTTTTGTCTTCATCAGAAAAAGAAAACTCCTACAGGTTTAGAAAAACTTAAAAATGAGTAGCCTAAATTATGACAACATTTGCATATTTCGGTGAACTCTTTTACGCCGACTTTAAATGTATATCTCATACACACAAAAAAAAAATGTTTTGCTTAAAAAAAAAACAAGTCTCATAATCTTTGCGTTATGATAACTGTACATAATCGTTGCACAAACACAAATTCACAAGTTGAGTACTCAATAAAATTAAGTTTTTCCAATTTTTTTCAACATAGGCTAGTTGAGTGGTTGTGTTAGAACCAATGAATCATATCTATTTCAGTTCAATTTCAAAATCTAGCATAGCTCATGTTAAATATAACGTGGTCATTACATTTTGTATGCTAAATAAAATGTTACGTTGACCCGATCAATGCCAGTGACGTAGTATATGCTTTCACATAGCCACTGACAAACCTAATCACGAGCACTACTCTTCAGCAAAGTGGGAACCACAAAATCTTCAACATAGCAGAAATGGTACACATTGATTTGTGTATGTAACTTTGAAAAATTCATCAAGCTGTTGTGACCTCAGATGTTGTTTTTCCCTACTGCATGACTGAAGTAGGGCTGCAACAAACGATTATTTTGATAATCGATTCATCTACTGATTATTAGAACGGTTAATCAACATGTTTATTTCACTGATTAATCTGATTAGGCTTTGATCGATTATTCCACTTTTGCAATTAATTGAAATATTGAGTTATTTTAACTAATAAATAAAACTAGAAAATCACTTCCAGCTTTTGAAAAATGTATTTTTAATGATTTTCGAGTAGACCGATCTCCTTCAGGCTCTCTTTCCTCCTCAGAAGTCATCAATAGTCCATCTGTTACAATGACTGGTACTGTGTTTTTATTAAAGTCTGGGAATTGTAATAACTTTTTAATAAGAGTAAAAATATGAATATGTAATATTGTGCATATTTTTTTGAAGAAATGCTTTTTTAACTAACTATTGAGTTCATGGTCATTCTGCTCCTAAAGCTTTGTGACCTATTGTTTTTCTGCGGTTGAAACTCTGAAGTGTTTACATTAGAGATGGTTTCATTTCAGTAGGTTGTACTGTATCTTTGAACATACTTTTTGATGCTCATTCTTGTTTATTTCGTGATGCAATAGTAGAAAAGAGGAAGAGATAATAAGAGAAAAATCACATGCCACTTGAGGTATATTCATTATTCAATATTTTTACAGTTGCTGTTGTATTGCAATAGTAATATATTACTGTCTTAGGGATAACATCTCAATAATCACAATAATAATAATATTAACAACAAAAACTATTATTATTATTATTGTTATAACTTCAAAAAACTGCTGTGTGTCGTACAAAAAACTAAAAAGATGTTTGAGTCTGCTTTTAAAGTCCAAGTCAAGTCAAAGACTTTTTACTCTGTTCAAATTGGTCAGTGAAAAGGGGTTTGAGCTCTTAATTTTGAACTCTTAAAGTGAACCTGATTTATGCATTTAACTTCAAATATACAACATTTTCTTCCGGCTGCATTCCACCGTTAACCCATAGACGGACCGATGTTCACTCCCCAGAGTCTCACAAATCCTGTGGGAAACACTTTGAAAATATCTGCAGATGTGCCAGGTGAAGAGCTCAATGTAAAGCAGCAGGGTTGCTGAAGTTTAAGACTTCAGGTGCAGTTTTAGTGACGTCAGCAATGACAAGCTTCACTGGAATGTCGCAATGTCTTCCTCTTACGACACACGCTGATGGAAAGCTGGCTGGCAGGTTTAAACACACTGCTAAAGTCAAGAGCTCTCATTAACACCGCCATTGTGTTCCCGTAAAATGAGATCCAGGGTCTGAGTGCAGATCGTCTGCATAACTCTTAAAGATACAAATGTCTATTAGCATAAGCATTAATGATGCTTGAGACTTGATTATGATTAGCATTATTCTGCATTGTTGATAAGGTTCTCCACACGCAGTGGTTTTGGTTCATTTTAAAGCTACTAGAGCCCGACTGATTAGGGGATTTTGAGGGCCAGTACGAATATTAGGGAGTAAAAAAAAGTCAGATATCGATATATTGGCTGATATTCTTTATGTGTATATTATAGTATAGTACCAGTCAAGAGTTTGGACACACTTTCCCATTGGTGTAACGGTACACAAAACTGACGGTTCGGTACGTACCTCGGTTTGGAAGTCACGGCTCTGTACGGGTTCGGTACAAGAATATCCTGTAAGTTTCAGAGCTGAAAACGTCCTTGTTAGTCCAAGAAAAGCTTTTATAGACGCCAGGCCCAGAAAACGCGAGATCTCAGAATATGTCGACCACTGACGTATTAGGACGCAAAAGCACCACCTCAAGCCCGCCCACCGACTCGTGGAGCTAAACGATGCAGAATCGATTGTAAACAAGATAGAGGTCGAGACTGGATTTGCAGACATATTGAGATTGCTGAGAACACAATGCTGTGCCTTATATATTGGATCCGACTGGAACGGTGCAACACACTTATGTGAGTAAAACATGTTTTTAAATGTGTTAGTATTGCATTGTTACAGATAGTTTGAAATCTATTGATTACATACCTTAGCACGCTGTCACAGCTTGGAGAAGGTGTTATTGGTTAATTCGTGATCAGACTCGGACTTGTAACGCCAGTGCTTGCAAAGCCCCGGGTTTTTCAGATGGCCTATCACCGGCCAGCCGATGTGTTTGTTTGTTTGTGTGTGTGTATGTGTGTGTGTGTACGGTTCGCGGTTATGTTCACTGATGATCGGGCGAAATTATACAGAAATAACATTCCAATCAATCGCAGGTGGATGAGAGATGAATCATTGTGTTTGTTTGATTGATGAAGACATTTTGCGAGCCCTGGCTGCGGGCTGGGTGATTCATTCTGGTTGCTGTTTGCCAATGTCACTGACAGGGGAGCTGAAGCTCATTTAAATATGCAAATCTTATCCAATCCTAGCCGTGGGCATTTACTTCCAAGTCTTCAGCGCGGCACACCCATGAATGTCTTAGTTTCTGCATGTTCTAATAGGTGATATTTTTTGACTTTGGCATATATCTTCGGCACAGTTTGCAGTGCAGGCTGCAGTATTAATAATATTACATGTTTTGTCTTAGAAATGCACATTTGACAGTGAGTTGACGGTAGTAGTAGCCCCGGCCCCCCCACCCCCTCATATCCCCCTGAGACGAGAGAGTTGTGCATTTTATTTCTGCGAAAAATCCTCCGATGACACAAATATCATCATTTTGCGTCATGGGAGGATATTTGGCCAGAGGCTAGAGACTACAGCCAGTAGAAGGAGCAAGTTCTGCATGTTTTCAACCCGCCCATAGGGGAGGAATCTCACTCACAGAATGTAAATGCGCACAGCCGCTCGGATCAGGCATTCATAACGGAGCGGTGCGGAGAAAAGTGAGTGTTTCAACTTTTCAATGAATTCCTATGAAAGTTTAGCTTCCATATGCGACCTGAAAACGCGCCAGACTGGACACGCGCTGAGAATGACTGTCGCGCTTACCTCAGCACTGCTCAGCTCTTCTCTCGTGATGAATGAAATCTGACTCCTGCTGCGTCTGCCGTGACGTTCGTTCGGCTCACTCACACTTTATTGAAAAGACACATTCAGTTTTTAATTGTAGTGTCTATTCTCTAACTGAACAAAATTATTTTATTACTATGAAAATCAAAACGACGGTGGGGTGGAGTGCATTCTGGGAGTTGTTGTCTTTCATCCACATGTAGGGCTGGGCGATAAAATGAGAACGATATGTGTCACGATAGACACGTAATCGATATCAATAAAAAATGCATTTGATAAAACGTTCAATAATTTTTTTTTTCTTCGTCGGAAGAAACCAGAGTTTGCGATGCAAGTTTGGTTACATGAACAAAGGCACTCGCTCTCTGGTTACCAAGCAACGTAGGGAGTGACAGGCTAACAGCCAATCATGTAATTGTATTAGGGATGGGCATTTCAAGCAAAAATATAATTCGAAGATCGCTGGGAATTATTTGATTTTTATTCGAAAATTGCAACTCCTCGCACGCATGTAAAGGCTACACGCATATAAACAGAGAGACCATTCACGCTCTCAATCTGTAGGCTATGATAACAAACTGTTTAATTCATTAGGGAATAGGCTATATCAACTCAAGCCATTTAATTATTGTAACATGCTGAAACATACTGTTATCTACTGAAACGACTGTTATTTGACATTGCCCCAAGTTACCGCAACCGTTAAATGCCACAATTCTACAGTGTGCGCGTGAGACGATGTGTTCTTCTTCTGTTGTCTCAGGGCGTTTTTACTCTGGCAGTTTAGTCTGAAATGGAGCACGGTTCGCATGAAAAATTGCTAATGTGAAAGCTTTCATACAGAGCTTGGTGTGCACTGAGGTACCGAACCCGAGAACACACAACCGGAGTTCGGTTGCTCTCGGAGCTGTGCCACGATTCATGTGAATGTGCAAACAACACTCGGGTGCGCACTTGTTCTGGAAGAAAAGTAACCAGCGCATGCGTTTTAGCCGATTACAATGTCATTAGTTCAATAACACACATGTGATGATAGTGTTGATGATTTACCTGAGATACGATCGCGAGAGCGAGCCTGCAGTGTATTCGCGCATAGAGTGCAATCAGGGCAGCAAATTAATACAATTATAAAATTTTATATATTGTGTATATATATATATATATATATATATATATATAATATAATATTTGACCCGCGTTCTGTTTTCTATCATGCCCTTGTACGTTTGTGATGACGTAAGATGAACGCAAACACACCAGGGTTCAAGTTGAGTGTGAAACCAGACCAAAGCTGCGGAGGCGCAGGGAAGAATCACGCTTGGACCGCATCAAACGCGTCCAGTATAAAACATCCTGAGCGCTGACTGACAGCTTTAGGTGCGTTATTGGCAGCGCCTCCCTCTGGTTACATAAACGCATCAGCACCACATCAGCACCGACAACATGGGGATTTTTTGGGGGGCTAATTGCGAGCAGCAATTAACGGGGCCAAGCGCAAACAAGCCAATAAAACATGCCAACATAGCTGAGAGTGTTAGACCAACTGCAACAATGAGCAATTAAAGGCATTTTAAGATGATTTTAGGCAAAATGGCTGAAAAATCATATATACAGTCACTAATAATATGATTTAATGGTTTATCACTTTTGACCAATAGGTGGCGCAGTAACGAAATTGATGTGGTGTGGTCAGAGTGAGATGGCAATGACAAAGGCAAAGTTTGGTGTCAGTATGTCAAAGCATTGCAGAGATACAGCCTCAAGAGTCATTTTGGCATCATGGCTCAACTTTGTCGCTGCAGTATATGACAACGGTTTTGTCTGTTGACACGAAATTAATAACTTTTTGCTGTAATAGTCTGAAGATGTTACGATTCCATTTTGGTGAAAATCAGACAAATGGTCTAGGAGGAGTTCGTAAAAGTAGGTTTCTAAAGGAAATCAAAATGGCGAACAAAATGTTTGGCCAAATATGGTAAAATTGGGATCTATGTTCTTGGCATGACCCAACGAATCTATTACAACCAGATTTATGCCAATAGTCAAATTTAATCAAGTTATTAGCATTATTGGGAAATTCATTATAACGTTTGTCCACAAGGTGGCGCTGCCTTGAAACTTTTTGAGTACTTTCAGGGCTTGGTGACGAAGACACACACCGAGTTTCGTAATGATACGCCAATGCATTTGTAAAACATAGCACTTTCTGACAAAATTCAAAATGGCCGACGCCCAAAATGGTTGATATGGGAAAATTGTGTATGGTATGGCTCGGCGTGAGCCATCTAGCCAATCTATTAAATCCAGTTTTATGACAATAGTCAAATTTAATCAAAAGTTATTAGCATTATTGGAAAATTAATTATAACTTATAACTTAATCGAATTGGCTTGAGTCAAGGAATCAGGAAAAAAGAATTTTGTTTCTAGCCCTTATGGTTCAAAAGTTATTTGCCAAAATATGAGTCAAACTTTGGACATGTGGTGGCGCTAGAGGGATTGTTTTAGAGATTCCAAAATTGGCGTGGTTAATGCTGGGTATGTCCTCTATCTGTGTGCCAATTTTCACAACTTTCCCGCAAATGGTTCTATGGGCTGCCATAGACTTTCCTTATTATTATTCCTCCGCAAGTCTATGGCAAATTCGATTGCACCATATGACATATGTCATTTTCCGTCATAATAATTTTCCCGCCATTTTTAATTAACCAAAAAACCTACTTTTGCGAACTCCTCCCAGGCCGTTGCTGCAATTGGCACGAAAATTGAACCAGATCATCTTCAGACTATGGTGACAAAACCGTATTAGACTCAAGAGTATTAGTCAAACTGTTCTTGAATAACGCTCGAATGAATTCGACTAAGTGGCCACAAAAATGAAAGTCAGGCTCTATCTCCGCAATGCTTTAGCATATTCTGTCCAAAGGTGGCGTGTGTTATGCCAACCATGACCTGAGGCTGCCTGCAGCGTTTCGGCGCAGCGCCACGTAGTGGTCCAGAGATACAAAAAAAAAATATTTTTGATGAACTTAAGAACGCTTTAGCCAAATATCACAAAACTGGTCTCTTTAGAGTCGGGGCATCACGCCGAGCCATACCATACACAATTTTCCCATATCAACCATTTTGGGCGTCGGCCATTTTGAATTTTGTCAGAAAGTGCTATGTTTTACAAATGCATTGGCGTATCATTACGAAACTCGGTGTGTGTCTTCGTCACCAAGCCCTGAAAGTACTCAAAAAGTTTCAAGGCAGCGCCACCTTGTGGACAAACGTTATAATGAATTTCCCAATAATGCTAATAACTTTTGATTAAATTTGACTATTGGCATAAATCTGGTTGTAATAGATTCGTTGGGTCATGCCAAGAACATAGATCCCAATTTTACCATATTTGACCAAACATTTTGTTCGCCATTTTGATTTCCTTTAGAAACCTACTTTTACGAACTCCTCCTAGACCATTTGTCTGATTTTCACCAAAATGGAATCGTAACATCTTCAGACTATTACAGCAAAAAGTTATTAATTTCGTGTCAACAGACAAAAACGTTGTCATATACTGCAGCGACAAAGTTGAGCCATGATGCCAAAATGACTCTTGAGGCTGTATCTCTGCAATGCTTTGACATACTGACACCAAACTTTGCCTTTGTCATTGCCATCTCACTCTGACCACACCACATCAATTTCGTTACTGCGCCACCTATTGGTCAAAAGTGATAAACCATTAAATCATATTATTAGTGACTGTATATATGATTTTTCAGCCAATTTTGCCTAAAATAATCTTAAAATGCCTTTAATTGCTCATTGTTGCAGTTGGTCTAACACTCTCAGCTATGTTGGCATGTTTTATTGGCTTGTTTGCGCTTGGCCCCGTTAATTGCTGCTCGTTATTATTATTATTAAGAAATCGAACGATTTCATTAGGTGCCTACGCACCTTTGGTGCTTGGCCCCTAATTTCACTATTAGGCATAAATGACAGTGTAAATACACATTCATCTTCCCAGCGCTGAAGTACCCCTTTAATCACACAGCCCTACCCCGCATAAGAATCACCCCCCGGCTCTGCCTGAAATTCAGGCCCCGTATGTTCCACAGAAACACTAAAGTAAGAAAGGCTCAATTTTGGGGCGAACTCCCCTGTTAATGTGTAGTTCTTATACAAGAGGCCTTTGTGAAAGTGTCAAATGTGAAAGGGATGATTCATTGCTCGCAGCTTCTGATAGCAAAGCTAATTATCAGGATAAGGCAGTAATCAGCAGTGTCAACTCAGCCGCTGCAGTTATAAGAAGGCAGGACCTGGACTTCAGCAGCGGTGATTGAGCACAGTGCTTTGTTCTCTGCTGGGTTATCTCACCCTCACGCTCAAGGACAGCCGCATGCTAATCTGCAACCTGTGGCACACTGTGATATCTTCTCAATAACCTGCACACGTAACATCCTGTGGCAAGGCTCTGCCTGCGCTGCCGTAAGAATAGCAGTGGCTGTGATGCTGGTTTCCTGGTAACAGCAGCAGTTGCAGGATACGACCGCGCGGATGAGGGTCTCCTCTTCAGCCGAGCATGCGCTCGCATCTTGGCTTGCTGTCAGAAACAGGCTTGATCGTGGCACAGCCAGAGAGCATACTGAAGGCTCCTCGCTGACACCAAATCTGTTCGGTGCGTTTGCTGCATCACGGTTCGCATGGAATTTCAACGCCGGATGGGTTGTGTAACCCAAGTCCTGTCGTGCTATGTTTCTGTTGACGTTAATGTGAAGTGTTGCTTTTGTGACTGAGGTGAGGTCAGGATGTTTCCTGCGGTTTGTTTGTGGGCAGAGCGTTTCTATTTACAGAACTCATAAAATAGGTTTTGTCATACGCCATTTTAGCTCAATTTCGACATGCGTTGTTCTGCCTTTAGTCATTCCCAATTTTGTCAAACGTGTTGCAAAATGTGCACTTTTTTTCAATGTAGAAATTGCTAGTCAGTTTTCTTGTAAAACATGTCCCAATAAACTTCAAAAATCATTTTTACAGTGTAGGACATGCCATAACATTTCTCTGCATTTCTCCTCTTCTCTAGCTTGCTGCTTTTGTTGCTCATTTGGTAAATCTCTTTGGATAAAAGCGTCTGCTAAATGCATGCAGTAAATGTAATAAAACTGCAGCCCTGTGTTGTTAGCTGAAGATTGCTGATGCAGACGTTTGATTCAACACTGATGATGATTCAAATGTGAAGGCGCACATAAGCACAAGCACACATTGTGCTTTCCAAGAGCTCCCTCCCTCAGATAAGACGAGCGTAACGTGGGAAGAATGTGCATTCCTTTCCTGAGGAGGAGGAGGAGGAGGAGGAGGAGGAGGAGGGCGGCGGACGGGAGGGGAGGGGATTGCGTTTCCTCTGACTTGCATCAGTGGACGGCCCTCAGCCGTTCAGGCTTTTATCAGAGATCCAGCTCTGCGAGATGAGTCACATTGCACAGTCTGTCTCTCACACCCTTTACCATTGAAGTGGTGATGGTGCAACGCTTTCTCATGAGCGTTTACATTAACTTGAAACTGTTACTATATAAACTGAGTGACCACAACGGATCCAAAGTAATTTAATTCATTGTACTTATGGTATCATGAGCGGTCCAGGGCTGTATCTCCTCATCATCTTGTAATGAATGTCATTTCAGTTCTATTTTCTGAGTATGAATTATCATATGCAGCAAAAGACAACAAGCACTGTAGAAGATTTTGCACAAACTCAACTGACTGGCTTTTCTTTTTTGATTGTCTCTTCAGACCTTAGAACTGCACATGACTTATGAGATCCTACAAAAACATATTTTTTTTATTTAAAGCTTTTCACGTTTTTACAGAACAACCCCCACCCCATGCCAGCAAATAAGTAACAAATAAATAAGGTAAATATATAATGATTAAAAAAAAACACGACAATAATGATAAATGGCTATAGATACATAAGTGCATATATACACAGAAACATACAATATCCATACATACTTATATACAAATACACATTATAAACATCTACATACACATACATTAAAGTCAAATACTTCAAATAAAATGCCAATACCAATGATTACCCAATTATAGAAAAAAGTGAGTTGCACCCTGCAAATCGGATGCAAGACGCTATATAATCTACAGTATCACACCCATTAGAGCATAAGTCCAAAATGTTAAATTCAACTTCACAACTTTTGACCTCATAACTGATCTCCTTTTGACAAATTGATCATAGATTAAGTGCAAACAATAAGTGCAACCATAATCAAAGTACTCAATATTCAGAATATTCAAAGTGCAAACTCGTGACACCTTGCTTGCAACATATTAGATTATTACAATAAGTACACTTAGCTTTGTCTTCGGTTTTACAAAGTGTAGCCACACTTTTGAGCGTTTCCCACGGTTCCTCTTGAAAACTGATGTTTAGATTACTAGTAACTGCGTTCACACCGCCGCCGGCTAGAGCATCAAAATTCACTCTGGCCACCCTGCAATCGACGCTGTAGAAAGATTTGTGGACGCGCTGACGCTTTGACGTAGATCGAATGCCTTAAACTTTATTTAAAGGGGCCAAAGCAAACAAACATGTTGATTGGCATTTGTTAACAGTGTAAGTTAACCTCATTAAATAATTTAAATGTTACGGGAAAAAATACAAAAGAAACTGATCAATGGAAAGACCTTAACATTTATAGATACATGTTTGCTAACAAAATAAACCAATTAAAGCCATTTGTGTGGTGTGTCTTTTGTGCTCATGGTTAAGTGCTAGTCTATTTGCAACAGTTTATAGACGTTTGCTTTGCTAGCATTTGTCTTTAATTGACATCAATTTGTGTGCAGTCTACATTACAATAACTGTCCTGGTTGAAGTGCAGCATTAAAGCAATTAGTCAAATCGGTGTTGTTTTGAGCAAATTCATTTCATTCCCGCTGAAAACAAGCGTTCTAGCCAAGCGGCAACCTGCCGCAGTTTCTCTTGAAGTCAATACGGAAGTGACTTAAACTGCAATTCATCGACTGGCCGCTAGGGACAGGCTCCAGAAGGAGCAGAATCTCATTGAGCCTCATGTTAAAATGCCCAACTTTACAGCAGATTAAAACATGTTTACAGTCTGGTGCAAATTGTGGTTTTGGTCTATACGGTTCATTTTGCTCTTCATGACAACTGTGAGGGGGGTGAACTCATTTGTTTACATTATATAAAGCCTTAAAGTTCTGCATAATTAAGGGCCTGGCCATTTCGAGTGACAGGTGGATAGCCATTTATCACATTTATCGCGTCACTTCAGCTCCGCCCACGTCCCGCCTTTTTGCCCATTTTCTGTTATCCAGGAGGGACGCGCTGCCAAGATGGCGTCGGCCAGCTCGATCCTACTTTGCACTTCAAAACTGCTCTTCAGAATCCTATAGGTGACGTCACGGACACTACGTCCATATTTTTTTACAGTCTATGGTTCTAGCGCAAAAATGTTGCCTACAGCGATTGACACCGCGCGCAGAAACGCAATCTTCATGTGATGTGCGAGCTACTGTCTGTGAGTGTTCATGTGTGTCACAATTAGGGATGTTAATGATTAATTGATGATCATCGATTAATCAGGGTCATGCGCGTGCGTGCTGCTCAACCGCGAAACATACTGTAAATCAGACACGAGGAATAAATAGACTGTAAAAAGGGTCTGCGCAGTGCGCGAGGGTGCACGCGGCAAAAATGACGTCATCGCAGAGTGCCAAGCGGACGAGGCGCCTGCGCAGTCAGCCTCCTGAGGCTCGCGCGGCGGAGCCAGGCGAAAGTATAAACAAGGCTAAATGACCATGCAGCTCCAACAGCAATGCACTTTAGGGATGGGCATGATTAATCGACGATCGATAATTGATCGTTAAGAATTTCGTCGATCACGTTAATTAGTTATCGATTAATCTAATGCATTTTTTTAAAATCTAATGCAGATTGCGTTGCGTAGTGTGAGTTTTGAAGCAATTCAATGAATTTCACTGTGTGGTGAAGTTCACTGCAAACATTGCAATGTCGTGTATAAGTACAACACGGACACGACTCAAATGATGTACCACTTAAACAAAGTGCATCCGTCCCTGGTTAATGTCAGTGGCGGTGCATCAAGTCGGCGTTAGCACCGACTCGGAGCTGTGATGCACAACGAGCAGAGAAAATTACCCAAGGGATCTGCAAGTTCATTGATTTGGATATTCTGCCCTTAAGTATTGTTGAGGGCAATGGTTTTCGAGAACTGACACATTTATTGGAACCAGCATATCAAATTCCATCACGACGTACCATCTCCAGACTGGTAATAACTCACTACGAAGAACGACATTTTTTTTCCGCTTTTGACCGCTTTAACAGCTGAGAGCTACATCACCATAACCTGCCAGCTACATCATTCGCCGCGTTTCTATTACAGATTTTCCCAAAACTTTTGCGATATTTCCTAAAGGTCGATAAAAAAAATTGCGAAATGACGGCGTTTCCATTAACTGATGTTATGCGACTAAAACAATTTTTTTCTTCTTGTGATAAATCATTCCAAAAATTATGCTACGTATGTTGTTAGGTTTATGTATATCCTAGCCACCGCGCGCCAATATTTTTAATGGAAAGAGAAGTGTGTTCTCCAAGCATTGATTGAGAGGACATCCGCCTCAAGGTTGTGTGTGTTGTGGCTTCACAAATGCTTTGCTGCATACCTCGGTTGTAACGAGTGGTTATTTCAGTCAAAGTTTTTCCCTTTTCACACCATTCTTTGTAAACACTAGAAATGGTTGTGCGTGAAAATCCCAGTAACTGAGCAGATTGTGAAATACTCAGACCGGCCCGTCTGGCACCAACATCCATGCCACTCTCAAAATTGCTTAAATCCCCTTTCTTTCCCATTCTGACATTCAGTTTGGAGTTCAGGAGATTGTCTTGACCAGGACCACACCCCTAAATGCATTGAAGCAACTGCCATGTGATTGGCTGATTAGATAATTGCATTAATGAGAAATTGAACAGGTGTTCCTAATAATCCTTTAGGTGAGTGTATATGGCACCGGGGTTTTGCTTCCCAACCCTACTATTGAGTTTTAAAAAGTTAGCTGAAAGCCAGTTTTAAATTGTTTCAGTTTTATTAATTATTATTACTTCAACAAACTTATTTTTGTTCGGTATAGGTACATTTCTAAGTGAGGAAATGATCCTTCCTCCTTATGTGGTAGAAATGGGGCCAGATTGAGCACCCTGACGGGAGAAAAGCAGTAACACAGGGTGTACTGGATTCTTCAGTGGACCGGACAGAAGCCCTTGCTGTGCTCCAATCCCCTGCCCTCGGTAAGTGATCGGTGTCAGGCTGCAGCTCTGCTCCGAGTCCTGCTGAGACTGATTGGAGCTTCATTCAGCAGTCGAGGTCCCGGCCCGTACGCTGATGGAGCTGCTCTTGGCTTCAAAGCATTCAAAGCACCTCTGCGGTCTGTGCCACGGGGTAATTTTCCATTATTTGGACTTCTTTTGCTCCACTGCACGCATTTGTCCGTAGAACAGCGATCTCTCAGAGGCTTCTCATGCAATACAGTCTCCATTGTCTTGGACGACAGACAATGAGTTCTTTCAGTTTGTTCAATTGAAGTTGTGGGCCTAGAGGGAGCGAGCCAGACGGATTGGTCGCTTCAGGTGTCACTCAGGTGCGGCGCAGTCACCCAGAAGGAGAATGTTAAATACTGCAGGCCTCTTTTGGCCTCCTTGAGTGGTCGGACTGGTCCGACGGGGTGTGATGAAATTCCCTGCTCTGCTTAGAGCCAGCATGCTATGAGTCACATAGGCTCCTGTTACCTGCTCTTTCAGTGTTTTCTTTCACACAGAGCACCAGAGCATTTCTTATCTGCTTTGGGTGAGTTTGATTCGTCCACTAAGTCCTTGTGGAATTGAATGTAGCCTATACAAACTATTATTGCTTGCATCTTAACATGACTTTGCATTTTCCCCAAATTCAGTTTTAATTTTTCTGCATTCCGTTCAAATGGTTAAATTAAATTTTAGACAAACAAAGCACATTGAATTAGATCCAGACTGGAGAAAATCTAGCAAAAAATATTTTATTTTATAAACTGCATATAGTGCAAAACGTGTAAAATGCTAGTGAGCTAAAAGCTATGAGCAAACTTTATTCTTATCTAGTGTAAATTACATTTTCGGTATTAAAAAGCACATCTAATTGAATAAAATCATGAAACTTTTTTCAAGACAATTTATCAACAGTTTATTAAACGTTTAACAAAAATGTAATTTTTAGGGCCCTTTGAAATCCATTTAATTTTTTCCCAAATTCTGTGTTTTTAGTTAAACATTTTCTGGATTCTGTTTTAATGCGGTGTAATTTACATTTTAATAATCAAAAAGGATGTCTAATCATTTAAAATCATGAAACGGTAACTTTGTAATTTTATAAATAAATATAGAGTTTAATAATAGGGCCCCTATCATTTTTGAATTATCACATTTAAGCACATTTCCCCCCAAATATATAGTTAAAAAAAATTTTTTTTTAGGTACAAATGTTTTATTTCCTTAAATCATGTTCCTGACTGTATTTGTAAAATTCACTCATGTGCAATTAGAATATTAGGCTTTTTAATCGGCTGAATGGTCATTTTATTTTGCTCATTGGAGCAAGAAACTGGACTGGTTTCAGTCAGATGGATTGTTTATGTGATTTTAGTCACAGGTTTCAGATGTATTTGTTGCTGGACTGGCAGAGCCTGAATAAAACATGAGTACAGCCATCAGAGAGGCTCTGGTTTCAGT
Organism: Romanogobio albipinnatus; assembly: GCA_023566225.1. Lineage (NCBI taxonomy): Eukaryota > Metazoa > Chordata > Actinopteri > Cypriniformes > Gobionidae > Romanogobio > Romanogobio albipinnatus. Next base: position 8,056,254 of record CM042249.1, on the reverse strand, counting down.
AGGGCATTTAACAAGCCTACAGTTTACTCTGACAAGACCTGCTTGAGCTCCCATAAGATCATCAACGTAACCTTTGTGTGATGGGCCAGGCGGCCTGCCTCTTGACTTTCTCTGCTGTTTTAATAAGAGACGTGGGGCTCGTATGCTACTATTAGGAGTGAGACTGTTGATATCTTTGAGCAAACGTGCGCCCACTCTCTACCTTCATATATCAAGAGAGTTTGGTGCCGCTTTCACTGTTTAGAATTGTGTGGATATTGGGTAATATATCTCAGGGCTCGACATTAACGATTTTTTGAAGGGGTAAGTGAAAAAGAATTTTACTTGCCCGACCGGACAAGTATCCTGGTTAAAACATCAATAACAAAAAATAACTAGGGAATCACCAAAATGCAAGAATGATTCTGCATTCGTTTATTGTAAGTGGCGATTGACAGTGGATAATAATGTATAATGTACCTACTGACGGTAACAAGGTTGTGCTGTTGACGCTCGCACAGCCTCTCGAGGAGAAATCAAAACAAATGTGCGCCGCTCACACAGAGAAACTCCGTTAACATACTGCGGTAAAAATGTGGAGTTTTTATATGTATAACATATGATACAGTTGCAGCGTCACATTACCAAGAGTGCTGTTTTCCTGAATACCAACACGACTGAAAATGTGACACTGATTTTATGTGACAGTTCCATAAACAATTATTAACATTAAGTCACTTACATTTTAGATGCAATATTGACTGTTTTTGTTCTATTTCAGCAGCGAAAAGTTCCAAACAAAGATCACAGCAGAACCATAGTCTCTCAGTGTGTTACTGAATGATTTAGCTTTTGAATCAGTCGGTTGAATCAAATATTCAATTACCTGTTCATAAACAACTGCGGCCCTGTCCCAAATGGCACCCTAAACCATTGCGGTCTTCCTCTGAGTCTGCACTTTCATGACGTAACGCCGCTTTGACTGTCGGGAAGAAGTCCGCCGCGTAACTCACACCAGTGCGGACTCAGCAGAAGTGCGCATCGAGGACGCATATCGCGAACATCCTTCTGAGACCTAAAATTACAAATGGGACACTCTGCGGTCTCATGGACTTAACGGACATGCGAACGCAGCGGCCATTGTAAGTCCATAAGACTGAAAGTGCCCATGAAATGTACCATTTGGGACAGGGCCTCATTCTTGAATGAATCAGCCTTTTGAACGAATCGACTCAATGACTCACTCATTAAGACGGTCACCTGCTGCCACCTACTGGTGGTTAAGTTTCATCTTTCCAACATGTCTTATTCAAACATATTTAAAACAATCTCATAATATTATTTAAAGCAGTTGTAATTTTTCAGTGTAAATTATTTAATTTGATTGGTAACAGCCTTATAGGGTCTTATTCTAATTTAATTTATTGATCAAATTTAAGAATATAAAATGAAAGCTGAAGCATAGCCTATATTTAATAAGATTAGGGAAAAAATGCCCTTTATAAAAGGTAAAAATATCACAAATATGCAGATTTAAAATATGTCAAAGCTGATCGAACACTGGTGAGAATATTGCTTCAGAATAAATTATATTTACAACAAAAAAAATTCCGGACAAGCAAATGTTTTACTCGGACAAGTGAATGACAGATTTACTTGTCCGAAGAACAAGCATGTGAACCGGCTTAATGTCGATCCCTGTATCTGATGGACTTTAATGACATTTGAGGTTTGTAATGTTTTAATGAGGTTTTAAATGCAGCATGTGCGAGAGTCACATCACAAAAAGTAAAATTCATCTGAAGTTATTTTAGAAGAGGAATTTTTATTGGTGCCACTTAAAAGCATTCAATGTTTTCACTTTTTTGTTGTCACTCACCACATGGAATCATGATGTGTTTTCAAGGCCGTCTTAAACATTGGGGGAGACCAAAGTTTTCTTTTTTTCCCCTTTTTTCCCAAGGGGGTGTTTTTATTTAAAGAAATTACACTATAAAATGATTCAAAGGGATTTAAGGGAATAAAGAAGAAATAAGAACGGTAAAATAAGTTCTAGATCTAATTATAGACTATATAGTTGCAAAGTAATCCATTTAAACTCTTTGCAAATAATATTTTATTAAAAATATGCACACGTCTTATATGTAAAAAATGTGAAAAAAGCAAAAAAAAAAACATTTCTTGTATCGTCACATTTCGTTATGAATGACATCATTGCATATTTTCAATTCAAAATAGCAGTTGGCATTATTATATGTTACTGTGGGTCATTAAACGTATCCATCGTAAAACGGCTGTCAAATATGAAATGTTTAGCTACTTCTATTACCACACATGCACTCTTTCACTGGAAAAGCTAAAAGCGTTGCATTTGGAATTCACACTCATCTTCAGTGAACAGAAAGCCCCGCCTTCTGTGATCTGATTGGCTGCTGAGGCAAACCAGTCTAAAATCTTTTTTTTTTTTATTACATCTGCCATCTTATCAACAAACGTATGTAATGGAGAGCAGCATTAAAAAATATCAGAGGGGACTTTTTGGCCATTTCCAATTATTGGAGGGGATATTTAACTGTGAATTTTTGTTTTTTGTTTTTTTTAGGCCTGTCGCGATTGGTCGATACCATTGACTGCGTCGACGCTGTTAATTAGTCGACATCAATATTTTTAGTCGACTGGGTAAGTTGGGTAAAATACGAAATTGTATTAGCCTACCGGTACTTAAAAAATGACTCTAATAATCACTCTAATAAGAGCAGTATTTCTTAGTTTGCGTTGATGTTTGACAGCAGGAGTGAGGACGTGTGTGTGACCGTTCACTAAACAATGGAAGCTGAACAGTCAAATATTTTTCGCGCAGCTCAGGAAAAAGAACGCAACAGAAAAGCTCACGTGTGCTGCCGGACTCTGACCTGAATCCGCGCACAGAGCCGTCTTTCACTCAGACAGATCGCGACGGCAGTTTCGTGGATTATTGGGTTTGAATGGTAAAAAATATGTACAAATGCACGTCCTGGCGAGTATTCGGGTACGCGCGGTCGGATATGTCTTTAGTGAACGTATGCCGAGTTGACTGAGAAATCGGTTGTTACAATGAATTTGGTCCGTGCAGCTCTTAAAGGGCCGGACCTCATATTCTGTGTGAAGCAGGGCAGGGCAGGAACATGCTGGCCAAGTGAGTTTTTATGGGTTTTTTAACCCTAAAACAATGATAAAACGATGAATAGTAAATTCTGTTATATTATTCAATTACTTTTACAGTTTTTTGCCATGGTATTGATTCAGTATCGGTATTGAGGTATTTTAGTCTGGTATCGTATCGAAGTCATAATTTTGGTATCGTGACAACACTATTCTATATAAAAAGTTTTGCTGATATTCTCTTTTTTTTTTGTTATGTTGGTTTAGAATTTTTTTCATTTTTACTCTTTCAGTTTTACGTTTTGTCAAGGGCTTGTTTACATTTATACTTTTTTATAGTACACTACTGAAGGCCAACGTTGCAAGTTAAATTAAATGTTTTTAAGTAAAATTGTTGAAAATTATGCTGATAAATTAGTCGATAGATTCATCGATATAAAAATAGTCGTTAGTGGCAGCCCTACACTTTTTTAACTAGGGCTAGTACTGTGATATACAGTAGACGTCTAGTACACACCCCTGGTTTTTGTGATGTTTGTTATCATGATATATCATATTACTGTTGATATGTTTTGTGTCTAGCCTCAGTTGTGACCCAGTTATTATATCTTGAATTATGGCGGCATGTTGTATCTTGATGTGGTGTTGTAGAATGTTAGTAGTTGGTGATGCATGTGTGAATGGCAGTGATATATTCAATCATATCAAATCTCATGTGAGATACTCATCATTAATTGGAAGGAAGATTCCATCATCTGATAAAACCAAATCACTTTTGAACTGTAATGCCTCGGTTGACATTTGAGCTGTGATTCTTTTCTTCTTTTGCACTTAGAGTCCGTTTCAGATTTGTAAGGTTTTGAGAGTGAGGAAACTGGGTCATTGTGCATAATTTAGCAGTGATTAATTTCTTTTCCACGCTTGTCCCTGAAGGAATAGAGATCCACCAAAGCGTTTTGTTATATATTTTTTGAGAGAATATGTCTCTTCTAGAGATCACAATCTCGATTCAAACACCCATGATCTCATTCCTAAATGACAACGATTCATCTGCCCATTAGGATACAGAAGTTCGATCACAGGGAAAATTCAAATCTTGCACGGTCATTGCCACTGAGTCAGAGAGGGCAGTCTTCATGTTTTTATGTATAGAGTGGTGCATAAGGATGAAACGGTATGAACATTTCATATCATGATTATCAAAATTAGCATGGTTTTGTTAAAGGAACATGCCGACTTTTTGGGACTTTAGCTTATTCTCTGTATCCCCCAGAGTTAGATAAGTCCATACATACCATTCTCATCTTCGTGTGTGCCATAACTCTGTCTGACACACCCACCGCTAGCCTAGCTTAGCACAAAGACTGGAGGTAAACGGCTCCGGCTAGCCTACTGCTCAATACGTGACAAAATAAAGCCAACATTTTCCTATTTACATGTTGTGATGTGTGTAGCTGCATCGTGTACTAAGACCGACGGAAAATGAAAAGTTGTGACTTTGCTGCCGTCCCATGGGTGCAGCGCCTGAAAATAGTCCCCAGCAGCTCTCTGTGCAAGCAGGTTGTCACGTTGGTTATGTTGACGGAAGTTAGCCTATTTTCAGGTGCCGCGTAATATCATTGCGCCGATGCACCCATGGTAGTGGTCAGGTGTTAAAATTCAAAGCCTTACAGTACTACAGTTCAGACTGGGATATGTACTTTTTTTTAAAGTAGTCTCTTATGCTGAATATGCTCACTTTTCACTTTTCTATTCGATGAATAGAAGGTTAAAAAAACAGCATTTCCCTGAAATAGAAAGCTTTCAAATAAATCTTAGAATGATTTCTGAAGGATCATGTGACACTGAAGACTGGAGTAATGATGCTGAAAATTCAGCTTTGATCGCAGGAATAAATTACACTTTACTATACATTCACATAGAAAACAGCTGTTTTACATTATAATAATATTTCACAATATTACTGATATTTTTGATCAAATAAATGCAGCCTTGGTGAGCAGAAGAGACTTATTTTAAAAACGAGAAATGTTGATTGACAGCATATACAAACAAACTATTTTATTTTCATTAAAAAACAAGTAAAAGGACAGTAGACAAGCAGAACATGGAGGATTCATATTCAAATAGTCTTTTAGCAGCATACACAGACACTAGTCTACATCACCAGATGCGTTCTCATGTCAATTTGGCACTGATTGATTTAATATGAACCGGTACTCGTAGCACCAACGTAATTCGGTCAGTGCCCAACCCTAGGTATAACTACAGTGGGGAGAACAAGTATTTGATACACTGCCGATTTTGCAGGTTTTCCCACTTACAAAGCATGTAGAAGTCTATAATTTTATCATAGGTACTCTTCAACTGTGAGTGACGGAATCTAAAACAAAAATCCAGAAAATCACAGTGTATGTTTTTTAAATAATTAATTTGCATTTTATTGCATGACATAAGTATTTGATACATCAGAAAAGCAGAACTTAATATTTGGTACAGAAACCTTTGTTTGCATTTTCAGAGGTCATACGTTTCCTGTAGTTCTTGACCAGGTTTGCACACACTGCAGCAGGGATTTTGTCCCACTCCTCCATACAGACCTTCTCCAGATCCTTCAGGTTTCGGGGCTGTTGCTGGGCAATACGGACTTTCAGCTCCCTCAAAAGATTTTCTATTGGGTTTAGGTCTGGAGACTGGCTAGGCCACTCCAGGACCTTGAGATGCTTCTTACAGAGCCACTCCTTAGTTGCCCTGGCTGTGTGTTTCGGGTCGTTGTCGTGCTGGAAGACCCAGCCACGACCCATCTTCAATGCTCTTACTGAGGGAAGGAGGTTGTTGGCCAAGATCTCGTGATAAATGGCCCCATCCATCCTCCCCTCAATACGGTGCAGTCATCCTGCCCCCTTTGCAGAAAAGCACCCCCAAAGAATGATGTTTCCACCTCCATGCTTCACGGTTGGGATGGTGTGCTTGGGGTTGTACTCATACTACTTCTTCCTCCAAACACGGCGAGTGGAGTTTAGACCCAAAAGCTCTATTTTTGTCTCATCAAACCACATGACCTTCTCCCATTCCTCCTCTGGATCATTCAGTTGGTCATTGGCAAACTTCAGATGGGCCTGGACATGCACTGGCTTGAGCAGGGGGACATTGCATGCGCTGCAGGGCGACGTAGTGTGTTACTAATGGTTTTCTTTGAGACCGTGGTCCCCTGATGTCCTTACACAGTTCTCTGGTCTTGGCCATTGTGGAGAGGTTGGAGTCTGTTTGATTGAGTGTGTGGGCAGGTGTCTTTTTTATACAGGTAACGAGTTCATACAGGTGCAGTTAATACAGGTAATGAGTGGAGAACAGGAGGGCTTCTTAAAGAAAAACTAACAGGTCCGTGAGAGCCGGAATTCTTAATTCTTAATTCTTATGTCATGCAATAAAATGCTAATTAATTATTTTAAAAACATACACTGTGATTTTCTGGATTTTTGTTTTAGATTCCGTCTCTCACAGCTGAAGTGTACCTATGATACAAATTACAAACCTCTACATGCTTTGTAAGTGGGCAAACCTGCAAAATCAGCTGTGTATCAAATACTTGTTCTCCCCACTGTATACGCATTAGCGAAAATAATCAGAATAATGAAAAGAGTTCTGCTTGTGTCATGTACACATCTGTTGATTAGACCTTAAGGCCATACTCTGATTATTAAAAAACAGTTGCATTATTGGTGCACATGTAAACGTAGTCATTGTTTCAAATGTTATTTGAGGTCAATGAATGATGGGCGTATGTTTGGATTCCCTGCCTGACACAATTACCACATGGACATGTGAACGATCTGTCAATCATGAACTGCATGACTTTGTGCGTGGGCTTTTGATAATCTGCTTAGGGCCCTCAAAATGCTAGGGCCGACCCTGGATGTTGTTTGGGTTGACCTTTGTTAGAAAGAAACCCTACACTAGTTTGACTGGCATTCTAATTTATGTGACTCGTGTCGGAGGTATGCCTCTCTTCCAGGGAAAATGAGTGTGCTAGTGTACTAGCTCAGACTCCATTACCTTCCTGAGATGGCTTTCTATCCCAAATGCTCCTGTTTCCTTCTTGAACGTCTTTCCTGACGGCATTGAGCTCAAGTTCAGTGTACTCTTTCCATCATACAAACACTTTAGGTTGGCCGCTCCAATACATCACTTATGAACTGCATCGTTTCGCTTCGTGGAGCAGGAATGTCCTGCAGTCTTATTCTTCAAACTTTGCGTTTCTATACTAAGCATTTACAATCCCCAGCAGGATTTGCAAATGTGTGATTTTAATAAAACTCTACACACCTGTGTTTTGTGCTGAAGTGTGAGCAGAAAAACAAGATATTGCATTCAAATTGAGATGTAGGACAGGAACTGCAAATCCTCGGTTGCATTAGATATCTGAGTGAACTTCCTAATAGTTCACATCCTGAGGAGTCGTTGTGTCTGTCCGATGGCTTTGTCAAGTGAAGGTATGCAGGCCTGCCCTTCACAGATAACACTGAACCCAGGCACGGCCATAAAGCTCTGCGCTTACTTTAATTTAGATATGCAAATGGTTGTGCTTTTCTGTTCTGGTCTCATAAATGGCCTATCTTTGGTACTGTATAGTCCACAATGGTCATTGATGGTCAAGCATCTGGGCTGCCGCCCAAAGGACTCGAAGCATGTCGGAGGTGTGATCTGTGAAGTACAGAGATATTTACTGAGATATTCTATTGCTCCGTTTAGCGGCACTTCAAATGTGAAAATTGAACTTAAGGAAGATTTGCTTCTTTACAATAAAGCAAATTACACTCTAAAAAAAAAGGTTCTATATGGCACTAAAAATGGTTCTTGGCTTGTAATCATAGGGGAACCTTTTTAAGTGCTATATAGCACCAATTTTGGTGCTTCAGTGGTTCTTCAGTGGTTCTTCAGAGGTTCTTCACCGGTTCTTTGACTAAGTTGCTATATAGCACCGCTACCATATACAGAACATGTTAAGATATGGTGCTATATAGCACCAAAAGTGGTTCCCCTATGATTACGACGAAGAACCATTTTTGGTGCCATATAGAACCTTTTTTTTTTAGATTGTAGTGAAGCGAGTTGATGGCAGAAATACCAGTGAACTTTCTCAATTCATTGCTTTGTAAGGCATGTGCATATCTTAAAGTGCCCCTATTATGCTATTGTACAGTTTCCTAATTTAGTTTTGGAGGTCTCCATACACTGCACATCAACACAATGTTCAATGATTCTCAAACGACTCGACTGATGAATCAGTCTCTCTAAATCCCTCCTTTCCGCGAGCCTACTCTGCTCTGATTGGCCCAGTCTGTTGTGATTGGTCTACTCTGCTCTGATTGGTCAGATGGCCCGGTCTCTTGTGATTGGTCTGCCGTGTAGAGCGCTTATTTCAGAAACAAACGTCCATTACCATAACTGAACTCTAGCTCTGTCCGGAGGCTTCCTAAAGCTCAGAGATAGTGCACACTGTAAAAACAGAAACCATGACGTCGATTTTACTTCAATCCCGGCGCGAGTCTGAATTAGGGATGGGCAAGAGTACTTGAGTACTCAAACTGACAGCAACGATTGATCATGAAAAGGAGGATCGCCCTGACTTATGAGTGTTGATTATTATATCTAAAAATAAATAGCAACTGAATTTAGGCTAATAGTTTGGGCTCTGTTGTTAATCTTTAATAGCTATATGTAAGTAAGGGCTCCCTATATAGTTTACAGCATTATCTTTAAGAAACTTTTAGTAATTTAATTAATTTAAGGACAGACACAATTTTTTTCATTAAACCACTGTTGAATAAAAATAAATAAAAAGCAATTTTGTAAAACTGCTGTACCGAATCCATACCGAACCGGGACTTCAAAACCGAGGTACGTACCGAACCGTCAGTTTTGTGTACCGTTACACCCCTAATCAACACTCATAAGCTTCACATAAGGCAGTTTTTGCATTAACTTCTAAATCTAATTATTTTTATTAGTTGTTGAAATATAATCATTTAGTGGCTGTAATTTTCATGACAGGTTTATTTAAACATACATTAAATAAACAAGACATCACTAACAGGCTTAGTAGTATATATTAGTATATTAGTAGTATTCAGTGAAAGAGTTGATTTCTCTAGTGAGCTAACAGCTGTGGACACTGAATGACTTCTGAGTAAACGTGATTCTGCATGACATTGTTTATTCTTTAGGAAGAGATGATTGCATTGACTCACTCGCCGCGCGCTGCCGCTTTAAGTTGAACTGATACGCGTCTATCAGTCACATCACATTAAAGAGCGCTAAAACGGCATTTATCGTTTGAATTTCGTGATAAAATGGACTGAATACTTAATATGTTCGTGTGGGAACTCGGATTGAAGTGTGTTCCGCGCTTACAACAAGCCGACTGTTAACTGTTAAAGATTACATTCATAACCGTTCGGTACACGCGTGCACCGTACCGGAAGCCCTGTACCGAAACAGTTCAATACGAATACGTGTACCGTTACACCCCTAATATGTATATATATATATATATATATGCAATGCGTTTTAGGCCATGCTTGGAATGGCAAATGAGAGCAAACTGGATGCAGCAGAGAGTAGAGAGATATTTTGCTAATAAAATGTTGCATGAGAAAAAACAGCACAAGGACTTTGTGTCTGATCTCTCGATATAATCTCATGAGCTTTTATTATATCTTATCTTATGCATGCGCAGTAATTTCAGCATTTTCTGATGTTTCAGTGTTGACAAGAAACTTTTGGAAAATGCTTGAAAAGGTTGGTGTAGACAGAGTGCAATTTAAAACAATGTTTTCAAATGCATCCCGATTAATGTAAATGTCACCACATTTGACAATTAAATAGTGGCGAAGTGCCACACAAATTTGAATGCTGAATCACAATGTGTGAGATGAGAGTAAAATAAATATCTTGGAGTAAATAAAACAAACATTGGTTTATAATGTAATAATGTGTGAAATCTGTCACTCCCTCTGGAGCCTCATCAATAGGGCACGTATACACTGAACACCTCTGAAGTAAACTAACCCTAAAGTGTAACCTGCTCCGGAGTAATTAAAGTTGATATGGGTACTTGAGAGCTACTTGCAAGCCTTGAGAGTTACCTCAAGGTTTTTGTAACTGAAAGTTGAGAAAATCAGTTTATTTATCTGTAAATCTACCCGGGTATGTCACTTAACCAGCTTTTTGGACCTGTTTGGTTATAAACAATAGTGACAACCACATTTTTCTTTTTAGGACACTTCAAAGTCCCTCGAACGCAGATCAGCCAATGGCAGTTGAGTATCAGGTGCGCTGGGACCGGAACTCGGACATCTTTAGGTTTCAGCGTCGTAGAAAAACATTGGAAAATTCGAAGCTCTCATCAGTTTGGTGGTGTTTATTCTACAAAAATGGCAAAACAATGTGTCTGGGGTACTATAACACTGATTCCAGGGATCCTGAGAGGAGAGATTTTTGCAGTAAAATATCCAAAAACCACTAGGCCAGTGTTATATATTTTGTTCAGTTGAGTACTTAGAATATCCCTAATGTTCCCAACTATTTGTAAATCGTGAGATATTGCTATTTTAACCAAGGAACCGGAACGTGTGAGCTTTGCGTTTGAGGGAGTCGCCTGTCGATTGCGTCTTATCTCCGTTACCCTCGGTTTCCGGTTTTATTTAGCAGAAACGCTTTACTCTCACTGCAGTTTGAACAAGTGTCATAGCAGCCGCCGAGTGAATGTCATAACTTCCTTTTCAACACACTCAGATATATCTAATACGATGAACAGAGTTGCGTTACCTCATACTCATGACTGGAAAAGAGGAAGTGGCGCCGGCGACCGTGTCATAATAAAAGTCCTGCCGGCAACTATGCCATAATAACAGTCCCGCTCTTCAATCGCTCCAGCGGCCTTGCTCAGCTCCACAACACTCGGTCCTGCTCTGCTTCAGACTACAGTAACGTTAATAATCGCATCCATGAACATGATTTCTGAACATGAGTCCTATCCTGTCTCTTTTCCACCGGCTGTGAGGTGAAGACCACATGTCCCAGGATTCTGTGCTCAAACGTGGCGTCACCAAACTACGCCTTTTGTTTTGAACAGGCGACCTCTAGTGGACGGAAAAGTTACATACTGTAACTTTAAAGTTAGTGAGTCCCTGCTAACATACAAACCGAAATAACTAACTGTTCTCACGTCATTGAACGTTAACAGTGTAGGTCAAAAACGCATACATTTCTGTGAGTTTAGATATGTTTAAGGTCTGCATTATCTGTCTTACTAAGGAGGGACTCCTATTTTGATGGGTATTATAGTCTACGGAGCAATGCGCAGTTTATTGGAGTTGTTTTCCAGATACAAAGTTTAATCTCTTAACTGTCACCGACGCCTGGTGCTCTTTTTTTTTTTGATCGTCTTTTTTTTTGATCGCCTTTTTTTCGTTTCATATATTTAAGTAATTATCATAAATTAGGTATAATTTGAAAGCTTACAAACTCAAATTCCATCCTGTGAAAACCGTTTTGAAATCGGACATTGGGTTACCATGGAAACGTTACTCTAAATTATTCAAGCGGGCTCCTCCCCTAGTGGGCGGTGTCATGTTTCATATTACAACAATTATTTTAACTACTTTATATTCAAAATCTTTTCCAATCTTGACAAAACACATATTGTCGGAAAGGTCTGAGTCTCAAGGGTCCATATTTGGTGACTGTTTTGAGATGGAAGTGATATTTGGACAGAAATTTAAAGAAAATGCATCAAAATATAGTCTAAAAAAATAGTCTACGGAGCAATGCACAGTTTATCGGAGTTGTTTTCAGATACAAAGTTTAAAGTTTATTTTCACCCCCGAAAAGGCATAATGTCTGTATTTGTTTGTTTACTGTTCGTTTTATGAGCGTTTTTGTATAATTTGCTCTGTATATTAATTAGGGGTGGTTAATCTGTCTGATTTCCCGATTCGATTCGATTACGATTATTGAAGTCCCGATTCGATTACAGTCGATTTTCGATTATTAACGATTCTCGATTAGCGATTATTGATTTTCCATTTCACAACAGTAAACGAAAATACACTACAAAGTGATTGCAGTATAAAAAAAAAGTCAGCTACTGAATTACTTAACTCTTTTATTGAGTAACAACAACTCAAAGCACTTGTCGTGTAGTGTAGAAATGAATACATCACATTGTGTTGTGACTCATCAAGTTGAACTAAACAATAACAAATAAATGAAAGGCTTATTTCCTTTAGGAAGTAGATCAGAACCAACATACTGTAGAAATTGGACAATTTTCTTCTAGAAAGACAACGTGTTCAGGTGGAGGAAGACTGCAGGTTGCAGTCGAAACATGTCAAGGTAAAGAAGAAGTTTTCTCCACCTAAACACCTTGTCTTTCTAGAAGAAAATTGTCCAATTTAATCATTAAGAAGACAAAATGAACATTTTTGAACAACTTACTGTAGCTTCAGCTTATATACTGTACTGTAGAACACAGTGACAAAATGTCAAGAGTGATGGATGCGTGCGCGCGTGAGGGGGGCGGGAACGCGACGCGTGGAACGATCGAGCTCCTCTCGTTCGTTTCCTGACGTGAGAAAGACAAAAGGGGAAAAAACGACAGAAGAAAATGGTTCGTGTCGGAGGAGTGTCGAGGCCCGTTCGGTTCCGTGAGCGGGAGCAGCGAGTCGGAGCGGCGGTGTTTCCAGCATCAGTCCGGCTGTGTGTGTGTGTGTGTGTGTGTGTGAGATCCGCTCATCGCGTCCTCAGGATCGCCTTAATTCCCGCGAATGTGCGCGTCGATGTGTGTCGCTCATAAATCTGCGGATTGAAGGCGTTTATTCGGTGTTTGTGCGCAAATCTGAGCCGTGCTAACGCGCTAATGTGCCTGAGCTCCGAAGGAGGCGAGGCAGGAGGATTTCTAGAGTGTTCCCTCAGAATCATCTCAGCATTAAAGCATTAACGACAGATTTACATTCATCTAATGAACACACACACACACACACACACGGTGGTAGAGTCAGGTTTAGATAAATAAAAAAATCGATTTTTGAAAATGTAATGATCGATTCATGCTCGTCCATAACATACTCGCGATTAATCGATAATCGATTTTTTTCACCACCCCTAATATTAATGATAATACAACGGAGAGAGAGAGTTTGTGAATGAGACGTTAATGTGCACTTCTGCTTTGTTTGTTCAACTTTTTCGTGAATTTTTTTTTGTTTTTTTTTGAGTGAAAAAGGACGCAGTAAACTTCATAAACCATCAGTAAAGTTTGGCCATCAAGCGGACGGGGTCCGCTACATTCTGTGTCCAAAAACAACTTGGGGTAAGGTTTTCACACTGTAACTAAGGGGGGCGGGGCTTACCGATAGGTCAATTGTGGGGATTCACACATGCATTTTGAAAGCAAGTTTGTGAAACCTGTGCCATGTGAACAGAACTGGACGAGTAGTTGTGTGTCACGTCATATAATGCGAGAGCCACCCTTTACATACTCTTTTCTGTGTATGTGTGAAAAGTGTGTGTGTGTGTGTGTTCTGGCATATATAGTTTGAGGACACGGATGTGTTTAATGACATGATTATTACGACGTAAAACAAACAGCTTGAATAGAATTTTCAAAAACGTCAAAAGTTGTGTGTGATGGGTAGGTTTAGGGGTAGGGTTAGTCTAAGGCAGGGGTCTCCAAACTGTCCTGCAGAGTTTAGTTCCAACCCCAATCAAACACACCTGAACAGGCTAATCAGTGTCTTACAATGCCCTAGTTAGACACTGATTAGCTGGTTCAGGTGTGTTTGTTTGGGGTTGGAACTAAACTCTGCAGGACAGCAGCCCTCCAGGACCGAGTTTGGAGACCCCTGGTCTAAGGGGATAGAATATACAGTTGTACAGTATGAAAACCATTACACCTATAGAGTCCCCATAAACCACATATACGTGTGTGTGTTTTATGTGAGGTTTTGTTAACTCAAAGCGACGGCGATTATGAGCAGTATGTCATCTGAGGGTTTTAGATCTAATCGTCTGACACCAGATCTAACCCCATCAGTTTTGTGGTCAGCTCTTCACTCAGTTATAAACTGAAGACTGAAGAGCTGTCAGTCAATGCAGATTTGATGGATAAACTCGATTGCACTTGTTTATTACATAACGGGATGTCAGCTGTGATGTGCCTTTGTGTGGTATAGACGCTGCCATCTTTAATATTTACTTTAGTGGCTGTCACTTTGGCTACAGGCGTTAATCACAGCAATAGCGGCTTCAGTTATTTGGCTTCTATAAGTTAACTATAAACAATAACTATAATAACTATATTAGCGTCCAGAACAATAGACGATAATAACATTGAAGTGCACACATTGGAGTTGAAAACTTTGACGAGTGCCTCGGACACGGGTCTGTAGGCCTGTCACGATAATTTTTTTTTTTTTGCGATATATCGTCCCAGAAATAATTGCGATAAACGATATTATTGTCATTTTAAGACTATTTTATGCCACTGAATATATAATCCTAATAATAACAGCATAATAATGCAAGACTTTAAAAATGACAACCTTTTAATTCTTTAGATCATGGAAATTAAGGGTAAAAAAATATATTATCCGAAAAAAAAAAAAAGTTTTTTTGAATAAATAGTAAATAAACATTTTCCCTTGTGAAACGGCTTTAACACGGATTGCGGCTTTGAAATCGAGTCCAATTGGGCTTATTCTTCCAAACTGTCAGTAGTTGTCAGGAAAACATTATAACGCCTCAAATGGCGCCTTTTTTTCACCTGTCGATAACCGCTCTGTGTATGAAGGAACTGCCCGAGAACCACGTTCGCCTCCGTCACGGAAAACATACAAGATAAAATGTTGGTGACATTCATTATCATGTAAACATAATGGCCGATATATTGCCTCACAAAAAATGATTGAGGTCCTGTACATATATGTGCGATATATTGATTATTGCGACAGGCAGACGGGTCGGGTCTGATATTATTGCCTTGGCCTTGAGTCTCTGTAATTTTAACTAAAGGAGCTTTTACCGAATGGACCCGAGAAGACCCAAATTCTTTTAGGGCCGGGTTCGGGTAAGAAGTGATTGGGCTCAGTTTAGGTCGGTTACAGATCTGAGGACTCAAGAAGACCTCTAGTGTGCTCGGCATAGACTATGAGTTCTTTGTTCAGTTAACTTAATCCATTACTTTATACTAGGATGGAAAATTGATTTGTACATGGTTTATTGCAATTATCAGCCTTGACCGCAAATATGTTATGACATCCTGTGTGATCCGAATGTGATAAGAAGTAAATGATGGAAAAATCTGATCAGATATCACCAGTAATATCATTTGAATCAGGACGTTTGGGCTCTGTACACCTAATTGAATTTCCTTGTATTATTTGTGTTTTGTATGTCTGTGATATTTATAGTGAAGGTTATCACACTGTGACACCCCTTCTGTCCTCTCAGTTGGCCGCCCTTCTGTGATGCACTCGGTGCGTTGCAATAGATTTGCTTTGCTTGGCTGTAATCAGCGTTTCTAAAACTGGCTATTTGTCAAGGCTGGACCAGCACTTACAAAACATTCTAGATCCAAAAGAGGGTTCCCTTCCTTCCCGGCCCCCTTTTCACTTCCTGTTCGACTGCTTCCTGTTACGTAATATCATTGACTCACTACAGTAGGCGTTATGCAGCAATAAGCATTGCAACCTCATTACATTGCATTTTTTCTGTAACTGGCGTCCAGTTATCATTATCATAAAAAAAAAAAAAAATATATATATATATATATATATATATATATATAAGATACTTTACGTTTTAGTTTTTGCAGTGCCCTTGTCCTTCTTTAAAAAAAATTCTGGATTATGATTTAATACAAATGTATTATCAAAAACGGTGGGTTATATTTTTTGTGCTACACAACAGAGTTTTACTATTAAAATTTAAACATGGAAGAAAAACTGTAGCACTTTATTTTAGGGTGACATAGTTGCACGTTCCTACATGTTGGCTACTTATTATAGTAATAACAGTAAATGATGCATTATTACAAGTAAATAACCCTAAACCAAACTAGGGATGGGCAACAGCGATCGAGTACTCGAACGTGACCACGACGATCGGTCATGAAAACAATGATCACACTGACTTAAAAAAATATATTTGTCTATTTTTTTGATTGGTTATTACAGGATTTTGGGCGGTACCTGAGGTCTGATTGGTTAGCGTTAGACAGCACGCCTCCAGATGGGTGAAATAAAGTGAAACTGAATTTGAAAGCGTGCACTGCTGCCTGGAATCACTGTGATCATGAAATACAGACATATGTTCATGTTTTCATAGACATGTAATGGGGGGCGGAATGCTGTTTCATGCATACTGAGTTTTTTACACTGTAAGACCTGGATTCCCATGCTAAACATGGACAAAGTTTTAAAAATTAAGTTGGACGTTTGATGGAGTATTTCTGTGCCAAAAATACTCCTTCCGGTTTCTCACAAGTTTCGCAAAGTTTTTTTCGAGTATGGGTGTGTGACGTCAAATGGGTCTGAATTTTCTTATACGGGTCCTAAGGGCACTTCTCCCAGAAGGGCGTGCGCGCACCCGTAGACCAGAGCGAAAGCAGCACGCTTATCAAAGAGCTTTGCTCGGCTGCGCTGCAGCCACAGGACTTCACGATAGGGGTGTGACGAGACACTTATCTCACAGGACGAGACGAGATTGGGTTCACGAGAACGAGATGAGATGAGATTTTTACACAGTGTTTTTAAGAAATCCTCAATGATTAAATATATGAGTAGAAAAATTGTTTGCAGGTGCATTTGAAATGATTTAACTCATCATCTTGTCATTTCAATTCTACTTTCTGAGTATGAATTATCATATGCAGTAAAAGACAACAAACACTGTAAAGGTTTTGGCAAAAACTCAACTGACTGGCTTCTTTCCTGTATGATTGTCTCTTCTGACCTTAGAACTGCACATGAGCTAATTTTGACCTTCTAACTGAAGTCCTTCCCACAAAAGTATCATGGATATTAAAGGTCCCGTTCTTCGTGATCCCATTGTTCAAACTTTAGTTAGTGTGTAATGTTGCTGTTAGAGCATAAATAATACCTGTAAAATTATAAAGCTCAAAGTTCAATGCCAAGCGAGATATTTTATTTAACAGAAGTTCCCTTTCAAAGCCTACAGCGAACGGCTGGCTTGGACTACATCCTGGAACTTCCTTCATAGATGACGTCAGTAGAACAGACTAACCTCCGCCCACAAGAATACGCGAAAAAAGGGGGCGTGGTCTTGTTGCTGTCCCACGTGGAGAAGAGGACGGTCGCGTGGAGAAAAGGAAGTGTTGAGTTTGAGTGTGTTTGTCGCCATGTTGTCGAGACGCTGTTATTTTCATCCCGGAGTCAAATCACCTTTGTTTGGCTTTCCCAGGGACGCTGTAGAGATCATTGAGCGCATACATCTCCCGTTAAGAGGCGTGACCTTTCCACGTGCGCTAAGCTGCTGTCGAATCACAACACAGGAACCGTGCCACGTTTGCTAAGCTGCGGTCAAATCACAACACGGGAACCGCTGGCACAATCAGAACTCGTTACGTATTTCTGAAGGAGGGACTTCATAGAACAAGGAACTCATCAGCCGTTTTTAGGACAGTGAAAACAGCGGTACACAGATAAGTAAATTGTGTGAAAAATACTGTGTTTTTTTACACGCGAAACATGAACACATGTTATATTGCACACTGTAAACACAATCAAAGCTTCAAAAGAACACGAAGAACGGGACCTTTAAGTGCAAACAATCACCATAATGCCATAATCAAAGTATTCAATATTCAAAGTGCAAATAGAGACCAAATTTATCTTCAAGCATGATACAGAGCTAAGAGATGGTTACAACGATATTGGGAGATATTCGTGTGCCTTAAGGAGCCGGTTTCAAACAGCGGTAACGTTTTGAAATCGTGTTGGAATGTGCGCTCCCGTTTACTTTCACTTTGAATTTCGCGATCGTGCGCACTCTGGGAATGGTGGTGCTGAATGCACATTTTAAAATATAAACTCACCACGGTCGAGTCCACTAACATGTAACACACTCGTACAATGCGAGCGCTTCACTAACACGCACGTAACGCACACTCATAACACGCTCAATGTCTTCTCGTCACGTGATCAGTGCTGCGAGCACGACTCAAACAGCTTGTGTTGGGAGAGCTGATGGAATTGAAGCGACTGTTATCCGCCTGAATTAAATAGATTTTATTTATATAAAAAGCAAAACTAGAGTGGATGCATAATGTAAACATAGTGTTGGCCTATTCTATCCTAACTTCACCCTCACACTCCGTCATGTCATTATGACACGAGACAGCTTTTCACCACGACGAGAAATCTCGTCACAGTTTAATCTCGTGGCACGAGATCTCGTCACACCCCTAATTCACAACATCAACAATGTCACCAAAGATGTGTGTTTTTGGTTGTCAGGGCAAGATAACCCTGTACAGCTTTCCAAAGACCCCAGCGCCAATGGGACAGTGGATGGAGTTTGTTTTTTCCGGAGCAGCAACGGAGTTGTGCAAGCGTTTTGTTTGTTCCCTGCATTTCGGCGACGATGGTTTTATAAGCAAGGCCCAGTTCGACGCCAGATTTGTAGCTCGTCTAATGCTGAAAGATGGAGCGGTCCCAGCGATTAAGGTTCACGGTCGTGACTTGTGTTTTGGAAGCAGGCGGTGAGTAAAACTGCTTCAAATGTTGTTGTGTTGTTAGCTATCGACTCGTTCATTCAAATGTGCTACTATTCCATTGTTGTAAACACACACACTAGTCTGACGTGCAAAACCGTTATGCTTGCTACTGCTAACATTAAATCACATATAATAGTCCATAAACCAAATTATATCCTCATAAACCATGAGTAAACGCACACAAATGTTGTAAAACTCGTGCATGACTAGGGTTGGGTACCGAACTCGGTACTTTTAAGGGTATCGACCGAATTACGTCGGTACAACCGAGTACCGATTCACATTAAATCAATCGGTACCAAATTTCGGTACCTGAGAACGCATCTGGTGATATAGACTAGTGTCTGTGAATATTAAACCGCAAAAAGACTATTTAAATACGAATCCTGCGTGTCTCTGTGCGAATGAATGCCGTAGAAGCGTGGTTTACCACACACTAACGCTGAGCAATTTTATAAATTCTGCGATATAAATCAATATATTTTTTTCCCAAGAAAGTATCGATTTTTAAGCCGCGAGTATCGATACTAGCCTGACGTCGTCAGAGTTTCTAGTCAGAATTTGAGTCTGATACTGCTCCGTTGGGCTGTGATAATGGGGCGTGTTTCAACCGAACCAGGAAAGACCTCAATTGGATAGACCTACAACCAATCAGAGCAACGGAGCGACGCATAACCTTAGTTGTCAAATGTCAACAGAACTCAACTGCACTGTGTTGCCAAGTCCGCGGGTTGAAGTGACCCCAATTATGTGATATACAGACCCAGGAATGCAAATTTTAGCAGGCAGCCCTGCTAAAACAAATTCAACCCAAGCGCCTTTGATGACGTGGATGATTACGTTACTGTTTATCATCTGTCCATCATCGTCTAAAGCCCGCCCTGACAATTTCATTGGTCCGAACAGTTTCTGTTCGGGCATAATTACTTCTCTACGGATCAAGTCCAGACCGAACTGCCCGAGTTAAAATGTTGTGGGTGGGGCTCAGTTCGGCTGGCATCCAGGCTATATCGATACATAAGTCACATTCAAATCCCTGTGTTTACCCCCATTCGCGTTGCAGGAAGAGTGATTTGGTCAGCCAGCCGCTAGTGTCGCTGTAGAGCAAGTTACCCGTACTACACAGACGCCGACGTCTACCTCTTCTTGTTGTTTACGGAGTCAGAGCGAGGAGATTCAAGAAAATGGCGGCGAATATAAATCCAGCACCTTCATGCTTAAAAGCAGATGTGTGGGAGCACTTTGGCTTTAAAAAGAAGAAGGAAAGCGACGACTTAGACTCTGCGTTCAGTCGCTTCCGTGTTAATTTAAGCGCAGGGCTCCAGACTGAAGCCGAATATATACTAGTGTCTGAAAATAATAAACTGCAAAATACTATTTAAATATTACTCCTACATGTTCTGGGTCTGTGTGGATGACGGGCGCAGCGTGTGCGCACTCGCTCTTGTAGTCTCTGCCGACACAAACGCATAAACCGTCACTTCATGAGAAATTACCGTTTCATTTGAGAAAACTGGGTGCGTCTCAATCAGCTCCCTGGTTCAGTAGTCAGGGCACTGATCAGGACATAAGTCAATGGGCTGACTCCCTGATCAGTGCCCTGACTGAACTAGGGAGCTGAATGAGATGCGCACCCACTGTCACAGACACTGGTATTCACGGCAACCCATCAAAATAAAAGTGAAGAAATTGACTACAGATTGTAGCCTACAGTAAATTTAGCTACGTCTCTATGTAATTATAATACGTCTCTACTAATAATAATAATTATGAAATAAATAATACTAATTATATAATTATTAATGGTTGCTTATTTTTCACTTGATCTTTTATTTATAAACAATGTTTACTTTTAAACAGCATACAGCCTTTACATGTTTATGCATTATTTACTTATGATTATCATCATATATAATAAAACATTGATTTAAAAAAAAATAGTGGTATTGTACAGACTACTGGAACTACTACTATACTCTTTCAGGTGTAAAACAGTTTGGATAGTTGTTAATATGAGAATTATTATGCATTATTTAAGAGTTTTAAGTATTATATAACATGAGTAGCTCTCTGTGACTTTCATTTTTAAAAAGTAGCTCTCAAATGAAAAAAGGTTGGAGACCCTTGACTTAGACAAAAGCATCGTGGTTTGCAAGCTGTGTGACACAAACGTGAAATACTCTGGAAATACTACCAAGTGTCAGTGTCAAGCTAAAAAAGCTGTCAAAGAAACTGTTCAGAACAGGCCACTTGCTGCAATTTTTAAAACTCCATTGTTAAATTGCAATACTGCACTTTATTTACTTTTCAAAGGCTTGTAAGCTACAATAAATGGCTTGTAAGTTTCAATAAATGGAACTAATTTTCTCAACACATCTTTGATTAATTTTGCATTTGCAAGCTGTAGACTCTCTGTCCCGTCAGAGACATATATTGTGTAATTGATGATTTTCAGTCCAAGTAAATGAAACACTCACAAGATGTCACCAAAATCACTCTGTCCCCTTTAAATCTTTCAGAAAATGATGCAAGTGAATTATAACGAATCGTATCGTTAGCTGAATATCGTGATAAATATTGTACCGTGAGCTGAATATCGTGTATCGTATCGTGAGATTAGTGTATCGCTACAGCCCTAACACACACACACACACACACTCACTCACTCACTCACTCACTCACTCACTCACTCACTCACTCACTCACTCACTCACTCACTCACTCACTCACTCACTCACTCACTCACTATCGTACTCACTCACTATCGTACTCACTCACTCACTCACTCACTCACTCACTCACTCACTCACTATCGTACTCACTCACTATCGTGCTCACTCACTCACTCACTCACTCACTCACTCACTATCGTGCTCACTCACTCACTCACTCACTATCGTGCTCACTCACTCACTATCGTGCTCACTCACTCACTCACTATCGTGCT